>CM077167.1:50398314-50739941 GCA_039583875.1 Platanthera guangdongensis | reverse complement strand
ACTCTAAACAGGCTTCACGCTTCAACCATAGTCCATTTATCAGACTGATCTGCACTTTTTCAATTTTTTATTAGGTTCATTACGAAGAAACTACATTCGTCGTAATATTCGGCAGACACAGCTACAATTGCAAGGTCAAAGAAGGAGTGCGCGTATTACAGAAAGACGATTACGTAGTGTACCTACTGTCATGAATCCAAACACCACCCGCGTAGCGACCAGTGATTGTCCAGGTGCACTAACGTTACCACAACCTAACTTGGTCGAAGAAATATTGCCTCGACCGGCGCATGATTTACGACATGAAGCAGGTACTACACTACGCCTTTGGGCTATCCTTATCATCGTTACATCTTGAATACTTTTATCTTTCAATCAGTATTCTAAGTACATCCAGCTTCTACTATTCACATTATAGCTGCCCAACAACACTCTCTTGCTCACAATCCAGTCATGACAACTGCCACAATGCGGTCCGACACACATTTAGGCGAGGGACAACCCTCAACGAGGATAAATGCTCGACAAATGCGCAATAGCCACGTGACAATCCCCCCAGGTACTGCAAATTACAATAAGTTAACTTCTACGAAATTCCATTTATCAGACAGTCCATATATTTTTATTTTTATTAGGTTCATTGCGAAGAAACTACAATCGTCGTAATCTCAGGCAGACACAACTACAACTGCAACATCAGAGAAGGAGTGATCGTATTCGAGAAAGACGATTAGTCAGTGTCCCTACTGTCATGATTCCAAACATCTCCTACGAAGCAAACAATGATTTTCCATCTACCTTGCCGTTTCCACAAAATTAATTGGATGAAGGAACGTCTACCGAAGTTCATATTCCCCCTACAAACCCATCAATACGCAGCCCATGTGCAAAGAATTGTTATCCCGCAACTCGAGTTCCAGAGCTTCATCTCTTGCGCTCATCTGCATGTCCATACTGCCATGCAAAGCTATTCCACAAGGAGACTTCTGCTTTGTGATGTTCTGGAGGTAGGGTAGATGTTAACCACAATCCAGAATCCACAAAATTGCTTAATCTCTTTACTGAGCAAAGCACAGCGGCGCACACTTTTAGACAACATATACATGCTTACAACCACGTCTTCTCCTTCATATCGTTGGGGGTCACACTTAACGAACGTATACCAGCTGCTAATCACGGAGTATACAGTTTCAGGGCACACGGTACAATGTATCACCGAATTGGATCTCTTCTACCTGCAACTGGAAGTCGACCACGGTACCTACAAATGTTCATTTTCAATACTGAACACGAATTAAATAACCGGTTGAGTGAAAATTCATCTCTCGATGCAGGACTGATTGAAAGGATCACCAACATACTTAATACAATTAACCCATTCGTCCAAATCTTCAGGCAACTTGCAGGGCACCCTAACATACAACAGTGCAGGTTACTGATTAAGGAAAGACCCATCGGTAGAGCGACAATATTCACTTCCAACTGCCTCACAAGTCGCTGCAATATTAGTTGGTGGAGAAGATTTCATGGAAGCAAATGAAAGAGACATAATTGTCGAGACAACTGATGGTCACTTGGTGCCTATCAAGGAATATTCTGGCTATTACGATCCTTTACAGTATCCATTTTTACTTCCTTACGGAACTTATGAGTGGCGTGGCGATGAGCGAATACCTAGAACAAAACGAATAAGCTGTTGTGATTACTACGCTTATTTGTTGCAGGTGACCTCATCAAACATCAATCTGATGCATTTACTGAAACTTTTTAATTTTGTTTGCTTACGATATAATTTTTTATTAGATCCGCGGCAGTACGCCATCAATGCTTCTCCACTCAGGATGTTTGCTACATCAATACGTAGTCGATAACTACATTAAAATTGAAACACAAAAACTCAGGTGAATTAGGTCACATCAGAGTGATGTTCGTGCGGAGCTCTACCAGGGTCTACAGGATAGTTTAAATGTCGGAGAAAATGACACATGTATGTATTTTAATCAATTGTTACATATATAGCCACCTCTGCATGCGATAACATTACTTTAATATACCTCTAATACATGACGTAAACTATTTTTAGCTGCAATCGGACGAAGAACTATTCTGTCGTCTTCTTTCGTTGGTAGTCCGCGTGATATATACCAACGGTACCAAGATGCTATAGCTATCGTGCGCAGTTATGGCAGGCCAGACGTCTTCCTAACGATGACCTGCAATCCCTCTTGGAGGGAAATAACAAAGAGTTGTGCCCTGGACAACACATCAGGACCGTCCGGATTTAGTATCCAGGATTTTCAATGCTAAATTTGAATGTCTGAAAGATGACATTTTTCATAAAGGTATTTTTGGTATGGTTATCGCACACGTCCATGTGGTCGAATTTCAGAAGAGAGGACTACCGCATGCACACATGCTCTTTATTTTTCAAGACAGTGATAAGTTAAATAGTCCCGATGATTACGACTCTATCGTCAGGGCGGAAATACCAGTTCAGACTGAAGAGCCGGATCTATATAATGCAGTAATAAAACACATGATACATGGTCCATGTGGTCATTACGTGCAAATGCACAATGTATGCGAAATAATAGTTGCAAGAAGGGCTTTCCGAAAAATATGCAGAGCCACTACTCATGGCATGGATTCATACCCTTTATATCGTCGTCGGAATGATAACAGACGCATTGCCTGGGGCAGGAATGTGGATTTGATAGTCGATAATAGATGGGTTGTTCCGTATACCCTTGGCTATTACTCAGATATGACTGTCATATCAACGTTGAAATATGTAGTAGCATAAAGAGCATCAAATATCTATATAAATATGTCTACAAGGGCCCAGATTAGTGTCGTTCGAGGTGCGACCAGGTCCCAGCTATGACGAAGTCAGCAAGTATGTGGACGGCCGTTGGATTTGTGCACCAGAAGCTATATGGAAATTATTTAAGTTCCAAATGTGTCAAACCTACCCATATGTGATGCGTCTGCAGATCCACTTACCTAATCAACATCAAGTTCAGTATCGTATTAACCAAACTGTTTCAGAAGTGTTGTCTGATGATAGAAATTCAAAAACTATGTTAACTGAATTTTTCAAAATATACAATGACGGTCTAGAAGGAACTGCGTATTTGTACATTGAGTTTGCAAAACACTACAAATGGTTAATCGCAACTCGGAAGTGGGTGATAAGGGACAGAGCTCGAAAGGTTGTGGGCCGGTTATATGCCGTATCCCCCGCTGAGGGTGAAAGATTCTATCTTCATCTTCTGTTGAATCACATTCTTGGACCTAAATCCTTTGCGCACCTAAGAACGGTTAATGGCCGTGAATGTACAACATTCAAAGCAGCAACTGAGCATTTGGGACTTCTCGAGGAGGATAGTAGCATTTCAAATTGCTTGGAAGAGGCACGAGGCTTCAAAATGCCATCCGCTCTACGAAGACTTTTTGCAACTATTTTACTATACTGTGAACCAGTTGACGTTCGGACGTTATGAGATGATAATTTCTCTGCTATGATAGAAGATTATACGAGTACAAGCACTACAAATACTACTTTTTTAACTAACAAATTACTTCACGATTTGGATACCATGTTGCATCAGTATAATAAGAGTACTCTATCTTTTGATTGCCCCGTGCATGCGGGGACATGCTGGATTTTGCTAACATTTCGAGCCTTATTGAAGACGAACTCTCTATCCCAGTGTCAATAACCGATTTAGTAACCGTCGACCATCTTAATATGGATAACTTGCTGCTTTCCATATTATTAGTGATTGCATGAGACAGAAGAAGAGTGCGATATTTTTTGTAGATGGACCCGGGGGAACATGTAAAATGTTTCTATATTGAGCATTATTGTCGACATTTCGACATGAGGGGAACATTGTTCTAGCAACTGCAACCTCGGGCATTGCAGCAAACTTGTTTCCGGGAGGGGGCACTGCTCATTCTAAACTGAAAATTCCGATCAACCTCGATAAAAATAAATTTTGCTATATTAGCAAACAATCTGAAATGTGTGTATTAGTTAAACGAGCATCTGCAATCATTTGGGATGAAGCTCCTATGACCCATCAAAAAGCTTTTGAGGCAGTTGATCGTACTTTTCGAGATGTGCTTGGTAACGAGAAACCGTTCAGTGGGAAAGTGGTTATATTGGGAGGAGACTTTCGGCAGGTTTTGCCAGTTGTGGTCAACGGTACGAAACTGCAGATTATTCGTGCTAGCATCATTGAATCATTTCTGTGGTCCGATGTCCATTTACTGTGGTTAACAGACAACATGAGAGCCCGAAGTGATGTTCAGTTCTCTGAATACTTACTTAGGGTTGGGGATGGACATGAACCTTGCCTTAACGACGACATGATTCGAATTCCGGACAATATGACTATACCGTAGGACGGAGAGAACTCTATTCTTGATTTAATAAATTTTGTTTTCCCAAATTTGAATGAATATCACTTCGACTGTGATGACTCCACTTACATGGAGACAAGGGCTCTCATTACTCCTCTTAACGAGGATGTCAACAAGCTAAATACAACACGCCTACATCTTTTTCCTGGGGAGGAGACCACTTACTATTCTTTTGACTCTATCATTGACAATTTTGGAAACTTATACCTACCTGAATTTGTGAACTCTATTAATCCTGAGAATCTACCTCCACATAAGTTGACCTTGAAAAGGGGCGCACCTATTATGCTTCTCCGAAATGTCGACCAAAAAATCGGATTGTGCAACAGCACAAGTCTTATATGTAGAACTTTTGGGAGAAATGTCATCGAAACGGATATCCTAGTAGGTAGGTTCAAAGGCCTCAGAGTGTTTCTTCCATGCATGTCCCTCAAGAGTGAGGAGGATGCTAAAATGCCATTTGAACTGACACGGAAGCAATTTCCAGTGCGTTTAAGTTTCACACTTACAATTAACAAATCTCAGGGTCAGACAATTGTTAATGTCGGAATATTCCTGCCAAACCATGTGTTCAGTCATGGCCAACTGTACGTTGCATTGTCACATGGGGTTTCAGAAAGTACAACAAAGATTTTGGTCAAAAACTCTGCAGTCGACGACCATGCAGGCGTGTACAGAAAGAACATCGTCTACAAGGAGATCTTTGATCTTATTGCGAGGAGATTGACAAGTTTGCAAGATGTTTGATCGTATTACGGGGAGATTGACAATATTCTAAACCTTACTCAGGGAGGATTCATTCTACGTTCTCATACACAGATAGGCCCCCGTTTGTTGAAGCCAAAATTGACCTCTGTGGAGTTCGGGGTCCCTGAAAGGGGTGACCTCACACCTACTACACTCGAGAGAACGTCACGGACCGGAGACTTAGGATACTATGAACAGACCCTCGGCTCTAGCACGGAGGTCCCACCTCACACCCGGAAGGCTACCTGAGCTCTTCCCCTCCCTTACCAAAGGGCTAGGCTAGGCGCCTTGGAGAGCTCTCTCCACTCTACCAAGAAGAAGCTAAGGGAGGAGGAAGCTAAGAAAAAGATCCTCTCCAAGGCACCCAAGGGGGTCTATTTATAGTTTTTCCAAGTCCTGGGGGTAAAAAGACCGAAATACCCCTACGGCCAAAAGGCCTCGGGCCAATAGAGAACAGCCACGTCGGGGGTAAAGGGGGAATTCCCCCCGAGGGCAAGAAGGTAAAACTGCAGGGGGGGCAAGGGCGAGACCGCGGCCTCTGACCGGTCTCGCCCTGCCAGGCCGCCAAGCTAGAAGGGGCAGGGGGCGAGGCCCCGGCCCCCGGCCGGTCTCGCCCCGCCAGGCCGCCAGGCTAGAAGGGGCAGGGGGCGAGACCCCGGCCCCCGGCCGGTCTCGCCCCACCAGGCCGCCAGGCTAGAAGGAGCAGGGGCGAGACCCCGGCCCCCGGCCGGTCTCGCCCCGCCAGGCCGCCAGGCTAGAAGGAGCAGGGGCGAGACCCCGGCCCCCGGCCAGTCTCGCCCCACCAGGCCTCCAGGCTAGAAGGGGCAGGGGCGAGACCCCGGCCCCCGGCCGGTCTCCCCCCACCAGGCCGCCAGGCTAGAAGGGGCAGGGGCGAGACCCCGGCCCCCGGCCGGTCTCGCCCCACCAGGCCGCCAGGCTAGAAGGAGCAGGGGCGAGACCCCGGCCCCCGGCCGATCTCGCCCCACCAGGCCGCCAGGCTAGAAGGAGCAGGGGGCGAGACCCGGCCCCCGGACAGTCTCGCCCCACCAGGCCGCCAGGCTAGAAGGAGCAGGGGCGAGACCCCGGCCCCCGGCCGGTCTCGCCCCACCAGGCCGCCAGGCTAGAAGGAGCAGGGGCGAGACCCCGGCCCCCGGCCGGTCTCGCCCCACCAGGCCGCCAGGCTAGAAGGAGCAGGGGCGAGACCCCGGCCGGTCTCGCCCCACCAGGCCGCCAGGCTAGAAGGGGCAGGGGCGAGACCCGGCCCCCGGCCGGTCTCGCCCCACCAGGCCGCCAGGCTAGAAGGGGCAGGGGCGAGACCCCGGCCCCCGGCCGGTCTCGCCCTACCAGGCCGCCAGGCTAGAAGGAGCAAGGGCGAGACCCCGGCCCCCGGCCGGTCTCGCCCCACCAGGCCGCCAGGCTAGAAGGAGCAGGGGCGAGACCCCGGCCGGTCTCGCCCCACCAGGCCGCCAGGCTAGAAGGGGCAGGGGCGAGACCCCGGCCCCCGGCCGGTCTCGCCCCACCAGGCCGCCAGGCTAGAAGGGGCAGGGGCGAGACCCCGGCCCCCGGCCGGTCTCGCCCTACCAGGCCGCCAGGCTAGAAGGGGCAGGGGCGAGACCCCGGCCCCCGGCCGGTCTCGCCCCACCAGGCCGCCAGGCACCTACAGGGACGGGAGCTGGAGTTAGCCAACTTGTCGCACCCGCCCCCCAAAAGAGGGCCACTGGGGGGAGGTAGATTTTTCCTCCCCCTACTAGTATGTTTCCATGCTAGAGCCAAAATTGGCCACCGAGAGTGCAAAATCTCCCAAAAGCTTAAAACCATACATGGGCGAATACGGGGTTGTACACAATCCCCGCTCTTTTCGAGGTTGGCACAAACTCGGAAAGAAATGTCCAACCCAACGTATTCGCTGAGTGCAATTTCCTTGCGCGCCTCTCCAGGGGGTCAACCTGCCGCGCCAGCTATGGGAGCCTGGGTGACGAGACCCCCTCCAGGTAAAAAATACTTAGCCTCCACGAGGGGTACCACCAGCCCTGCCAGCTAGTGAGAGCCTGGCAGCGGGATTCTCATCGGAGCAAAGGGGCTTTTACTCCCCCCGAGGCACATTCGACCCAACCAGCTAATGGGAGCCTGGCTGAGGAGATCCTCTCGGGGTTGGAACTCGATCTCCCTGAGGCACATTCGACCCAACCAACTAGTGGGAGCCTGGCTGAGGAGATCCTCTCGGGGGTGGGACTTACTCTCCCCGAGGCACATTCGACCCAACCAGCTAGTGGGAGCCTGGCTGAGGAGATCCTCTCGGGGGTGGGACTTGACTTCCACGAGAGATCAACCTGCCCTGCCAGCTAGGTGAGAGCCTGACAGCGGGATCCATCTCGGAGCTAAGAGTACCTGACCTCCACGAGAGGTCAACCTGCCCTGCCAGCTAGTGGGAGCCTGGCAGCGGAACCATCTCGGAGCAAAGCGTACCTGACCTCCACGAGAGGTCAACCTGCCCTGCCAGCTAGTGGGAGCCTGACAGCGGAACCATCTCGGAGCAAAGGGTACCTGACCTCCACGAGAGGTCAACCTGCCCTGCCAGCTAGTGGGAGCCTGGCAGCGGAGCCATCTCGGAGCAAAGGGTACCTGACCTCCACGGGAGGTCAACCTGCCCTGCCAGCTAGTGGGAGCCTGGCAGCGGAACCATCTCGGAGCAAAGGGTACCTGACCTCCACGAGAGGTCAACCTGCCCTGCCAGCTAGTGGGAGCCTGGCAGCGGAACCATCTCGGAGCAAAGGGTACCTGACCTCCACGAGAGGTCAACCTGCCCTGCCAGCTAGTGGGAGCCTGGCAGCGGAACCATCTCGGAGCAAAGGGTACCTGACCTCCACGAGAGGTCAACCAGCCCTGCCAGCTAGTGGGAGCCTGGCAGCGGAACCATCTCGGAGCAAAGGGTACCTGACCTCCACGAGAGGTCAACCTACCCTGCCAGCTGGTGGGAGCCTGGCAGCGGAACCATCTCGGAGCAAAGGGTACCTGACCTCCACGAGAGGTCAACCTGCCCTGCCAGCTAGTGGGAGCCTGGCAGCGGAACCATCTCGGAGCAAAGGGTACTGACCTCCACGAGAGGTCAACCTGCCCTGCCAGCTAGTGGGAGCCTGGCAGCGGAACCATCTCGGAGCAATGGGTACCTGACCTCCACGAGAGGTCAACCTGCCCTGCCAGCTAGTGGGAGCCTGACAGCGGAACCATCTCGGAGCAAAGGGTACCTGACCTCCACGAGAGGTCAACCTACCCTGCCAGCTAGTGGGAGCCTGGGCAGCGGGTCTACCTGGGACCGAGCCGAGCTCGGGGTGCCGATGAAGATCTTAAACCAAAACTTATCCCCCACAGGCGAGCCTTCGGACCTGCCAGCTAGATGGGAGCCTGCGCAGCGGGTCTACCTGGGACCGAGCCGAGCTCGGGGTGCCGATGAAGATCTTAAACCAAAACTTATCCCCCACAGGCGAGCCTTCGGACCTGCCAGCTAGATGGGAGCCTGCGCAGCGGGTCTACCTGGGGCCGAGCCGAGCTCGGGGTGCCGATGAAGATCTCAACTCAAAACCTATCCCCCACAGGCGAGCCTTCGGACCTGCCAGCTAGATGGGAGCCTGCGCAGCGGGTCTACCTGGGGCCGAGCCGAGCTCGGGGTGCCGATGAAGATCTCAACTCAAAACCTATCCCCCACAGGCGAGCCTTCGGACCTGCCAGCTAGATGGGAGCCTGCGCAGCGGGTCTACCTGGGGCCGAGCCGAGCTCGGGGTGCCGATGAAGATCTTAAACCAAAACTTATCCCCCACAGGCGAGCCTTCGGACCTGCCAGCTAGATGGGAGCCTGCGCAGCGGGTCTACCTGGGGCCGAGCCGAGCTCGGGGTGCCGATGAAGATCTCAACTCAAAACCTATCCCCCACAGGCGAGCCTTCGGACCTGCCAGCTAGATGGGAGCCTGCGCAGCGGGTCTACCTGGGGCCGAGCCGAGCTCGGGGTGCCGATGAAGATCTCAACTCAAAACCTATCCCCCACAGGCGAGCCTTCGGACCTGCCAGCTAGATGGGAGCCTGCGCAGCGGGTCTACCTGGGGCCGAGCCGAGCTCGGGGTGCCGATGAAGATCTCAACTCAAAACTTATCCCCCACAGGCGAGCCTTCGGACCTGCCAGCTAGATGGGAGCCTGCGCAGCGGGTCTACCTGGGGCCGAGCCGAGCTCGGGGTGCCGATGAAGATCTTAAACCAAAACTATCCCCCACAGGCGAGCCTTCGGACCTGCCAGCTAGATGGGAGCCTGCGCAGCGGGTCTACCTGGGGCCGAGCCGAGCTCGGGGTGCCGATGAAGATCTCAACTCAAAACCTATCCCCCACAGGCGAGCCTTCGGACCTGCCAGCTAGATGGGAGCCTGCGCAGCGGGTCTACCTGGGGCCGAGCCGAGCTCGGGGTGCCGATGAAGATCTCAACTCAAAACCTATCCCCCACAGGCGAGCCTTCGGACCTGCCAGCTAGATGGGAGCCTGCGCAGCGGGTCTACCTGGGGCCGAGCCGAGCTCGGGGTGCCGATGAAGATCTCAACTCAAAACCTATCCCCCACAGGCGAGCCTTCGGACCTGCCAGCTAGATGGGAGCCTGCGCAGCGGGTCTACCTGGGGCCGAGCCGAGCTCGGGGTGCCGATGAAGATCTCAACTCAAAACCTATCCCCCACAGGCGAGCCTTCGGACCTGCCAGCTAGATGGGAGCCTGCGCAGCGGGTCTACCTGGGGCCGAGCCGAGCTCGGGGTGCCGATGAAGATCTCAACTCAAAACCTATCCCCCACAGGCGAGCCTTCGGACCTGCCAGCTAGATGGGAGCCTGCGCAGCGGGTCTACCTGGGGCCGAGCCGAGCTCGGGGTGTCGATGAAGATCTCAACTCAAAACCTATCCCCCACAGGCGAGCCTTCGGACCAAAGGGTACCTGACCTCCACGAGAGGTCAACCTGCCCTGCCAGCTAGTGGGAGCCTGGCAGCGGAACCATCTCGGAGCAAAGGGTACCTGACCTCCACGAGAGGTCAACCTGCCCTGCCAGCTAGTGGGAGCCTGGCAGCGGAACCATCTCGGAGCAAAGGGTACCTGACCTCCACGAGAGGTCAACCTGCCCTGCCAGCTAGTGGGAGCCTGGCAGCGGAACCATCTCGGAGCAAAGGGTACCTGACCTCCACGAGAGGTCAACCTACCTGCCAGCTGGTGGGAGCCTGGCAGCGGAACCATCTCGGAGCAAAGGGTACCTGACCTCCACGAGAGGTCAACCTGCCCTGCCAGCTAGTGGGAGCCTGGCGGCGGAACCATCTCGGAGCAAAGGGTACCTGACCTACACGAGAGGTCAACCTGCCCTGCCAGCTAGGTGAGAGCCTGACAGCGGAACCGTCTCGGAGCAAAGGGTACCTGACCTACACGAGAGGTCAACCTGCCCTGCCAGCTAGGTCAGAGCCTGACAGCGGAACCGTCTCGGAGCAAAGGGTACCTGACCTCCACGAGAGGTCAACCTGCCCTGCCAGCTAGTGGGAGCCTGGCAACGGAACCATCTCGGAGCAAAGGGTACCTGACCTCCACGAGAGGTCAACCTGCCCTGCCAGCTAGTGGGAGCCTGGCAGCGGAACCATCTCGGAGCAATGGGTACCTGACCTCCACGAGAGGTCAACCTGCCCTGCCAGCTAGTGGGAGCCTAACAGCGGAACCATCTCGGAGCAAAGGGTACCTGACCTCCACGAGAGGTCAACCTACCCTGCCAGCTAGTGGGAGCCTGGCAGCGGAACCATCTCGGAGCAAAGGGTACCTGACCTCCACGAGAGGTCAACCTGCCCTGCCAGCTAGTGGGAGCCTGACAGCGGAACCATCTCGGAGCAAAGGGTACCTGACCTCCACGAGAGGTCAACCTGCCCTGCCAGCTAGTGGGAGCCTGGCAGCGGAGCCATCTCGGAGCAAAGGGTACCTGACCTCCACGGGAGGTCAACCTGCCCTGCCAGCTAGTGGGAGCCTGGCAGCGGAACCATCTCGGAGCAAAGGGTACCTGACCTCCACGAGAGGTCAACCTGCCCTGCCAGCTAGTGGGAGCCTGACAGCGGAACCATCTCGGAGCAAAGGGTACCTGACCTCCACGAGAGGTCAACCTGCCCTGCCAGCTAGTGGGAGCCTGGCAGCGGAACCATCTCGGAGCAAAGGGTACCTGACCTCCACGGGAGGTCAACCTGCCCTGCCAGCTAGGTGAGAGCCTGACAGCGGAACCGTCTCGGAGCAAAGGGTACCTGACCTACACGAGAGGTCAACCTGCCCTGCCAGCTAGGTGAGAGCCTGACAGCGGAACCGTCTCGGAGCAAAGGGTACCTGACCTCCACGAGAGGTCAACCTGCCCTGCCAGCTAGTGGGAGCCTGGCAACGGAACCATCTCGGAGCAAAGGGTACCTGACCTCCACGAGAGGTCAACCTGCCCTGCCAGCTAGTGGGAGCCTGGCAGCGGAACCATCTCGGAGCAATGGGTACCTGACCTCCACGAGAGGTCAACCTGCCCTGCCAGCTAGTGGGAGCCTAACAGCGGAACCATCTCGGAGCAAAGGGTACCTGACCTCCACGAGAGGTCAACCTACCTGCCAGCTGGTGGGAGCCTGGCAGCGGAACCATCTCGGAGCAAAGGGTACCTGACCTCCACGAGAGGTCAACCTGCCCTGCCAGCTAGTGGGAGCCTGGCGGCGGAACCATCTCGGAGCAAAGGGTACCTGACCTACACGAGAGGTCAACCTGCCCTGCCAGCTAGGTGAGAGCCTGACAGCGGAACCGTCTCGGAGCAAAGGGTACCTGACCTACACGAGAGGTCAACCTGCCCTGCCAGCTAGGTGAGAGCCTGACAGCGGAACCGTCTCGGAGCAAAGGGTACCTGACCTCCACGAGAGGTCAACCTGCCCTGCCAGCTAGTGGGAGCCTGGCAACGGAACCATCTCGGAGCAAAGGGTACCTGACCTCCACGAGAGGTCAACCTGCCCTGCCAGCTAGTGGGAGCCTGGCAGCGGAACCATCTCGGAGCAATGGGTACCTGACCTCCACGAGAGGTCAACCTGCCCTGCCAGCTAGTGGGAGCCTAACAGCGGAACCATCTCGGAGCAAAGGGTACCTGACCTCCACGAGAGGTCAACCTACCCTGCCAGCTAGTGGGAGCCTGGCAGCGGAACCATCTCGGAGCAAAGGGTACCTGACCTCCACGAGAGGTCAACCTGCCCTGCCAGCTAGTGGGAGCCTGACAGCGGAACCATCTCGGAGCAAAGGGTACCTGACCTCCACGAGAGGTCAACCTGCCCTGCCAGCTAGTGGGAGCCTGGCAGCGGAGCCATCTCGGAGCAAAGGGTACCTGACCTCCACGGGAGGTCAACCTGCCCTGCCAGCTAGTGGGAGCCTGGCAGCGGAACCATCTCGGTAGCAAAGGGTACCTGACCTCCACGAGAGGTCAACCTGCCCTGCCAGCTAGTGGGAGCCTGACAGCGGAACCATCTCGGAGCAAAGGGTACCTGACCTCCACGAGAGGTCAACCTGCCCTGCCAGCTAGTGGGAGCCTGGCAGCGGAACCATCTCGGAGCAAAGGGTACCTGACCTCCACGGGAGGTCAACCTGCCCTGCCAGCTAGTGGGAGCCTGGCAGCGGAACCATCTCGGAGCAAAGGGTACCTGACCTCCACGAGAGGTCAACCTGCCCTGCCAGCTAGTGGGAGCCTGGCAGCGAAACCATCTCGGAGCAAAGGGTACCTGACCTCCATGAGAGGTCAACCTGCCCTGCCAGCTAGTGGGAGCCTGGCAGCGGAACCCTCTCGGAGCAAAAAGACTTGGTAAAGAAAAAAGACATTACATACAACCTACCCTGACCTAACTTGGCAGGGGATACTCATTACAAGGAAAATACATATGGAACTCTGGGCGCCTTAGGGTGAGATCTCTCCACTCACTCCCTATTCCTGGGGGCCTCGGTTCCTTCCCCCTGAGCGATTCCTCCTTCGTCTTTTTCTCCCTTGGCTGACCGCCAAAACTTGATGTGGTGGAGATGGGAGTTGCCTGGGTTCCTGCCTCCCTGGGGCACTCTCGCCTAACCACCTTGGGGCAGCCTCGCCGAGATCCCTGGAAGCTGTCTTGCCGAGATCCCTTGAAGTTGTCTCGTCGAGATGCCTTGAAGCTGTCTCGCCGAGAATTGGGGGAGCTAGCTCCTGGGGGATCGGGGTCGAGCTACCACCCTGAGGAGCAATGCTTCGCAACATCTCCATGATGCCTTGGATGGAGGCCATGAACTCTTGCCTCCCAACAAAGGGTCCTGGGCTGGGGAGCTTGCCGAGATCATCACTACCTCCTTGACCTCCCGTCATGACACCCTCTCGAGATCTTCTGTGCTGGTCACTCTCCACGCTCACCGCACCAAAAGTGTTGAAGCCAAAATTGACCTCTGTGGAGTTCGGGGTCCCTGAAAGGGGTGACCTCACACCTACTACACTCGAGAGAACGTCACGGACCGGAGACTTAGGATACTATGAACAGACCCTCGGCTCTAGCACGGAGGTCCCACCTCACACCCGGAAGGCTACCTGAGCTCTTCCCCTCCCTTACCAAAGGGCTAGGCTAGGCGCCTTGGAGAGCTCTCTCCACTCTACCAAGAAGAAGCTAAGGGAGGAGGAAGCTAAGAAAAAGATCCTCTCCAACGCACCCAAGGGGGTCTATTTATAGTTTTTCCAAGTCCTGGGGGTAAAAAGACCGAAATACCCCTACGGCCAAAAGGCCTCGGGCCAATAGAGAACAGCCACGTCGGGGGGTAAAGGGGGAATTCCCCCCGAGGTCAAGAAGGTAAAACTGCAGGGGGGGCAAGGGCGAGACCGCGGCCTCTGACCGGTCTCGCCCTGCCAGGCCGCCAAGCTAGAAGGGGCAGGGGGCGAGGCCCCGGCCCCCGGCCGGTCTCGCCCCGCCAGGCCGCCAGGCTAGAAGGGGCAGGGGGCGAGACCCCGGCCCCCGGCCGGTCTCGCCCCACCAGGCCGCCAGGCTAGAAGGAGCAGGGGCGAGACCCCGGCCCCCGGCCGGTCTCGCCCCGCCAGGCCGCCAGGCTAGAAGGAGCAGGGGCGAGACCCCGGCCCCCGGCCAATCTCGCCCCACCAGGCCGCCAGGCTAGAAGGGGCAGGGGCGAGACCCCGGCCCCCGGCCGGTCTCCCCCCACCAGGCCGCCAGGCTAGAAGGGGCAGGGGCGAGACCCCGGCCCCCGGCCGGTCTCGCCCCACCAGGCCGCCAGGCTAGAAGGAGCAGGGGCGAGACCCCGGCCCCCGGCCGATCTCGCCCCACCAGGCCGCCAGGCTAGAAGGAGCAGGGGGCGAGACCCCGGCCCCAGGACAGTCTCGCCCCACCAGGCCGCCAGGCTAGAAGGAGCAGGGGCGAGACCCGGTCCCCGGCCGGTCTCGCCCCACCAGGCCGCCAGGCTAGAAGGAGCAGGGGCGAGACCCCGGCCCCCGGCCGGTCTCGCCCCACCAGGCCGCCAGGCTAGAAGGAGCAGGGGCGAGACCCCGGCCGGTCTCGCCCCACCAGGCCGCCAGGCCAGAAGGGGCAGGGGCGAGACCCCGGCCCCCGGCCGGTCTCGCCCCACCAGGCCGCCAGGATAGAAGGGGCAGGGGCGAGACCCCGGCCCCCGGCCGGTCTCGCCCTACCAGGCCGCCAGGCTAGAAGGAGCAGGGGCGAGACCCCGGCCCCCGGCCGGTCTCGCCCCACCAGGACGCCAGGCTAGAAGGAGCAGGGGCGAGACCCCGGCCGGTCTCGCCCCACCAGGCCGCCAGGCTAGAAGGGGCAGGGGCGAGACCCCGGCCCCCGGCCGGTCTCGCCCCACCAGGCCGCCAGGCTAGAAGGGGCAGGGGCGAGACCCCGGCCCCCGGCCGGTCTCGCCCTACCAGGCCGCCAGGCTAGAAGGGGCAGGGGCGAGACCCCGGCCCCCGGCCGGTCTCGCCCCACCAGGCCGCCAGGCACCTACAGGGACGGGAGCTGGAGTTAGCCAACTTGTCGCACCCGCCCCCCAAAAGAGGGCCACTGGGGGGAGGTAGATTTTTCCTCCCCCTACTAGTATGTTTCCATGCTAGAGCCAAAATTGGCCACCGAGAGTGCAAAATCTCCCAAAAGCTTAAAACCATACATGGGCGAATACGGGGTTGTACACCGTTCACTCAATGTAAACAATCCATTCTTAATTTTGCTATTTATTCATCAACATTTACATCTATTGTTTCCCCGTAATTAAAATTTATTAATTTCTGTGACGACAAAGTTTACCTGATCCTTTATCTGTTATGTGACCGTATATGATTGTGACTTTGAGATATATGCTCACTGTCATTTTTTCTGAATAGATTGTTATGCCCTGCTCCATTCTTAATTTTGTTACTTATTCATCAACATTTACCAAGATTGTAATGAACGCTTATGCGGTGTGTACACTAACAGTTATAGTCAACTTTGTTCAAAAATAGTACTAACATAATTTTGTATCAAATCCATGTAGATGGCGGACCAAAATCACACTGCGCTAACATCGTCAATGCCAGCCCGGAAAGTGCCTAACCAAGGTATGTGCCTTAAAGTGTACGGATCTAAATCGGTGAACTTTGAATAGTCTAAAATAGTGTGAGAAGATAACAACTATCGCTTAATTAAATCGTATCAGTTGTTCCTCAGGTTTGCCGGACTCGGTGGATAAAAGCTGCAATACCAGTGCAGCGAGCGACACTGATTTTGATTACTACGATGAACTTTTTCCCATGAGTCCAACCAGGTGGTCTGATCTTGCACGTACTAAAGTTGAAGGTTTTAGACTACTTATACCGGCAGTGCCAAGGGGCTTGAGCGCCAAAGAAGAGTGAGAATTTGTTTACGATATGATAAGGAGGTAATGCTTGACAAAAAACATGTACAGTATCTTAAAACTTTCTTTCATTTGGTACGTTACATTGAGTAATTTGCTGATTTCTCCCTTTCTCCATGAAAACAGGGTCTCCCATGGACACTAGGAGCAACTAACAGCGGTATGGTTTCAATATAATTTTGTAATGCTATGATTTTAGAATTTCAGGTTAGTCTTTCAATGGTGCTTATTGACTATGCAGTTGTATTCATGTTGTTCGATGTTATCGTATTTATAACTTTGGGGTTATGCTGCAGCTTCTTTAATGAGTTTAAAACTTGAGTAAATGTTGAATTGGTATCTGGTTATAATTTCAATTTAGTCATTAGATGGTACTCATTATTTTTTTATAAAGTCTCCACTGTAAGGTGCTCTTCGGTTGCTAGAGACTTTCTGCTTGGAATTTATTACTTCCTGTTTGGAATTTATTAGTTCTCCTTAACAGCTCCTTCATGTTTACTGGCAATTTCATTTTTTGGTGCATCCAGTTTTTGCAATTTCATTTTTTGTTGCAATATCATTTTTGGGTGCATTCGATCTTTGCAATCTCATTAGTGACCAAAATGTAAATTTTTGCTAGAATTGCAGGTTGTGGTTATTTTTGGAATGAGGATTTTTGCAATTCATATTGTAGCTAGTTTGTGAAATATGCTCGATGAATGACAAATTGGCAATCTATATGGGGCATTACCTAAATCAGACTGTTGTTGATTTTGGTGAACTTTAAACCAACCTGCATGATAACATGCTCATTGTGCATGAATGCTTAAATCGACAAATTGGCTTGCCCTATAAATCACATTTTTATCATGCTTAGTATTTACTTTCACCATGATTAGGCAATAATGAACTGAATAATCAAGGGCTTACTCATTCCCTTAATTGAATCTCCTCTTTTGTTCATGATAAAGATAACATTAGGGCGAAACCAGTTGTGCGCGGGCGAAGCCCGCCGTCACTGGTCAGCTACTGTGGTGCATAGCTATAAGATCGGAGCCCCCAAAATTCTTGAGCAGGCGTTGAGTGCACTCAACACCGCCGCAGTAGCCAGGGGGCTTGCGACGCCCGCCGTCGTTGCATTAGGTTACTGTCGTGAGGCGACCCGCGGGGGGCGGGTGAAGCCCGCCGTCGCGGGTCGGGTGCTGTAGCGCGTAGCCATAGGGGCGGAGCCCCGTGTCGGGCACTCGTGTGTGTATATATATATATATATATATATATATATATATATATATATATATATATATATATATATATATATATATATATATATATATATATATATATATATCGGTTAAATGCATATACACTTAATGCGTATATAAGAAAATACTCGACTTTTTGAACTGCGTCTTCTACGTGCATTTTTATGAGAGGTGTTCAACATATGTATTGACAAGTTGAACACATTTTGATTTGAAGGGGTTTAGGCCCCCAATTTGGACCCCGAAAAAATGCACGCCGAACATATGTACGAACACACATATTCGGCGTGACTTTTTTCGGAGGCCAAATCAGAGGTCTACACAGCTTCAAATCAAAAGATGTTGAGCACGAAAGTTGTAGATCTGGTCGAGATCTACAACTTTCATGTTCAACACTTCTCTTGAAAATAACGTAGAAGACGCAGTTCAATAAGGCGCGTATATAACTAAAATACACTTAACTCGTACATAAATCAAACCCTTTATATATATAAATATTATAAAATTAATCATAAACGCAGTTTTGCCAAATGGTTTTCCTTTCTGAACAACTCTGCAGCCGCTGACTATCCAAACAGATCTTCATTTCCTGTAATCAGTTCCAACATCTCCATTTACAAACCTGCATTTACAACAGCACCTTTTACAACTGCAGATGCTTTACCAAATGAAGACTTAGGTTTTATTTGGTTTGGCTTTTTGCTTAGGCGGGAGGAGGAGAATGAGGGATTTTAAAACCGGAGGGGGTGGAGCGATTTGAATCCCTCCAATTTCCTCCATTTCCTATGGTACGGCGGGTGCAAACCCCGTCGACGACCATTTGGTTACCCGATGTGCGACGCCGTTTGCCCCAAATGAAGAGCTCCAAACACAGCGCGAAACGAAGCCTTAATGTTAGTGCAGCCGCAACGTTTAAATTAAGGCTTCATTTGGTTTGACGTTTCGCCACCTCTGTTTGGAGCAGACGCCACAGGACAGCGGGTAAACAAACGGGATGCCGACGGTGTTTGCACCGTTTGCACCCACAGCAAGGAGTAAACGGCCCAAATCTGCTCCGTTTCAACCCAACTTCTCCCCCCGGTTCTAAAGTGGCATTTCGACCCACTGGAAGCACCCACCACCGCCGAACCAAATATAGCCTAAATGTTAGGGTGCCGGCCCCGCACCCATCCTATTTTTTATTATTTTACTTTCAAAAATTAAATATGTTAGCGGTAATTTAATGTGTAAGTGACCTCTCCAAAAAGTTCAGATGATCAATGTACCACTTTCTACCAACCTCAATACTCACCACTTTCTGACTAGGAATAAACAAATGGGTCTTGGGCATCTTAGGGCCTAGGCCAATTTCGGACCGGGCATCAGGTCAGGCTTTGCCCAAATAAGGGGACCTGATGAGCCCTTTAGCCTGGTCAGGGCCTAGCCCGATCCTAAGCGGGCTCATGTCTAATTGGGCTCAGATTGGGGTAGACCTAATCCGGGAAATCGGGTCTAGGCTAAATTTACACCTCAACTTAGGAGAGATGGAGGATTTTATGTTTTTATGCGAGAAAGACATGAAAATAGGATATATATAATTAAATATAGAATAAAAATTGTTGTGGATAGCTCAAGGCTCATGGTATACCGAACTAAATTCAACTGCTTTAGACCGGGAGCGGCCGAGCGTGCAAATAGTTGCAGAAAAAGGAAATGATACAGGGCAATTCTTTAATGTGGAAAACTCATCAGCTGGGTGAAAACAACGTGATCGGAGCTGTGCCGACCAAACCTCCGCTATCTGTTTGCTGTTGTACAAGGATTTTTGAAGAATTCGAGGGTGACAGACCGCCTCTCGTTAAAGTTGTTTGGAGAGATAAAAGTGATCGGAGGGTGAAAGGCCACCACTCCTGGGGCTAAGTATTTCTTCGTGAACTGTGGGGAGTGATGCGCTTGTGCGATTTGAGGTTCTCTGTCGATACTGAGAAGTGGGAGAAGAGCTTACAAATTAATTCACATAACAGTTCATTGCTAGCCATCACATGATCAAAGATCCCTCCCACCTATCTGGGATCCATCAAATCGAAGGCGATACCCTTAAAGACTTCTTCCATCATTTCACCACTGAAGCGCTTCAAATCCTAGGGGTAAACACGGAGCTCCTACGTGGGTTATTCTCGGAGGGCTCAGTCCTAGTGGCTTCCACTCCACGCTAGTATGGGAAATGTGCCCAATGATCTCAATCTCATTTGATGGATCGATGCCCAGATTGTTGTTGATGATGCAGTTGAAGCGCACATCTAGCAGTTCGAAAGGGACTCAAAAAGACAGTTAAAGCAAGAGATAACACCACTACAGAAGAACGGCTCACGTCGTGACAATTCCTAACTAGCTGGGGGGAGGGAGGCATAACCATCAACAATCCTACACTTCCCTCAATGCCTCGTGAATGACGGTGTTGCTCTTCATGCCTGACAATCCCTCTCTCCAAAGTCCAAGGGCTCTCGCTCCAAACTCCGGGGACTAATCTAAATATTACAACGACTATCAAGGTCACGGACGTGGGACATAAGATTGTTCGCGACTGAAGGAAGAGATCTAAAGACTCATTCACCAGGGATTTCTTGAAGAATTTCTACAACACAGGGGCTCTAAACTGGCCAGTCCAGAATGAACCATCATGGAGGCAATCCCCAACGTGACTATTTCGGAGGAAGATTCGTTCTCCGCCAACAGAATGCCCAAGAATCCCAACAAGCTTAGTTGCATCTTATGTTTCCGGTCCTTATGTACACGAACAACAAGTATCACTTTCAATATAGCTGGATGTTACATGATCCTCTTTACAAAGTGTTCGGATCTCCACAAAGGAGACATCGCCCTTTACTTTATATAGTGTTCGGATCTCCGCAAAGGGGACTCTGACCTTTTACTTTACAGAGTGTTCAGATCTTCACAAAGGAGACTCCGACCTTTACTTTATAGAGTATTCGCAACAACGCAAAGGAGACTCCGACCTTTACTTTATAGAATGTTCGGATCTCGGCAAAGGATACTTTGGACTTTAACTTATATAGTATTTGGGTCTCCGCAAATGAGACGCCAGCCTTTACTTTACAGAGTGTTTGGAACTCCGCAAAGGAGACTCCGACCTTTACTTTATAGAGTGTTTGGATTTCCGCAAAGCAGACTCCTGCCATTACTTTATAGAGTATTCAGATCTCCACAAAACAGACTTTGGCCATTACTTTACAGAGTGTTCGGATCTCCGTAAAGCAGACTCCGACCTTTGCTTTATAGAGTGTTTGGATCTCTACAAAGGAGACTCTAACATTTATTTTACAGAGTGTTTGGATCTTCACAAAGGAGACTCTGGGACTTACTTTACTCTGATTGGATCCCTCAAAGGAGACTCTGACATTTACTTTATAGAGTGTTCAGATCTTCGAAAAGGAGACTCCGACCTTTACCTTATATAGTATTTGAATCCCCTAAAGGAGGGCCTCTTAAGTTCGAAGGTCCGCCCTTCATCGTCTCCCAAGGACAACGTCCCTGCGGCCTCCCATTTCCAGTGATCGAAGGTCTGCCCTTCTCCCGTAATAGATTGCAGCAACGCCAGGGCCTTCCCCATCGCAGTCGCCCAGGTTCGAAGGTCCATCCTTCACCGTCTCTTCGAGACTACATCCCTGCAGCCTCCCACTGCCAGCAATCTAAGGTCTGCCGTTCTCCCGTAGTATTTCGCTGCACAGCCAGGGTCTACCCCCTCATGGTTGTCTAGGTTTGAAGGTCTGACCCTCACCAACATACACTTAACAAAATCCCCGATAATGTTGAGTCCGACCTCGCTCTGCCTGGGTGGAAGCATTCTCCCTTTGCTCTGGTAGTAGGTTGTGGAACCATCTGGGTGTCATCCTCCAACAGTCAACCTCAAAATAGTATCTCAAAGTTGCTAGCGCAAATATAACAAAGCCAATGTTACAAACTTCTCAAGAAGAACTCAAACCCACAATCAGACAATCATTCCAAAGGAGGAAAAACACACAAAATTGCTATAACCAAATATGAAGACAAAGTACAATCACAAATACTCATCAAATGCAACACAAGTACAACCAAAGTAAGAAACAACAAAGCTGGAGTCTACTCCTCATCAACGACGAACTCAACACACTAGTATTTAGAAAGGCTATCAGAATGAAGATCAACAACAACGCACTCACTCATGTAGAATACCATCTGTCCTTCACCCAGATAACAGTCTGGGTGTCGTCTGGACCTCACCCTCTAACCACCAACGTCAAAGAAGCAGAACAAGTTTGCTTACATAGGACAACAGTTAAAACATCTCAAATACTCAACATCATCGCCAACAAATACACAAAATAAAGCAGTTAACAAGAGATCAAGCAATGTATACAGAGCAACCAAAGCACCGCATACAGAGCACAATACAACTATGTAATGCAGACGTGCAAAGGAACAGCAAGGGCAGAGTTATGCCTCATCAACATCAACGTCAGAGCCCTCGCTCTCATCCTTAGAAAAGTCTCCAATACTGAATTTGGCTACGTTGCAACAACGCAGCCACACCACAATGAGGAAGATCTTCACCTCCAATCTTACAGGTATCTCATATCATGCCCCTCCCAAAATCAACCTGCTCCACAATTAACAAGGAGTTCCACTACATCAGCCTCCCATGCAAGCAACATCCTACTACCTAGTAGGCCATAAATTCTCTCGAATCTTTGAAAATGTAAAGCAATGAATATACACAACTTAGTGAACACATTGCGCCCATTGCACCCGCATGCACATTGCACATATTGTGCCTAGCACACATTTCACGAATCCCAAACTAATTGTGCACATCACTCCTAACATGCAAATCACCCCTTCCATGTTTCACCCTTTGTTCCTCTCATGCATTTTATCACGCAAGCACTATCGCAAAACACCGCGTGCTTGACCCAGTTTTCAAGCAAAAGTCACTGCCCTCCATTCGCTCTAAACTGCAGGGACTTGGGGGTGCAAATGATGAGGTACCCCTTAGAGGCGATAGATGTGCCCCATATGAGGGGTGCAGATATCTGAAAGTCTCCACCAACGACGTAACCGTCTGAGGGGTAACAACCATGCCAACCACCATTATCTTTTCCTCTGCGTGCCTCCTCGCCAGCATCCCACAGCGGGTGAAGGACAACCCAGATCAGACGGCCCTCCGGCCGCCACGCCTGGGTGGTGTCTTTCCCGCCTAGGGCGGGCGGCAGCATGGCCCCCTGCCCCTTTTCCGGCACACCATTTAGGGGTAAGGCCTCCCAGATCGGGTGGCCACCTGGCCGCCCTTTCTAGGAGGCCACCTAGCCAGTTAGGGTGGGCGGCCAATCTAGTGCCCCATCTATGGGCAAGGCCACCCAGATCGGGCAGCTTTTTGGTCGCCCTTTGTAGGCGGCCTCTCTAACGGTTAGGGAGGGCGATCCCTTGGACACCCGCCCCCATTTTTGGCACCCCGTCTGGGGGCAATGCCTCCCAGATTGGGCGGCCTTCTGGTCTCCCTTTCTAGTCAGCCTTCTGGTCGCCATTTTTGGGAAGAGTCTCTGTTAATTAGGGACGACGGCCCCTTGGCCGCCCGCCTCCAATTTGGAACCCAACCTGGGCAACCTCCTTGACGCCCAGGTTAGGGCTATTCTTTGGCAAGAAGCCCTCTTCCCCGACCGCCGACCTCGCCGGCTGCTCCTCCCCTCACGGGAGGAGCGGTTGGTTTTTTGGTGGAGCCAAAACTTCCTGGGGGAGGTTTTGTCATTTATGTAAAACTGGTAATGTGTGTGCTCTAAACAAAGCATTCCTATTCGTTCGGACAGTAGTTATTAGGGTAAATTACCAGCTTGCCCCCTCTAAGAATCAATAAATATACCCCCATTCACTTTCATTTTGATTCTCTAGTTGGCATAAAAATCCTCCTACGAATTCTCTCTCTCTCCTCCTATGAGTTTCTCTCTCCACAACATCTGTTCCTTATGCACTCCCACCCGCACCTCTTCCTTGTGCACTCCCATGCATTCCTCTTCCTTACTTTCTCCCGCATGTACCTCTTCCATGCAGGCTCCCGCACGTGCCTATTCCTTATACGCACCCGCACGCGCCTCTTCTGTGCGTGCTCCCGTGCACGCCTCTTCCTTGTGCGTACTCGCGCGCGTCTCTTCTTTTTGCATTCCCATGCGCTCCTCTTCCTTGCATGCTTCCACATGCGCATCATCCTTGCACTCTCATCCGCGTTTATCTTCCTTTCACGCTTTCGTGCGTGCCTCTTCCTTGCGCACTCCAGCGCATGCCTCTTCCTTGCACGCTCCTGCGCGCGCCTCTTCCTTGAGCGCTAATGTGTGCTCCTCTTTCTTATGCGCTCCCGCGCCCGCCTCTTCCTTGCATGTTCCCGCACATGCCTCATCCTTGCACACTCTCGCGCACGCCTCTTCCTTACGTGCTCGCCCGCATGCCTCTCCCTTGTGCATGCCTTATAACATCCCACCGTCTCCAATTATATAACAGCAGGTCCATCCGGGGCCCTACAACATATTAAACGGACAGATGAAAGAGTTACGCAATGAAATCATAATTTATTCTAATCTAATAATGCACCCTAACATGGAGTTGCATTCTAGCAGAAGTTTAAAAGGTTAAGAATCGCCCATTCAGGAATGTCCACTATTAAAACACAACAGGAATGAAAGTTCCACAAATATTTTTAGCCTTAAGGCCTTACAATACCATGTTAATGTTTACAAGAATGTGATTTCCATGCATCGATATGTAGGACGACAATACATGAAATATTAAACATAACACTTGGGCCTTCAAGGGCCTGCTCGCCAAAAGGGCTTTAGCCCGCTACTTCCCGCTTGGCCCTGCAACACCTATATAAAAGCATTCCACCAATCAGTGGCAAACAAGGCAACAGTCAGCATTAGCTGACCAAATTATAACGACCACACCTCTTGAAAGTCTTTAGATTGAAGAGTAGCTAAACACCTAGAGGGGGGGGGGTGAATAGGTTTTTCTTCCTTTTAGTGTTTTCTTTTGACTTTGGTGAGTTGTGATTAGTTTTGCTTTGCTTTCAAGTACACAAAATCAACACACAAATGATTTATATTGGTTCCCCAGAGTATGGGTACATCCACTGTCCCTCCCACATATCTAATAATTTTTAGACAAGGCCAACTTCTCCAACACGGCTCCAAGAGCTTACAACACAAACCCCTCAGGTTGTCTCAGAATCCTCCAAGTCCTACACTTAGGCCCAAGGACCTACACTCAGAGATATACTCTCCTACAACTCAGTAATCTACAAAAAAAATACCTACCTCAGACTTTAGGTAAAGTCCTACACTCAGGCTTAGAGTAAAGCCCAACACTCAAATCCAACCCTGGATCCTACCTCAAAGAATAAATCTCCTACAGCTCAGATAGTTAGCCCTACCTCAGATACACACAAGGAACCTACCACTCAGATTCCCTGCTAGAATCCTACAACTCAGGCCCAAGGGCCCTACAACTCAGATCTATAGAAAGATCCTACCTCAGTCTTTATAAATTAGGCTTACACTCAGATCATTAATGATCCTATAAATGAAAAGTTGGTTGGTGTTGTTAAATTTCTGCAGAGAAACAATCTCTGAGTCTGCCTTTTCCTGAATTGAAATGACTCAGTCCTTTCTTCTTCATAGCTCCAGGAATGGATCTTCAAGATTAGTTCTGCTTGAGCTGTGAAGTCACTATAACTAGGGCTTGCTTAGTTCCTTCTTCTATATCAGAGAGAAAGCTCTCTGAACTTGCTGTTGAAGTTGTGTAGATGCACAACTAACTTTTTTGTACTTTTAGATCAATATAATGAACAACTTCTTCAAGCTCTACAACAAGGTCGAGAGGAAGATGATGAAGCTCTGTTTGAAAAAAGGTTTTTATCCAAACATTGATTTCTTCTTCCTTGATCTCTTGCTTTTCTATCACGCCGTCAAACGGCTCTTTGTGCAGTGGGACCACCAGGAGTTGGTAGCTGCAACATGAATTTTGCATTAAATGCATTACAGCAGGGAAGAAACGCCATTTGTCGTCTACTGTTTAGTTCCCACAACATTTTGAATTGCTGCTGACATCATCATGACACAGCACCCGTGGACTTAGCCAAATCCACAATTCTGGATAGGCATTGAGTGAAGCTTTGTTACTCAACGCAAAAACACTTAGGAAGATATCTGCATCTTCAGGCGTTGAGTGATAAGTCATCACTCAATGAATATTGACTTTTGTAGTCTAACGAAGTAGGCATTGAGTGAGCCTTCATCACTTAATGTATCTGGACTTGGCTGATTTTCTCTATATGAAGGCGTTGAGTGAAATGGATTTACTCAACGCTTTCTGCCATTGCTTGTTTTGTTGAAGAGGCGTTGAGTGAACTACCTTCACTCAACACTTCTGTTCTTAGATAGATTTTCTATTGAATAGGCGTTGAATGAGTTGACTTCACTCAACGCTTCTGTCCTTAGATAGAATTCTATATCAACCAATACTGCAGCTCTGAATGAACTATGTTCTATTGACTCTTTGTCTGCATGGAATTGAGTGAACTGCCCTCACTCAACGCTTTTGGACTTAACCAGATTTTTGGCAGATCCTTCTGCGGCTTTGACTTCTTGAGCTTTATTCAACGCTTCTAGCTCTGGGCATTGAGTGAACTGCCTTCACTCAATGCTTCTAGACTTAACCAGATTTCTGTCATGATAATGCTGAGGCTTTGACTGTCTAGTATTTACTCAATGCTTAAGTTCATCTTGCATTGAGTGAACTGCTTTCACTCAACGTATTTGTACTTTGTCAAATTTCAGCATTGTCAGCATTCCGTCCTTTATCCTCCTATCATTGTCACTTGGATAACATGTCTAATCAAAGTAACAAAGAGGCACCAGCATACATATAACTTATAGCATGCATCATATACAAACATGTGTATACCATTGTCCTGTAGACCTTCTTTAAATCTTGGACATTGAGATCAATGGACCCAACACCTCTTTTTTTGGGGTGGCGGTGCTCCTTCCCTACAAGAAAATAACATGTTCACATTTATCAAGAATGTGCAACTTAAGCACCAATCATCACAAACGATGACACGACTGACCAATCATTCCGTGCACTCAGGGCACCATATCGGTGTACCGGATAACCCAGGGTCCTTCCTTTTTCCATCACGGGAAATCAATGGTACAGTAGAACCAAAACATGGAAACTCAACGAGTCCCACCACCATCCTTAATTCCAGAATGGACGATCTCACCCGAGCATTATTAGCCTGGCATACATCCACAACTCTCTCCTTTGCCAACAAAAAATGCCATGTACTATAGATCTGTTTAGCCAAATAACATGGTGTGGGTACAGTTCAGCTCTTTACCATTGCTCAGATCGCCGTGCCAATTAATAACAACGATGTGGTTCAGCGTCCCCTTTCCCATAATCCACAATACCAAGGTTTCGTTCTACAGCTGGCACTCACGACTAACGAGGTTGGGCACTCCAGGCACACAACTCAACAAGTTAGTCATTATGTCCCCAAGACACGGGCTTCACAATCACAAAAAAGCTCACTCAGAGCCAATGCCAATATATATCTCAAACCATATAATATCTACGGAGTCTTCTCTGGCAAGCAAAATATAACATCACCAATCAAGACAAACCGGTCCAGATGGTCTTCACACAACATGACTAAACTATACTCATGCTTCCGGGTACTATATGCAAAACGTACTCGGGGATAAACATATCGACCCGATGGAAAGAACCTTTTCTCCACCAATCAGTGAGGGATTCCATGCAAACATTCTAAAAGAGAACTTCACTTGTCCAAGAGAAGAATCGTTACCCTTGACGCGCATGTCATAGCCATGATCATGGATCTAATCTTCCTCTTCAAAATGTCAGACTTTGCCTAGACCCAACCACCACTTCTCTGGCAAAAATCCGTCCAAGTTGACATCCAAGAAGTTGCTCAGGTTTGAGAGAGAATAAATGTTCGGCCTTCTTCCCTGAAGCCACTCTGCTTGAACCTATAACCCACGATCCTGACCTTCTTCCTCTATTTCGAACTCACTGGAGGGTACACAGAGAACTTTCACCGACTATTCATGGCTTCGTTCCCATCGTAAAGTCGCATACAGAATTCCACTCCTCCCTCCTTCGGCTCGGGCGGAAAGAAAGAATGACGAAAAATGTCCAAGTCTCTCACTGAACCCTTCATTATATCCTAGACGGGATGGATCCCTAGCTGTGAGATTTAACCTGATCAGAATGGATGGCTAAGATCAACACTAACTCTTAATTTAAATGTAAGGTCATACCATACTTAGGTGCTTAAGTACCGGAAGACACACGTTCGTCCAGAACACTCGACGAATCATCTAGACCACTCGACGAATTTTGACTTGACCAATCGATGAATTTGTTCAAACCACTCGACGAATTTATCTTGACCACTCGACAAATTCATCTTGAGTACTCGACAAATTCACCTTGACCACTCGATGAATCCACCTTGACCACTCGACGAATTAATTCAGACCACTCGACGAATTCATCTTGACCACTTGATGAATTCATTCAGACCACTCAACGAATCTGACTAGATCACTAGACGAATCCAACTTGGCCACTCGACGAATTCATCTAGATTACTCGAGACCATTCGACGAATTCACTTAGATTACTCGATATCATTCGACGAATTCACTTAGATTACTCGAGGCTATTCGACGAATTCACTTAGATTACTCGACAAATTTGACTTCGTAATTTTCAGCTAGAAGGCCTGGGGTGTCACAAATCTCCTCAACTTTAAGAAATTTCATCCCAAAATTAAATGTACAGGAAAACAAATAAGGAAGTACAAAATATACAAAAATTTATACCTCAACAAAATAGTTCAGGTAACTCCTCTGGCATGGTTTGCTCGCGCTCCCATGTAAGTTCCTCACGGCCACAGTTGTCCCAACGGACCTCGACCATCCTGATTACCTTGTTCCGCAACTGCTTGATCTACGTATCTTCGATACACACGGGCTTGACTTTCTTCTTTAGCCCACTATAAACCAGCACATGATCCACAACAATGACTTGTGTAGGCTCTCGAATAGCCTTCCTTAACACTGATATATGAAACACATAGTTCAAACTACTTATCTCGGTTGAAAGTCCAAGTCGATAGGCAGCTTCGCCGACCTGTTCAACAATCTCAAATGGTCAAAGGTATCTCAGACTGAGCTTTCTCAAACGTCAAATCTTGGATACACCTTTTAATGACTTGATTTTAAGATACACCCAATTGCCAACCGCAAACTCAATGTTTCGGTGATTGGCATTGAAGTACTTATACCTATCCTGAGCAACCAATAGTTGCTCCCGAAATAAACATATCGTCAAATTTGCTTCTTCTACTTCTTTACGTTTATACAACACTTCCTACTATAAAGTGCCTTGAAGGGCGCCATTTTAATACTCGCTTGGTTGCTATTGTTGTAGGCGAACTCGATCATGTAGAGATGGTTTTTCCATTTCTTTCTGAAATCTATAGAACACATACAGTGCATATATTCCATCGTCCTGTTGGTCCTTTTGGTCTGATCATCTGTTTGAGGATGAAATGCCGTGCTAAACTTCACTTTTGTACCCAACAGACGGTGGATTAATCTCCTATCATTCGAAGTGAAATGCCCATCTCGGTCACTTACGTACTATGTTATCCACATAGTGTTTTGCTAGCGTTTTTACAGAATCATCTTTCCGGTTCAGAATGAAGTGCAACACCTTTGTCAGACGGTCAACGACTACCCAGACGACGTCGTTCCCATGTTGCGATCTCGCCAATCCATGCACAAAATCCATCGATATGTCGTCAAACTTCCATTATGGAATCGACAAAGACTTTTGGTGTAGGGGTGTACGTGACACGACGTGCTTACGCTAACGAAAGCTTACCCATCACAGAACATAAAAAATAAAGAGAGTGCTCCGACCAAAAGCGAATGTAAATGTAACGCCCCTAGCCGATCCATCGTGACAGCGTCACGGCTCCGCTCTAGGCGACGCTACCGGGCTGCAGCCCAAGCACCCCAACCCCTCTCCAGCCCACTGGCGGGTTGCTGGTGGCCACAGCCTCCCTTTGTAGATCAATTGGTGATGAGAGTTGAAAGAACTCCATAGTTAAGCGTGCTCGGGCTGGAGTAGTACTGGGATGGGTGACCTCCTGGGAAGTCCCCGTAGTGCGGGCTTGACTATCGAGTTTGCCTCATCAAAGGGAGGCTGTGGCCACCAACAACCCGCCTGTGGAGGGAGAGGGGTTGGGGTGCTTGGGCTGCAGCCCGGTAGCGTTGCCTAGAGCGGAGCCGTGACGCTGTCACGTTGGATCGGCTAGGGGCGTTACAATAAAAGTGCACTTTTTTGTAACGGTCCAGGCCCATCCCATGGGAACCCACTGGCACCGCCGGCCTACCAGGGTCCAGACCCGGGCCCACCACTGGTAGTCAGCCTTTCACATTCAAGCCTGCAGGCCATGCACCCCAACCCCTCTCCGGCCTGTTTATCAGCACGGTAGGTTGTTGCCACTGGGTCTCGAACCCAGGACCTTGATAAGAGAGCTTTCCACCACTCCCTCATCACCAACTGAGCTGCAGCTCAGTTGGTGATGAGGGAGTGGTGGAAAGCTCTCTTATCAAGTTCCTGGGTTCGAGACCCAGTGGCAACAACCTACCGTGCTGATAAACAGGCCGGAGAGGGGTTGGGGTGCATGGCCTGCAGGCTTGAATGTGAAAGGCTGACTACCAGTGGTGGGCCCGGGTCTGGACCCTGGTAGGCCGGCGGTGCCAGTGGGTTCCCATGGGATGGGCCTGGACCGTTACAGTAAAGGGGTCGGTTGGCTCTCAAAAATACGGGACTCGATACCACATCCTTAGGACCTAACTCTCCAACAAGCACACAACTCGCCCTTAGCCGGACTCGATACCACGTCCTTAGGACCTACCTCTCCAACAAGCACACACCTCACCGCACCTACACAAGCATCTATTCTTTTTACTATAAGCCGTCAATCGCAACAATAATATACTTAGGAGCGGCGGTAAACGATAAAGAGCGTTCAAGAACAAGTTGAGATTAACTCCCTTGTTAGCACAAAGTGTGCCCGAACTTGGAGAACAAGTCAAGGCTAGGCCTAGTTTGTTCTCCAACGGATCTTCTCAATCCGGATAACAAGAGGATCAATAACAACGTTTCTATTGGAACACCCTATTACTAATTTGGGTCAGGATCACTATGTCTCTAGGAATCCTTTGCTTGACCTCCTGTATAGCTTAATAGGTCAATTAGAATTAAGTCTAAGGGTTAGAAGTCTAGGTTGGAAGCTGCCCTGAAGACCAGGATTCTCTGTCTGCAGACTAAGTCTGATCGTCGAGCTCAGCACGACGATTCGTCGAACTCCGATCGACGATCGTCTAGCTCAACTTCGACAAGATCATCGAACTCCATTTGACGATCGCTGAGCTCAACATCATTATATCATCGAACTCCATTCGACGATCGGTGAGCTCAGGTCGACGATTTTGACTATGCTTTGGATCTTTATCTCTGAGCTCAGTTCGATGATCTTTGAGCTCAGATCGACGATATTTTGCTGCTGTATATTTCCAGATCGCTGAGCTCAGCTCGACGATAGCAGAGCTCAGTTCGAAGATTTCAGATAACTTCCAGGATATTTCTAAATTCAAATTCAAATCAGTTAGGAGTTATTCTGCAATTAATTCAGAGATTTCCTAGCCGTTTTCATTCATTTCTGGACCAAGTTTCAAGAGATTTTTCAAGGAATATTTCTGTGTAATTTCCCCCAGAAGAGATTATGCAATTAAGGATGCAATCAATGCAGGCCAACGGCTATTCTTGACAGAGAATGTTATTCTATTCTGCACCAGAGAATAAAAGACAGAATTTTTGAATCTCTCAGAGAACACACACAATACAGAGAGAGAATACAGATTACAGAGACACATTCAAAAATCTTCTGTCCCAAAGAATTCTCAAGAACACACATCCAAGGAGATCAAGCTTTCTCAAAATCTTCAGATCTCTGTAGTTTTCAAAGTGTTCAAGGCCAACATATTTCCAGACTCCAGACATTCAACATTTCAGCTATTGCTGAAATCATCTATTACTGGAGTTCAATATTTGAAGGCCTATCACCCTCAGCAAAGCTTTTCTTCCTGAAGATCTCAAGGATTCAGGGGGAGCTTTGACATCAACAATCCACATAGTCTTCTCAGTTATTTGAGAAAGAGAAGATTTCCATCACTCTCTCACCCCCACTCTGTAAAGGGTTTCTCAAACTCCCTTCAAAAGTTTGAGCTTGGTTTTTGAGCACCTTGTCAAAAGCTCATTGGTGGCAAGACACCTGATCAAAAAAATCTGCTTTGGTTTTTTGAGCACCTTATCAAAAGCTCATTGGTGCACAGGACACCTGATCAACTCATCCTGCAGTGGATTCCTACCTAGGGTGGTAGAAGAGTGGATGTACCCAAGTTTAGGGGAACCACTATTTTTCCTTGTGTCTTCTGGTTTTGCTTGCTTTCATTTTTGTTTCTGGCCTTGATTTCTCTGTGCTTAGTTTTTGTTTAACTTAGTGCTGTGATTAGATTTATTATTGCTTCCCTGCTCACTCTTATTACAACAATTGTTGTAAAAGTTTTTAAAGCACCATATACTCTATTCACCCCCCCTCTAGAGTATATCAGATCTAGCTGCACTTTCAGTTTCGATTCAGGTTTTTGCAAGCGGAAAAACACTTTCAAATCGTAGAAAAGACGGATGTATAACCTCCACAAAATCTCACAGCAAGAAAACACAAAGAAAGGAAGAAGATTACCCAACCAAGAAGATGATCACACAAGATTTGTGGGAGAGTCACTCTCTCCACGGATCCACCGGTTTCACACCGAATGGGGCTGCTTCCTTCTTCCACGGAGTCGCACCGATAGAAGCCACGCCAGAGTCGCACCGAATGGGGATGGAGGAGGCAAGGTATGGCTTCACACCAAGGAGGTGGGCGGCTAATGGAGTCTCTCCATGGTGGCCGAAATTCCCAAGGGGGAGTTTTAGGTTTTTTCTTTTCCAATGCTTTAACTCCTCATAATAGCCTCCTTTAAATAGGAGTTACAAAAGAGATCCAACCGTCCGTGATGGAGATGAAATCTCATCCATCCGGGCGGTTAAATACACACCAAATGTTTAGTAGCACACCAACGTGAAAATAAAAATTAATACAAGCCATATTTTTAAAAGCAATTAAAATAAAACTAATTAAAAACTAATTAAAACTTTTAAGCAAGCTTTGCGCGCCGCGGACGGTGGTTGTATCGCAGCTTTCCGTTAACGTCTATGGCATTGTCATGACGTCGCAAGTCTTTAAATTGTTGCGACGCGGCAACCGGGTCATCATCAGGAAGTGTTGGAGGGGCCGCGCCATCAACTTTAGAAATTCGCCAGGCTTTTGATATTCGGCCTTCACTAGTGTGCAAGTGTTCTATTTTGCCATGTAGTGAGCTATGCCATTTTTCAAACTCGGTCACCAGAATAGCTTCTCAAGTCTTTATACATCTTTGTGCTCCCCGTGTGGATTGTGTACTTGGTAAAATTAACCTCGTGCAATAAATCCACCCGTAACGTGCCAAACTTTCGGACACACAAATGGTCATGTTTTCGCAAAAGTCCATCTTCAAAAGAAAACTCAGTATTGGACCCATCCAAGGTCTCCGCTACATAGCGCTTCATGCTTTTATCAAGCTCCAACGCTTGTCAAATCCTGTCTGCATGGTCACACTGCACCTCCATCTAGTTCAAGCATACATTCATCGTTACACTCCTCTCGACACAAGAGATTTCTGAGGCTTCTAAGTCATTAATGAGACACTCATCATGCCTCAGAATACAGTTTGCCTGCGCAGAAGTCCTACGACTCAACGCATCAGCAAAAATATTTCCCTTGCCAGGGATATGGTGAATCTTGAAGGTGTAGTCTCCTATGAACTCCATCCACTTTTGATGTCGCATGTCCAAGTCTTTCTAATCAATCAGATACACTTATGGTACATAAAGATATCGATCTTCACGCCATAAAAGTAGTGCTGCCAAATCTTGAGAGCGAATATCACGACCGCTAACTATAAATCGTCGACCGGATAGTTCCTCTCATGAACTTTCAATTAGCATGAGCCATACGCAATACCCTTTCTGTGTTGTATAAGAATGCAGCCTAAGCTGCTTCCTGAGGTGTCAATGTAGATTTTGTAGCCTTCGGTACCGCATGACGAGCATAGAATAAGCATGATAGCAAACTCATAAGCTTGTGCACACGCCGTCGACCAAACAAATTTCTGATCCTTCCTTGTCAAGGTAGTGAGTGGTAGTGTTATCCGCGAGAATTTCTCTACAAAGCACCAGTAGTAACCAACAAGTCCCAGGAAACTCCAGACTTCCACCGCCGTATTCAACACATGCCACTACCATATCCCAACTATCTTGGTCGGATCCACCACAACTCCCTCTCCACTAACCACATGACCGAGCAATGCTACCGATGACAACCAAAACTCACACTTAGAGTACTTGGAATACAACTGACTCCTCCTCAGGGTTTCCAAAATAGTGCGCAAGTGATCCACATGATTCTCTTCCGACTGAGAGTACACCATGATATCGTCAATAAAAATGATTATAATCTGGTCAAAATACTCTCTGAATGTTTTGTTCATCAAGTCCATAAACACAGACGATGCATTTGTCAACCCAAATGGCATGACAGTAAACTCATAATGAATGTAACACGTGCTAAATACTGTCTTGGAAATATCACTTTCCCTTATTCTCAACTGATAATAACCGAACTTCAAATCCAGCTTTTAGTACACAGTAGAACCTACTAGCTAATCAAATAGATCATGGATTCTCGGAATTGGATACCTTTTCTTCTTCGTCAGCTTATTCAGTTCACAGTAATCATTAGACAATCGCAAGCTTCCATCCTTTTTCTTCACAAAAAGGACTAGTGCACTCAAAGGTGATGAACTTGGGTGCCCAAAGCCTTGCTCTAATAGTTCTTGTAAGTATTGTGAGAACCGAACAAAAACAAACCGAAATGGTTTTAACTGAAACTTTATTATCCGAAAAAAGTATCTATTACAATGGTATAGCCTCCCTTTTATAGAATGGAGGAGATGAGAGAGATTACAAATAATCAATGTGGGACTAAAAATTTACAAGTGTATGCGGCTTTACAAAAGACAAACCGGACAAGCCGTGCGGTTAGACAAACCGGCTAACCGCCTGACTACCAACAGGAGGAGAGATCAAACCGCCACAGGAGACCGCTAGACCGCTCGGTCTCCTAGTCGCCTAAGACAAGCCGCCTGACCGCTGGGATACCAAACAGCAACAGCCCGGCACACAAACCGGCTAGGAGAAACCGCCAGACCGTCCGGTCTCCAAACAGCAACAGACCGCGCGGTCTCCAACCTGCAACACTCCCCCTCAAGCTGGAGCATAGATATCAATCATGCCTAGCTTGTCGCAGATGTGGAAAAATGAACCAGACACCGACTTGGTGAAGACATATGCCAACTCATTGTCGGAAGTGACAAACGGAGTGCAAATCTGTTTCTTCAATATTTCTTCCCGAATAAAATGACAGTCGACTTCTATGTGTTTTGTTCTCTCATGAAAGACCGGATTTTTGGAAATGTATATCGCGGCCTTATTGTCACAGAACATAGGAAGAGGATAGTTATAAACCTCTCCTAAGTCAAGCATGAGAGCCCGCAACCACTTCAACTCACATGTAGTCGATGCCATGCTGCGATATTCCGCCTCTGCACTAGACCTGGAAACTACAGACTGTTTCTTGCTCTTCCAACTTACAAGATTGCCTCCAACAAACGTGCAGAAACCTGATGTCGATTTGCGGTCCCCTTTGTCATCCGCATAACTTGAATCAGAGTAAGCCTCAACCCTTAGGTGACCATTCTTCTGAAAGAGGAGTCCTTTCCCTGGTGCAGCTTTAATATACTCTAATATCTTCAGTGCAGATTGTAGATGACACTCCCTCGGAGCTTGCATGAAATGGCTCACCTTGCCAACAACATAGGAGATGTCGGGTCTGGTTACCGTGAGATATATGAGCTTGCCCACCAGACGCCGGTATCTCGTAAGATCGGAGAGAAGAGGCGAGTCATCTGTCCAAGTTTTGTCTTCTCCAGCAGCCATAGGATAACGTGCAGGTTTAGCACCAGTCAGTCCTGCCTCCTTTAAAAGATCAAGAGCATACTTCCGTTGGAAAAGGACCAGTGAGAGCGCACACAATCAGGAGGAATAGATCGAGTCCTTTGATACCATATGAGAACCGAACAAAAACAAACCGAAATGGTTTTAACTGAAACTTTATTATCCGAAAAAAGTATCTATTACAATGGTATAGCCTCCCTTTTATAGAATGGAGGAGATGAGAGAGATTACAAATAATCATTGTGGGACTAAAAATTTACAAGTGTATGCGGCTTTACAAAAGACAAACCGGACAAGCCGTGCGGTTAGACAAACCGGCTAACCGCCTGACTACCAACAGGAGGAGAGATCAAACCGCCACAGGAGACCGCTAGACCGCTCGGTCTCCTAGTCACCTGAGACAAGCCGCCTGACCGCTGTGATACCAAACAGCAGCAGCCCGACACACAGACCGGTTAGGAGAAACCTCCAGACCACCCGGTCTCCAAACAGCAACAGACCGCGCGGTCTCCAACCTGCAACAAGTATACATTCAGTTCTGCCATCACCTTTGGCGCTAAATAGTACGGAGAGTGTGATACAGGCTTGACATCTAGCATAACTCAATAGTGAAATCTATCTCCCGCTGAGGTGGAGCCACAGGGAGATCTTTAGGTAATATGTCAGCAAACTCCAATACTACGAGAATGATACTCAAATCGGGCTTGGGCTTTGAAGCCTCCACTAGTGTGAAGAATAACTCCGATTCTTTTGGGAATTGCCTTAGTAACTTGGAGAGCAGACATTAGTATCTTGATCGATCCCTTCATACCAGGGAAGGTAGTTTTGTGATCCATATTTTTCCCTAATTTGTCCTCATTGAGAATATAATTAATGCACGCACGCTGCTCCAAGAGCCGTCCATGCCAAAGATTACGTCAAACTCAACTGTCGACAGTGGTGAGGCTTCCAAGTCAATCTCTTAACTTCCTATCCACACCTTTACGCAACAAACTCTATTAGTGCGCATCAAACATCTATTAGGCATCAACACATTCAATCTATCTTTCGATATAAAAGAAGGCACACTGATACGCAACACGAAGTACTCAGACAGAAAAGAGTCTGAAGATCCTATACCAAATAGTGTTCTCGCCGGATAGTCCAAGATTAGGACAAAGCCTAATACAAACCAGTTATACGACCAATCATAGTGCATAAGGTATATAAAGCAATAAAGTTCTAGTCTAACTGAAAACAGTTACCACATTGCCCTGCTTAATGGCCTTGAAAGTGTTTAGTTTCAAGAATAGCTAAACACCTAGAAGGGGGTGAATACGTTTTTCAGTCTTTTAAGAATTTTTCCTTGCTACAGTGTGTTGTGAGTTAGATTAAGTTAGCTTTCAAGAAATCACATTGAACACACAAGATTTATAGTTGTTCCCCAGATTATGGGCACATCCACTTTCCCTCCCACCTTTCTAACAACTTATTAGACAAGGTTCTTCTCCAAATCTTGGCTCCTAAGAGCTTACAACACAGATCCCGTAGGATCTCTCAGTCTCCTCCAAGACCTATAGCTCAGGCACAAAGCTCTACCTCAGAGCAAGCTAGCTCGTACAACTCAGTGATCCAAAGATTACCTACCTAGACTAAATTAATAGTCCTACTTCTCAAGCTAGGAGGATAGCCCTACCACTCAGAGAGAATGACTCTCCTATAGCTCAGACACAATGGCCCTACCTCAGATCCACAGAAAGATCCTACCACTCAAGCACAAAGGCCCTACGGCTCAGAGAGAATGACTCTCCTACCTTAGATCTGCTCCAGATTGTACCTCAGGCACACAGGCCCTACCTCAGATCCACAACTAGATCAGATCCACAATTGGATCCTACCTCAGCCTTTATAAAATAGGCCTACAACTCATGCATAAAGGCCCCACAACTCAGATCCAAGAATGGATCCTACAGAAAGAATGATTGATTTGTGTTAATTTGACTCCAGAGAAAAGTTCTCTTAGCCTGCCTTCCTGACCTGAGATAAACTCAGCCCTACCTTCTTCATAGCAACAAGAAACTGATCTTTAGAAAACTTCTGCTTGTGCTGGAAGTATCTTGCAGTGAACTGCTTCTTACTGAACTCAGAGTGAAACTCAGTCCTATCTTCTTCTTTATAGCTCCAGAAAGTATTCTTCAAGGATGATCTGCTAGGGCTGTGAAGATGCCGTAGCCAGGGCTTGTCTTGCTACTTCTACTTATTCAGAGATTTTCTCTGAACTTGTTGTTGAAGGTGATGATCACAACAACTATCTTGTTGCAACTAGGGTTATCTTTGACCGCTTCTTCATCCTCATAGATTTCTGAACTTGTTGTTGCAGGTGAAAATTGTAATTGATAATTGCTTGAACTTTTAGATCAGTGGTTTGAACTTCAGCTTCAGGCTCTGCAACTTTGGCGAAAGGAATAAGATGAAGTTTCACTTCTTTACAAAATGTCAAATCTCTAAAAGTTAATTTCTTTCTGCCGATCTGATTGCTTTTAATCTTCTGCCATCCAATAGCTCCGTGACCCGTGGGCCAACTTGGATTTGTAGGATGCAATCTTGCTTTTGCATTAAATGCAGCTTAGTAGGCATGCAACACTGTTTGTCGCGTATTGTAGGCTTCCCACAACAATTTTGAATTTTGCTGACTTTTGCTGGCGTCAACATCTGTGGACTTAGCCAAATCAAGACAGTTCATCACATGCATTGAGTGTGTTGAGTGAACCTTCATCACTCAATGAATTTGGACTTAGCCAATACTTCTATACTGTCAGGAGTTGAGTGTGTTGAGTGAACCTTCATCACTCAATGCATTTGGACTTGGCCAATATCTCTATTGTTGATAGGCATTGAGTGCGTTGACATCACTCAACGCTTTTGTCCATAGTCATTTCTCTGAAACTTGCCATCTTGTTGAGGCGTTGAGTGAACTGCATTCACTCAATGCTTCTGTACTTAGTCGATTTCCATCTTTATGAATGCGTTGAGTGAGCCTTCATCACTCAACACTTTTGCCTTTTCCTGTCTTCTTGATGAGGAGTTGAGTGAACTTCATTTAGTCAACACTTTTGTACTTAGCCAATTTCTCTTATTTAGTTGGCGTTGAGTGAGCTTTGCTGACTCAACGCTTCTTGTTGTATGGCGTTGAGTGTACTGTCCTCACTCAACGCATGTGGACTTAGCCAGATTTCTTCCTTGTCAATGTTGAAGTTTTGACAGACTGAACTTTACTCAATGCCACTTGTTATGTGGCGTTGAGTAAGCTGCCTTCACTGATCGCTTGTGGACTTAGCCAAAATCCTGCATTGTTAACCGTCAGGCTTTGACTGCCATGCTTTACTCAGCGCTTCTTGGCATCGAGCATTGAGTGAACTGTCTTCACTCAATTCCTGTGGACTTAAACAATTTTCTATCTTTCCAACATCCTTCCTTGACATCTGGCATTGAGTGAACTAGTTTGACTTAATGCCTTTGGACTTAGATAATTTTCTATCCAGCATTCTTCCTTGTGACCACCTGTCACTATCAATTAGACAACCTGTCTAAGCTTATTCCAAAGAACATCTTGCACATAATGAACTTGAACATACATCAAATATAATTATGCACTTAGTATTGATGGAAATTCCTCTTCAAATCCAGCGAACATTGAGGGCAATATTCCAACAATCTCCCCTTATTTGAAGAAGGCAAAAGACACAACAATACTAAGAAGCATTATCACATAAAGCATATTAATTCAATGCAGCTGTAAGCTAGCAGATGTAGCTTTCTCATACCACTTGAATTTCTGTCTCTTCATCATATTAATTCTATGTTCTCCATTTTAATGCATTGACTCAACATGTCAACTCATTGCTTTCTCATACCACTTGAACATTTGCTAAAGTAATATTCTCTTTTCTCATACCACTTAAATAGAGCACTTTCCTCATACCACTTGAAGCACTTTCCTCATACCACTTGGAGGTGGGAATGTAATATGCAATGACTCAACATGTAGTCATTACACTCCTCATATTACTTGAATGTTTCCAAGTAATATGCACTGACTCAACATGACCTGGTCATGTCAAGTATTTCTCATACCTCCCCCTTTCTAGTTTCTTCAAAAAGGCATTTTTTTAATGAGGAAGGCGAAAGGATCATGGGGGAATTTATCTCTTGTTTCTAGCCATGAAAGTTCATTTTCGGCCAACAATAGGTTCACTAATTCAGCCTCTGAATGGCCCTGAGAGGCTCTTAGTATTCTCAAAATTGAAGGGGAGATGAATCTTTAGCAATTAAGAGGGTGATGAGGGGTCAAGGGCATTCAAACTCCATGAATAACCATTTTCTCTCTCTTCTCTCTCTCCTCCATTAAAGGGCAATAGAGCTTTCTCTCTCATAGTCACTATTTCTAGAAATTTGAGTGGCATGTAGATAAATACAAGCCTCCTAGAGCTAGTGGGCCACTCAAATTGGGCATAACCCAAATGGATTGGGCTAGGTTATGTCAACTTGAGTTAATTTGACCTAAACTTGGGTTGAGTTGACTTTGGTCAACTTGACTTTTTAGGTTGACCCCACTAGGTCCTTGGTGACCCATTGGACTCCCCTAAGGTTTAGGAAGGGGTGGGTAGGGTTAGTTTGGCACCTTGGAGGCCACTTGACCCTTAACTAGGGCACTTTGACCATTTTAGGGCTAGGGTTGAATTTGTCAACTTGACCTCTTTAGTTGACCCCAATGGGTCCTTGGTGACCCATTGACCTCCCTTGAGGGTTAGGAAGGTGTTGTGGTGGGGTCCTGGAGTTAAGTTGAGGCCTTAAAGTTAAGCCCTAAGGGTGGTTCTGGAATAAGCTAGTTCCAGACCAAGGTGATCTCACCTTCATTCCTAAGTTCACTTTGTCTTCTTGAGTTTCCTAAGTTTTGTCATGACCTAGTCATGACAAAACTACTCTTAGGGGTCTAGTTGTTTGAGGGATTTTATAAATTCCAATACATAAAAATAAAAATTTCATCCTTGAAATTAAGGTTAGACCTACTGGGTTTCTACTGAAGTAAAAACACGCAACGTCCCTAGAAGATTGAAGGTATACCTGACTCGAAGAGATACGAGTACCTCTGCTGCATCAGGTCCCGTGGTTCCCAGGTGTTCTCCTCCTGCCCATGATTCCTCCACAGGACCTTGACCAACGGAACCTTCTTGCATCGCAAGACCCTCCCTGCTATGTCATCGATCCTGACCGGCTCCATGCTGACTGATCGTTCAGAAGCCACCAGGCAATCTATACCGGAAATTAGCTGCTCAGGTCGCAGTAGAGCCCTCCGAAGTGAAGAGACGCGGAAGACGTCGTGCAATCCCGCTAACTCCGGCTGTAGCTCTAGTCTGTAAGCCAAGGGACCGATCCGCTCCAGGATCCTGTATGGCCCCATATACCTCGGACTGAGCTTCTTTCGCCCACTTACTCGCGAAACTCCATGCATCAGACGTATATTGAAGAAGACCCCATCTCCAACCTGGAACTCCATCTAATAATGTCGCGCATCGTAATACTTGGCTTGTCTACTCTAATCATCCAGCATCCTATCCCGGATCAGTCTCGTATGAGAATCTGTGTCCTCCACGAACTCCGAGCCAAGTGCCTATGGATCCTCATCCTGGATCCAAGATAGTGGGGTCCTGCACCTCTGTCCATACAGTGCCTCATAAGGGGCCATGCTTATGCCATACTAATGACTGTTGTTGTAGGAGAACTCGATCAGCGACAAAAGTCTCTCCCATGGATCTCCGCGGTCCAAAACGCATAGGCGCAGAAGATCCTCCACTATCCAGTTAGTGCGCTCCATCTCCCATCCGTCTGAAGGGGTAAGCTTGTGCTGAACGTGAAAGTGAGGGCTGGACCTGAAATACTCTAGAGGGTGGGGGGGGGGGTGAATAGAGTATCTTTGAAATCTTTAAAACATTTTACTGTAAATAAAAACACTTCAGAGTAGGGCAGCTATATGATTCCAATTTGCTGTAAATAAAAGTGAAATCCTAAGATACACTAATCTACCACAAGTACGACACAAATTAATCTAACTAACACAGACACAGTTAGAACAAAAATGAAAAAGGGCAACTAGACAACACAAGAATTTTTATAGTGGTTCCCCAACCTGGGTACATCCACTCTTCTACCACCCTGGTAGAAATCCACTAACAGGTTTTGATCAGGTTACTGCCACCAATGAGCTTTTGATCAGGTGCTCAAAAACCAACCCAAGTCTTTTGATCAGGTGACTTGCAACCAATGAATAACTTTTGAAGGGAGTTAAAGAACTCTTTATACAGTGAGGGGGTGAGAGAATGATGGTGTCTTCTCTTTCTCAAATACAACTGAGAAGACTAGTGAATCTTTTATGTTAACAAAGCTCCCCCTGAGTGATAGAGTTGTTTAGGAAGATTGAGCTTTGCTTTAGGGTGAGTAGGTCTTCTTTCTTTAGCTTTGACCAGAAGTGATCCAGGAACTTCTTGACTGATGAAGATTTGTTGTCCTTGAAGAATCCTAGAGTGAAGAATGAAGAAGAATCTTGATTTGGATGTGTGTTCTTCTTCTTCTTCAGCAGTGTCAGAGTGAAGACCAGATTAACTTTTTGCACAGAGAAGAGTTTGAATGTTGTTGCTGTGTCACTTCTCTATGTGTTGTGTCTTGTTCTTCTGTATATCTCTCTCTCTATTTGAGAAGGAGGAAGAAATCCCTTTTATATTTTCTATGAAATTTTCCTTAGAATTTTTGATTTCCTTCCTGCATTGATTGCTGACGGCCTTGAGAATGTCTGCATTAATTGATTTCCCCAACTGTCCCATTGAAAAATGGTAAGTAATAATCCTGATGAATGCCATAATCAATGCTGCTTCTAACGGTAATATTCAGAGAATATTAAGCATTGATTACTCAGGAATTACTGCAATAAAATAAGGACAGAAGGAAGGAAAAATGCAAGTCTGGAACTGCACAGAAATCGTTGAGCAAAGAACAGATTTCTTCGACCTGGGTCCAGAGTTCGTCGAGCTGAGAAGTCATGTTCGTCGACTAGATAATTGTTGTTCGTCGACCTGAGATTCAAGATTGTCGACCTGAGAACTGCTAACTACTACTTGATAAACACTTGCCAATTTTGTGCACTAAGATCATCGAGCTGAGAACATAAATTCATCGTCTGGAGTTCAGAGAAAGGAATTCTGGACTTAGAATGTTGAAGTAGAGAATCAAAAAATCGTCAACCTGAGAACTAAGTTCGTCAAGCTCAATTCAGAGAATTGTCTCTGAGTTCGTCAAGCTGAGCACGAATTTCGTCGAGCTGAGTTCGACGAACATCGAACTCACTTTCCTGAAACTGATTTTTCTCTAAGTCTTGAGTCTTCTGCTGTCTGTTGTTGGTTGGTCCATGCAATGTTGACTCTAAGGATATGTCCTAGACTCTAGGACACAGACATGACCCTGACTATACATGGTGGGTAAATAATCCTAGTTTAGTGAACTTAGCCCAAATCCAACTAGGGATCCAACAATCTCCCCCTATTTGGGTGAGGTCACTAAGTACAGACACACAATATTTATAAAGCAAGAAAAAATATATCTAGCAGAAAACTTTAAAATATGCATCAGATATATATTTACAAAGAGCTTTGTATCATGAAATAAATAATCTGTTTAAAATAACAGACAAAATAAGCAGTTAAAATTCATTTCTTCTACTTTGGCTCTTTTTGCTTAACCTCTTTAGCTTTATCACCAGCCTATGTAAACTTGATTTTCCTATTTGGATTGGCTGCTTGAGTCTTTATAATTATCATATCAGCAACTCCAATAATATTCAGGGAAGTGGCCCTTGGCACCACAGCTTCTGGATGTAATTTCATATAGTCATCAACATTAAAAAATTTGTTAGCTTTGGCAAACCTGTTAAGTTCCTCCTTCCTGTATTTGTACATTGTTGATTATTGAGAGGAATCCTTTCCCTCATCTTTGGCTTTGTTGATCATAGATAGGCCAACAAATTCTTGGAACCTGGCCATCCTTGCAGTTGTAGCTGTTTCTGTGTCCTCAAAAGGTAAAGGATGAGATGCAGGTATCTTTGGACTTTCAGCCTTTTGATGTTCAGTAGTTTGTTGTAGATGTTGATGTTGTTGCTGCTTGCCTAAGGAGTAGTGCCTGTGCTGGCAGCTTCTAGAAGGGGAGCAGGATCTACCCTAATGCCTCTGATAGGTTTAATACTGGGTAGTCCTTTGAGATGAAGAGCCTGAGGCACCAGCAGCAGGTGGAGGAGGAGGAGGAGGGTCTTTTCTGTATCTCTGTGGAGGAGGTGAATACTTCCTACTTTTCTTCGTTTCTTTCTATTTATTTTTCGACAACCACATCCAAGCTGGCTTGCCCTTATATGGAGTAATATTCTGAAGAATATAGTATGGAGTGTCATGTGTTGGCTTTGGCTTTGGAGCAGGAGGTGGAGGGGCTTTCATCTTCTTAGAAAGTTTCTTTTTCTTAGAAGATGGACTGTCATCTGAATCCTCTTCATCATCATCATTTGAAGAGTCCTGTGGATTATCATATATAACATTAATCTCTTTCAATACTTCTGCAGATATCAATAATTATTCAGCCTGAAGAGGAGCTGGAGGAAGAGCTGGAGCTGGAGCTAGAGAATTAAGTACATCAGTGCTTTCAGCAATTGATTTATTCTCTTCTTCAATATCAGCCACGATCAACTCATCAAGATCAGGCATGGGGCTATCATCCATAATGAATGTTGGAGCAGAGATGACTTTGGGAGGGGATGAAGTAATACAGGAATCAGCTCTTGGTGGAGATGGAATAACAAGAGCCTCTATAAAAGAAAAACTAGCCTTGAGTTGCTTGGCAACTCTGGGGCTTATTGGGTAGGTATAGGGGACTATAGCCATGGATGGCTTTATGCTGTATTCTGGAAGAGAATTTAAGTAAACTGTATGAAAAATTTTCAGTAAATGCACAATATCTACTGTGGGATTTATTATATAGTCACTAACAGTCTTTATTTCCTCTATGACTGTGTCATCCAGATCCATATCAGATTTAATAAAATTAATTAGATCAAACAAATCATCAGCTTCAGCTTCTGCTTCTGCTTCTTCTTCTACTGCTGCTTCTGCTTCTGCTTCTTCTACTACTGCTGGTTTTGCTGCTGCTTCTTCTGCTACTGCTATTGCTGCTGCTACTTCTTCTGCTACTGCTGCTACTACTGCTACTTCTTCACCGAGTATCTCCCCCTGCCTGGTTTCAGCGGATATTGGAGCCAGGCCCCAGACTGAAGAAGGAGGGATGGAGAGAGAAGAGATTTGAGCAGCAAGGGCGGAGATGGAGGTTGCAAGAGGTGAAATAGCCTCTGCTATGAGGGTTTTGAGGAGGGGAGTGAGAAGTGCTAGAAGAGGTGGAATGAGGGAGTGGTCTAGTTGCAGGAATGCAGGAGGTGCCTCAGTAGATACAGAATGGGTGGATGGAAGATGATGGTGGGGGAGGGGGTGGAAAGTCTTGTATGGGTTCATCTGGGGAAGAAGGAGTATGAAGGGGGGATGAAAGCAGATTGAATGATGGTCGAGATGACAGATTGGAGATGGAAATGTCAGCCAAATATGGTGGTAGTGGAGATGAGGGTGGTGATGGAATTGGTATACCATGTTGTGATGGAGTTGGTGTACCATGTTGTGATGAAGGTGAAGGAATGTGGACTATGGTATGGACTGGGGAATGAACTGGTGAGGGGAGTTGGTGTACCATCCGAGGATGACTTTGGATGGTTGGAGGTGGTGGAGGTTGATTAGGGACATCCTCAACAGTGTGGGGAGTGGCTAGAATAGTCCTTGTACTCTCAGAATGCCTGGAGGGAGAGGAAGAAGCCTTGGATGGCTTGGTCATGTTCCTCTCCCACCTGCCAAAGTGGGCACAGGTGAGCCTCTTAGAGGCATTAATGAATATGGTCGGTGTGACCAGGGATTCAGCAGCCTTTTCCTGAAGGAAGATTCCCAGAATCCTTCCAAAACACACCTCCTTCTTGGTGTTCTTTTTCCTGATCAGCTCAAACAAAATCTTAGCCCAATTTACAAGCTTCTTATTCACCACATCACACATCACCAGAAATTGATGTCTGGTGATATAATCATGCGCTGTATGCTTACCCATCAGTACCTTTCCCACAAAATCTGCTAGAAACTTATATTCAACATATAACTGTTTCTTTAGTAGCTTGTTGGGATTTCTCCAGAATAACCCATTTTATTTAACATTTCATCAAATTCCTCATTATTAATTTCCAACTCTACTTCACCATTAGTTAATCCAAAAATCTCAGTCAGGACGGCGGGGGTAAGAGAGACTTCATTACCCGATATTGTGCGTGTCATGGTGTTTTCATCTTTGGTGGAGGAAGTGTAGACCCATTCCCCGATCTCTGCACCCACTATCTTGATTCTGGTGGTCATCAAATTCTTCAAATGCTGATCTTCAAGCAATTTCAAAATGTCCAGGAAGATCGGATCCGAGTGTTGAAACGACTCAAAATCTAAATCAAATCCAGTATCAAACTTCATGGCTCCAAGACTGCCTGCGGGAATCGCCATAAGTGCGCTGGAGGTTGTTCAACATAAACCTCTTCTTTAAGTACTCCATTCAGAAAGGCACTCTTGACATCCATCTGGTAGACTTTAAACTTCTTGTATGCAGCATAGGCAAGGAAGATTCTGATTGCTTCTAACTTTACAACTGGTGCAAAAGTTTGGTCATAGTCTATGCCTTATTCTTGCCTATAACCTTGAGCAACAAGCCTAGCTTTGTTTCTCACAATTGCACCTTGGGCATCTAGCTTGTTTTTATATACCCATTTAGTTCCAATGACTGGGTAGTCTTTGGGTCTTGGAACTAAGTCCCAAACTCTGCATTTCTCAAATTGATTGAGTTCCTCTTGCATTGCAATGATGTAGTGGGGATCTTGCTCAACATCTTTTATGGATTGAGGCTCAACTTGAGAGAGGAAACAGACATGCATCACATCTTGGTTGAGTTGATGCCTTGTCTGTACACCTACTAACATGTCTCCAATCACTTGAGATCTAGGGTGATCCCTTAGTGTGACAAAATTAGTGGGTGTAGTTTGTTCAGCAACATCATGTGGAGTTAATTCCTCTTGTGGAATAATGTTTGCTATTGAAGGAATTTCAAATTCTTCCATAAGTTCTTCTTCACTGTCTTCATCAGTTTGTGGAGTAAGAGGTGATATAACCTCTTGTGGAAGGTTTAACTCACCCAATTTCTCACACAAGTGAGGTACCTGCAAAGTGCTATTGGTAGAAATTTCTTTCTCCTTATAAGACATGTTAGTCTCATCAAAAGTCACATGTATTGATTCCTCAATTTTTAAAGAAGATTTATTAAACACCCTATAAGCTTTACTGACTTGGGAATATCCTAGAAAAATTCCCTCTTCAGCCTTAACTTCAAACATTCTAATATACTTATTATTATTATTATGAATATAACATATGCAACCAAATACTTTAAAATAGGTGATTTTAGGTTTCTTCCCCTTGAGTAATTCATAGTGAGTCTTATTCTTAAGTTTATGTATCAAAATCCTATTCAATACATAGTTTACTGTGCTTACAGCCTCTTCCCAAAAGGATAGGGGCATGTAAGCATCTGCAAGTATTGTGCATGTAGCTTCAATTAAGGTTCTATTCTTCCTTTCAGCTAACCCATTTTGTTAAGGAGTTCTAGGAGCTGAGAAGTAATGCCTGATACCTTCCTTCTCACAGAACTCATGCATAAGAAGAGACTCAAACTCTGTACCATGATCACTTCTGATCAATGCAACATGAGTAGAGTAATCAATCTGTATGGTCCTAAGAAAATCTGTAAGAACTTTGAATGTATCTGACTTTGATCTCAGAAAGAACACCCAAGTGAATCTTGAGAAGTCATCTACAATAACTAGAGTATAAGATTTTCCTCCTAGGCTTTGTACAATAATAGGTCCAAAAAGGTCCATGTGTAGCAAGTACAAGATCCTAGGTGAATCACTCTTATTAACTGATTTAAAACTGGATTTATTTTGCTTGCCTAGTTGACAAGCCCTACAGAGGCCTTCTTTCATGTACGGACCAGAAGACAAACCTCTTACAAGGTTGTCTTTAAATAGCCTAACAATGTTTTTTATATTAACATGTCCTAGTCTTTTATGCCATAGATCATTTTGATTGCAAATAATATTAAGTAAATAGATATCTGAATTTGTAGAATGAAAATCTACTATGTATATGTTACCTTGTCTATTTCCAATTAAAACAGTTTGTTTTTCTTTATTAGAAATAATGCATGAACTTGAGTTAAAATGTACTAATAACCTTCATCACATAGTTGAATTATGGAGATGAGGTTATGCTTGAGTCCACTTACATATGTCAGCTTTCTGAAAGTGACTGCTCCAATTTGTACTTCTCCAAATCCTTCAGACTGGCCCCAATTTAAATCACCAAAGATCACCTTTGGTCCCAGCTTGGACTTATAGTTATTTAAGTTGTCCTTGCTACCAGTCATATGATTGGAGCATCCACTGTACAGATACCATTTTTGATTAACAGTTGGACAGCTCTTTACTTGTAAAGAAAATAATTAGTTGTTGTTGACCCAGGTTACCTTGGGTCCTTGTTTCTTTACATAAGAAAAGCTGGAGATGTAAGAGCACTCAGGTTGGCTTTTGTATCCTAAGGGGTTATATCTTCTAGGAGGAATTATCCATTTGGTGAATGGGTTGATATTCTCCCTAGGTTGGTTATAAGCTTTAGAAAAATTTAAGTTTCTGTTAAGTTGATCTGCGTTCGACGAATTCTGGTACGTTCGTCGACCTGAGTTCGACGAATTGGGATGAGTTCATCAAACTCCATTCAGAGAGTGATAGAAATCATTTTCTGAATCCCAAAAACATCGATCTCTGGTCGACGAACCATACTGGTTTCTTCGATCGTAGTTCAACGAATTATTATAATATAGATCTGTGTTCTGAGTTCGTTGACTTGAGTTCGATGAACTGTACATGTTTCGTCGATCGGAGTTCGACAAAAAACTGCTGAACATTGTTCTGGTTATTATTTTTCTTATTCTTTCTTCTTTTCTTATTTTTTTGTGTAATTTCAGTTTGATTATGATTGTTATTATTTAATTTTTCTTTACCTTTCTCAGAAACAAATTTTATTTGCGTGGATAATATGTTATTCTTAAGTATGGGGGGTAAACTTGATGATGTGTAACAGCCCAAAGTTGAGAAACAGGAAAATATTGGTTGGCACAGCGTGGGACACGGGCATGTCCCAGGGTGCGTCCTGCTTGGGTTGAGTGCGTTCGACGATTGCGTTCGACAAAGTTCGATCGATGAATTTTCGGGAGGTACACGCCCGTGACACGGACGTGCATTGGCGTGACCCAGGGCATGGACGATTGTCGGGTAGAGGGTACACGGCTTGTGACACGGGTGTATCGCAGGGCGTGTCCCGCTCATACTCGAGTAGCTCTCGTGTAGGTCGAAATGTACTCAAGTAGGTGGAAGAGTACTCGAGTAAGAGGGGGTGACACAAGCGTGTCCTGTATAGGTACTCGATTAATTGGTTTTCTCTCGAGTACGTCCTCTCGAGTAGGTCTCGAGTGGGTTATACCCCCAGTGTCACGTGCATGATTGGGCTGACACGGGTGTGTCACCTTAGTGTGGGTAAGGTTGGATAAGGCAGTTCGTGCACCACTTAGGGGACATGCCCTATGACACGGGCGTGTCACAGGGCATGTCAAACACGAGAGAGTTATTTTCAGGAAATATTCTGGCCGTTCCTTTTCTGCCTATGGGATCTGATGTCTCAGATTGCTCCTTGTTGTTATATGGCAGAGAATTGAGAAGTAGCTCTTCATTTTCTTCTTCTTCTTCATCTTCTCATTCCAAGAGAGAGAAAGAGAGAGAGAGAGAGAAACGGAAGGAAAGGAGGAATGAGGAAACCAGTTGCTGGAGGAGCTGTGGAGTGCGGATTGAAGATCCGAGAGCGGTTTTGTGAAGGCAAAGCCGAGGTGGTGACTTCCATCCGGCTACTTCATGCGCCGAAGCAATCTTCAAGGGTAACGATCTCCTTCTTGGACATCGAAGTCCTATCTTTATGCATGTGCGTGGAATCCTCCACCAAGAGGTGGATCGCGGAAGTGATTCCTTGGTTGAGCCTGCATCTAGAGCCGAAAGTGTGAGTACGACATAAGCATGCTGTGTGAAGCCCATCTGGACGTATAGTCTGGATTGATGATGATCATGGGTAAACCGGAGATGACTCCGTGGATTTTCTGCTATGAAAGGGTTTTGCTTTAAGTGAATGGTTGTATATGAATGACTGAATATTGGTTATGAATGTATGGAGGCTTTTATTAAGCTCCTGGTTATGTTGAGAGATCAATGGATAGCATGGCTGGGGGAAACGTGGAATGAACCTGGCATGTTACACCATATGGTGTGGGTTGATCTGGATTAGTGAGGATCGATGGGTGGAAATGTTTGGGAGGAAGAGAGGTGGACCCAACTTGCTGCACCACATAGTGTGGGTCGATCAGATATAGGTGAGGGGTCGATGGGTGGCGATTCCAGGGGACCCTTGATATACCTGGCTACCACACCACATAGTGTGGGTCGATCTGCTCTAGTTGTTTGTAAATGCTGCGAGGTAGTACCTCCGAGTGGTATGGACGGGATGTCGCCAATAGTGAGATTGGTGGACTAGGCTTGAACCGCCCAACCAATAAGTGAAGAGACTCGATAGGCGGTGTATGACTGGCATATCAGGTACACCCAGAAGGTGCCCTGAGTGCACGGAGCATCCGGTGGAGACCGGCATTTGTGATATGTACTGTGATTGCTATATTGATAGAAATGATGGTGGCTATGCATACAGGGAAGGAACCACTGCCCCGGGTAAGGGGTGGGGTCATTATAAGTGGTCAACAAATGCTGACCGTTACTTTGTTTGCTGTTTGGATTGGATGATGAATTGCAGGTGTTGCTGCTGGAATGAAAATGCGCGGAATGGCAGGATTGATGCTAAAGGCCCTTGAAGGCCGTGCGAAGAAACGTGGTTTTATTTCATGTGTGGCCGCCCTGCGTGCCGATGTACGAAAATGTATTTGTGCAAAGAGAAATCTGTAAGGCCTTAAGGCCAATGTGTGTGAGTTGTATTCATTCCTGGTTTTGATATATAAGTGTTGAGTTTATATAGTATGGGACATTCTCTGAGTTGAGATCATGTTAACATAAAATGCTGCGCTTGAATGTTTTGAGATAGAATGCGAGTAGATTTTGATTTCCACAAGTAATTCCGCTGCTTGTCTGTGACATATGGCGTGGGGCCCGGGCCGGACCCACTGTTATATTCCATGTGACGAGTGGGGGAGTTACAAAGTGGTATCAGAGCCAGGTTGAGATTGTTTGGGAGGAGAGAACATAATTGAACTCACAAATGTCCACTAGGAATGTATTTCATGCATGGGAAGTGCGTGAGTGTGTAGTCAATGTATAAGGACCGTTATGATATGACTGATTAATTGTGTTTTGTACATTGATAGGTGGCGAGGAGTGGTGCTGGGCAGTCGGAGCCCCAACGATCAGATGAGAGTGCAACACCCGTTGAAGCGCCCACGCCTCCTTCGGCGGAGACCATACGGGTGGTGACGGAGACAGTGCTCGCAGTGTTACAGGCACAGCCTATTGGACAGGCAAGGCCTGCAGGAGTACCAGTACAAACTGGTGCACGACAATAGCGTACTGCAGCGGTGGTGGAGGTGCAAGCAATAGACGAGTCATTGAATAGATTTATGGAGTTTCATCCACCTACGTTTGGTGGAGCACGTTCCCCAATGCATGCGGAAGATTGGTTGGCTCGAGTAAAGAGGATCCTGACTGCAATCAGGACTTCAGAGGAGCAGAAAGTGACGTTAGCTACTTTTTTGTTGGAGGGAGATGCGAGACTTTGGTGGGACGAGATGGAGGTGCATCACTTGGCAGGTCGTGGATTAGCGGAGGTTTCAATGGATGAATTCTCCCGATTGTTTTTAGCCAAGTATGTGCCAGTGTCGCAGTGGATTGCGATGGAAAATGAGTTTCAATGCCTGGTGTAGGGTGAGGCAGATATTGATACATACCTGCATGAGTTTACCAGACTGGGGAGATATACGGGGTCTACCTTCGCGGAGGAAGCGCGAAAGACGAGTCGATTTTATGAGGGATTGCGCGACGAGTTGCGGTTGGCACTCCCGAGTTCGGTGAACCAATGCTTCCAAGCGTTGGTTGATACGTCCCGTGCTTTGGAAAAAGATTTGAAGCGGTTACAAGAGAAGAAGATACTGGCAGTGGAAAAGCCAGAGTTTAAAGTGCCTCAATCGGAGCAATCAGAGTTTAGACGATGAGAGAGGAAAAGGTTTAGGCCTATGGAATCAACTCCGTCGACTGTTTCTTTGGGGGAGACTTATGGGTTAGGACGTGTTGATACACGTATATGCTATAAATGCGGGAAGCAAGTACACATAGCAAAATTTTGTTGGAATGCCCCGTCAGGAAATGAGAAAAAGACAGGTGCGTCTTATGAAGAAAAAGGTAAAGTAGTGGCCGAATCATTTGCATCTCGGATGCAACCTCGATTAAATAATTTGGAAGTGCAACAGCCGCAAGGCTCACTTGGTGAAATTCAGCCTCGAGTATTTAATTTGGCTCTTTCGCGAGAAATGCAAAATCGGGAGGCTGAACGAAAGTAAGGATAGTGCTTGGATATATATGATGACTCACGAGTAATGTTCTTGATCATGTACCTCCTGATGATATTTTGTACATATCATGTTGTATATGTCATGTTACATGTTGACTTGTTGGTGCACACTTGTGATATGGAAGTGATCGTTCGATTAAGATAAGTTCGATGATGTGTTTGTTTTCGATCACTTTATAAATTTGGTGGCTGCATGTGCACAGATGGAAGTGAGGGATAAGCTGTTGTATGTGTTGTATGTTTGGTTTGTTTGTGCGATGCCTTGGGGTGAGACAAGCCGTTGTCGCTGAGCTCAAACCCGACTCGCTTTATTCGCGTGCATGGTTGCGAATGGTGCAACATTCAGTGGTTGTGTGGCTGATTGGAGTGAGCCAAATTTCGAGGACGAAATTCTTTGAAGGAGGGGAGGGTTGTAACAGCCCAAAGTTGAGAAGCGGGAAAATATTGGTTGACACGGCCTGGGAATCGGGCGTGTCCCAGGGCGTGTCCTGCTTGGGTTGAGTGCGTTCGACGATTGCGTTCGACGAAGTTCGGTCGACGAATTTTCGGGAGGTACACACCCGTGACACGAGCATGTCGGGGGCGAGACCCAGGGCGTGGACGATTGTCGGGTAGAGGGTACATGGCATGTGACACGGGCGTGTCACAGGGCGTCTCCCGCTCATACTAGAGTAGCTCTCGTGTAGGTCGATATGTACTCGAGTAGGTGGAAGAGTACTCGAGTAAGAGGGGGTGACACGAGCGTGTCCTGTCTAGGTACTCGAGTAATTGGTTTTCTCTCGAGTAGGTCTCGAGTGGGTTACACGCCCCGTGTCACGGGCGTGACTGGGCTAACACGGGCGTGACATGGGCGTGTCACCTTGGTATGGATAAGGTTGGATAAGGAGGTTCGTGCACCTCTTAGGGGACACGGCCTGTGACACGGGCGTGTCACAGGGCGTTTCAGACCCGAGAGAGTTATTTTCAAGAAATATACTGGTCGTTCCTTTTCTGCCTATGGGATCTGATGGCTCAGATTGCTCCTTGCTATTATATGGACGAGAATTGAGGAGTAGCACTTCATTTTCTTCTTCTTCTTCTTCTTCATCTTCTCATTCCAAGAGAGAGAAAGTGAGAGAGAGAGCATGGGAAGGAAAGGAGGAAGGAGGAAACCAGCTACTGGAGGAGCTGTGGAGTGCGGATTTAAGATCCGAGAGCGGTTTCATGAAGGCAAAGCCGAGGTGGTGACTTCCATCCGGCTACTTCATGGCGCCGAATCGTTCTTCGGGGGTAACGATCTCCTTCTTGAACATCGAAGTCCTCTGTTTATGCATGTGCATGGAATCCTCCACCAAGAGGTGGATCACAGAAGTGATTCCTTGGTTGAGTCTGCATCTAGAGCTAGAAGTGTGAGTACGGCATATGCATGCTGTGTGAAGCCCATCTGGATGGATAGTCTGGATTGGTGATGATCATGGGTAAACCAGAGATGACTCCATGGATTTGCTGCTATGAAAGGGTTATGCTTTAAGTGAATGGTTGTGTATGAATGACTGAATATTGGTTATGGATGTATGGAGGCTTTTGTTAAGCTCCTGGTTATGTTGAGAGATCAATGGGTAGCATGGCTAGGGGAAACGTGGAATGAACCTGGCATGTTACACCACATGGTGTGGGTTGATCTGGATTAGTGAGGATCGATGGGTGGCAATGTTTGGGAGGAAGTGAGATGGACCCAACTTGCTGCATTACATAGTGTGGGTCGATCAGATATAGGTGAGGGGTCAATGGGTGGCGATGCCAGGGGACCCTTGATATACCTGGCTGCCACACCACATAGTTTGGGTCGATCTGCTCTGGTTGTCTGTGAATGCTGCGAGGTAGTACCTCTGAGTGGTATGGATGGGATGTCGCCAGTAGTAATATTGGTGGACTATGTTTGAACCGCCCAACCAAGAAGTGAAGAGCCTCGATCGGCAGTGTATGACTGGCATATCCAATACACCCAGAAGGTGCCCTGAGTGCACGGAGCATTCGGTGGAGACCGACATTTGTGATATGGACTGTGATTGCTAGATTGATAGAAATGATGGTGGCTATGCATACAGGGAAGGAACCACTGCCCCGAGTAAGGGGTGGGGTCGTTATCAGTGGTCAGCGAATGCTGACCGTTACTTTGTTTGCTATTTGGATTGGATGATGAATTGCAGGTGTTGCTGCTGGAATGGCAATGCACGGAATGGAAGGATTGGTGCTAAAGGCCCTTGAAGGTCGTGCGAAGAAACGTGGTTCGATTTCATGTGTGGCCGGCCTGCGTGCCAATGTATGAAAATGTATTTGTGCAAAGAGAAATCTGTAAGGCCTTAAGGCCAATGTGTGTGAGTTGTATACATTCCTGGTTTTGATATATAAATGTGGAGTTTATATAGTAGTGGACATTCTCCGAGTTGAGTTCATGTTAACGTAAAATTCTGCGCTAGAATGTTTTGAGATAGGATGCGAGTAGATTTTGATTTCCACAAGTAATTCCGCCGCTTGTCTGTGACATATGGCGTGGGGCCCCAGCCGGACCCACCGTTATATGCCATGTGATGAGTGGGGGCATTACATGATGCACCCAAGCCAAGTTTGTCATTCAGTCTGGCATTGACTGTGCTTGTAATGTCCATCAGCTTAAGGCTTCTCCCATTGAGAGATTTCTCAAGTTGCTTAGCCTCAACTAGCTGTATTTTTATAGAAGTAATTTGTTCATTAGCTATTGTTAGTTCATCGTTTAACTTAGTGTTTTCAGAAATCAGATTTTCTTGATTGGCCAGTCTTTCCCTAAGTGTTTTGATTTTCTTTTCAGAGTTAATTAAATCAATGCACATAGTTTTAAATTCAATTTTGAAACTGTCAAAATTATAATTAAAAGATGAAAGTACCTGATCAGCTTCTGAAGCTCCTTCACTATCAGATTCTTCATCATCTGATTGACTGCTGGAAGTATTGATGGCCATGAGGCAGACTTCCTTGGCCCTTGCCTCTTCTCACTGGAACTGGAAGAAGTGGATTCATCCTCTGTCTCACTCCAGGTATCAGCAACAAGGCCCTTCTCCTTCTTTTGTATTTGCTGGAGGAAGGCCTGCTACTTTGTTGTCTTCTGGAGTCCTTCTCTCTTCTTCTCACTTTCTTCTGATTCTCTGGACACTCTGAGATAAAGTGTCCAGGTTTACTAAAGCCAAAACATACTACTTCTTTAGTAGGTGTTTTATCATACCTTGGCTTATCATCCTGTTTGGATGATTTTCTTCTGAAGTCCTTTCTTTCCATTTTGTAAAATCTCTTGGGAAGGAGACTCATCAATTCTTCATTTACTGTTGAAGCTTCAGTTTCTTCAGCAGTCTTGAATGCTAAGTTGTGCTCCTTTCTTACTGGTGGAGGAGTCCTTTGTTCAGCTGCTTCTCTCGACTTTATCAGCTGCTCATATGACTTAAGCTTTCCTAGTAGAGATTCTATGGAAATCTCATTTAAGCTCATGACCTCCTTGATTGGCCAGATCCTTGAACACCATGAGCTTGGGAAGCACATGAGGATTTTATCATTTACTTCAGTAAGGGTGATGTCCTTATCTAAAGTCTCCAGCTCATTGATTATTAAGCTCAGTCTGTTGTACATGTCAGCAACAGATTCCGACTCATCCTATTTGAAGTTCTCATACGGGGATATGAGATTTGATCTTCTGTCTTTCCTCTCATCAGCAGAGCCAGCCACCGTTTGGTTGAGAGAGACCCAAATAGCCTTGGATGATGTGCATTCAGCCACCTTCTGGAAAATATCATCAGATATAGTCTGAGCCAGAATATTCATGGCCTTTGCATCAGCAATCTTGGCCTTCTTCGTGCATCTATCCACTAAGGTGGTGGAACAACATATGTGCCTGAGGTGGCTATAGATGTAGAGGCAGTTGATTGAGGAGTACCTGTCAAAATAGAGTTGTAGATGTCCTCATCAATGGAATTCATATATAGTTTAATTCTTGACTTCTAGATGGCAAACTTATTTAAGTTGCACACTGGAGGTCTTGTGCTTGCATAGTTCTTGTTATGTGTCATGCTGTGAATATAATCCTAAGAGAAATAAAAGGGCAGATCTAACACAAGATCTTTTGGTTCAAGGGTTAACTTGTACAACCAAAGATACACTGCTCTGATACTAATTGAAAGTGAGGGTTAAACCTGAAATACTCTAGAGGGGGGGGGGGGGGGGGGGGGGGGGGGGGTGAATAGAGTATCTTTGAAATCTTTAAAACTTTTTGCTGTAAATAAAAACACTTCAGAATAGGGCAGCTATATGATACCAATTTGCTGTAAATAAAAGGGAAATCCTAAGATACACTAATCTACCACAAGCACAACAAAACTAAATCTAACTAACATAGGCACAGCAAGAACCAAAAGGAAAAAGGGCAACCAGACAATACAAGAATTTTTATAGTGGTTCCCCGACCTTGGTACATCCACTCTTCTACCACCATAGTAGGAATCCACTAACAGGTTTTGATCAGGTGACTGCCACTAATGAGCTTTTGATCAGGTGCTCAAAAACCAACCCAAGTCTTTTGATCAGGTGACTTGCAACCAAGGAATAACTTTTGAAGGGAGTTAAAGGACTCTTTATATAATGAGGGGGTGAGAGAATGATGGTGTCCTCTCTTTCTCAAATACAACTGAGAAGACTAGTGGATCTTTTATGCTAACAAAGCTCCCCCTGAGTTATAGAGTTGTTCAGAAAGATTGAGCTTTGCTTCAGGGTGAGTAGGTCTTCTTTCTTTAGCTTTGATTAGAAGTGATCCAGGACCTTCTTGACTGATGAAGATTTGTTGTCCTTGAAGAATCCTGGAGTGAAGAATGAAGAAGACTCTTGATTTGGATGTGTGTTCTTCTTCTTCTTCAGCAGTGTCAGAGTGAAGACCTGATTATCTTTTTGTAGAAAGAAGAGTTTGAATGTTGTTGCTGTGTCACTTCTCTATGTGTTGTGTCTTATTCTTCTATATATCTCTCTCTCTCTCTCTCTATCTGAGAAGGATGAAGAAATCCCTTTTATATTTTCCATAAAAGTTTCCTTAGAATTTTTGAATTTCTTCCTGCATTGATTGATGACGACCTTGAGAATGTCTGCATTAATTGATTTCCCCAACTATCCCATTGAAAAACGACAAGTAATAATCCTGATGGATGCCATAATCATTGCTGCTTCTAACGGTAATATTCAGAGAATATTAAGCATTGATTACTCAGGAATTACTGCAATAAAATAAGGATAGAAGGAAGGAAAAAATCGAATTCTGGAACTGCACAAAAATCATTGAGCAAAGAACAGATTTCATCGACCTGGGTCCAGAGTTTGTCGAGATGAGAAGTCAAGTTCGTCGACCAGATAATTGTTGTTCGTCGACCTGAGATCCAAGATCATCGACCTGAGAACTGCTAACTGATACTTGATAAACACTTGCCAATTTTGTGCACTAAGATTGTCGAGCTGAGAACATAGATTCGTCGACTGGAGTTCAAAGAAAGGAATTTTGGACTTAGAATGTTGAAGTAGAGCATCAAGAAATCGTCGACCTGAGAACTAAGTTCGTCGAGCCCAACTTAGAGAATTGTCTCTGAGTTCGTTGAGCTGAGCATGACTTCCATCGAGCTGAGTACGACGAACGTCGAACTCACTTTCTTGAAACTAATTTTTCTCTAAGTCTTGATTTTTCTGCAGTGTGTTGTTGGCTAGTCCATGCAATGTTGACTCTAAGGACATGGCCTAGACTCTAGGACACAGACATGACCCTGACTATACAAGGTGGGTCAATAATCCTAGTTTAGTGAACCTAGCCCAAATCCAACTAGGGATCCAACAGAACGTCAACCGAGAGCCCAGGTAAGAATGTACCGACCTCCACTCCTTGGACATAAACCATCCATCCCGATATGACACGATCGTCCTGAGCACTCCATGTTAGCAGACAAACTGCTCCACAAATCTTCGCACCAGATCACCGACCGGAGAATCCTTTATAACTGGAATAAACTTGGCCACCTTCGTCAATCTATCGACGATCACCCAGATCGAATCATTCCCGCATGAGATCAAGGTATCCCATGTATGAAATTCATGGTTATATCCTCAAACTTCCATTCCGGCACCGAAAGTGGCTGCAATAATCCGACCGGATTCTTACACTCTGCCTTCACGAGCTGACAAGCCTCGCAATGAGTCACAAAGTATGTGATATCCTTCTTCATGCCCGACCAATAAAGGGTCCTCTTAAGATCCGCTGTAATCTTCGTGATCCTTGGGTACACTGAATATCTGCTCAAGTGAGCCTCAGTCATAATATCCTCCCGAATTCAGCCTCCTACCGGTATATAAACTTCGCCTTTAAAGCACAACAACCCATCTCTCAGAGATTAATTCCAAGCTGTGCCTTCCTCCAAGGCCCTGAAAATCAGCTCCATCCTCGCATCCTGCCTCTGCCTGTCCTTGATGCCATCTCGAATATCCTGGGTAGTGGTCATCGATGCTAGGTACTCCTCATACAGCTCTGGATCATCCTTGGATACGAGAGATATCTGCATCTCTTCCAACATCTATACCAGCTCCATATCCATCAGTTGAGGCCCCGATCCTGATGTAGTGGCTCTACGACTTAGAGCATCTGCTACCACATTTTCCTTCCTAGGATGATAATGCATGGTGTACTGATAGTTCGACAAAAACTCTACCCATTATCTCTGTCGGATGTTCAGCTCTTTATGTGTGTCTCCGTACTTCAAATTCTTGTGGTCTAAGAAGATATCACAATGGACACCATATAGATAGTGCCGCCAGATATTCAGAGCGAAGATAACTGCCCCCATCTCCAGGTCATGCATTGTTTAGTTTTGCTCATGTTTCTTCAGCTAGCAGGAGGCGTAAGCTATCACGTGCATGTTCTGCATCAGAACGGAACCCATACCTGATATGACGCATCTGTATAAACCTGAAATCCTTCCTTCCTAGATAGGAGGTCAAGCATAGGAGCCGATGTAAGCCGACACTTCAGCTCCTGGAAAGCAGCCTCACATTGCATCATCCAAACAAACGGCGTCTCCTTCTTCGTCAGAGATGTGAGCAGGAGAGCAATCCAGGAGTATCCCTCTACGAACTTCTTGTAGTAATCGGCAAGTCCTAGGAAACTTCTCATATTAGTGGCTGTATTCAGCGATGGCCAATCCTGTACTGCCTGAACCTTTACCGGATCCACTCCCAGTCCTGCTCCACTGATAATATGGCCTAAGAAAGCCACCTTCTTCAGCCAAACTTAACACTTGCTGAACTTGACAAACAGACCGTACACCCAGAGCCTTTCTAAAGTCAGTGTCAGATGATGCGTATGCTCCTCCATGGTCCCCGAATAGATGATGATGTTGTCAATAAATACTATGACGAAGACGTCCAGATAGGCCTCGAATACCCAGTTCATCAAACTCATGAACGCGGATGTTGCATTCGTGATCCCGAAAGACATTACAGTGAACTCATACAGCTCGTATCTACTACTGAAAGTGGTCATCGGGATGTCCTCCTCCTAAATCTGTAGCTGGTAGTATCCTGACCTCAGATCCAGATTCAAAAACTAGTGAGCTCCCTCCAACTGGTCAAACAGCTTGTCAATCCTTAACAAAGGAAACCTATTCTGGACTGTCAACCTATTTAGTGCCTTGTAGTCAAAGCACAGTTCGAGTGTCCCATCCTTCTTCTTCACGAACAACACCGGAGCTCCCTATGGAGAAGAGCTTGGCTGGATAAATCCGTCCTCCACTAGCTCCTGCATCTAGCTTCAAAACTAAACTAACTCCTTCGGGGCCATCTAATAAGTAGCTTTGGATATCGGCTTAGCCCCCGACACGAGCTATATCTGGAAATCCTTCACTCGAAGCGGCAACATTCCTGACAGCTTCTCCGAAAATACATCAGTAAAGTCCCGCTCTATCGGGATACTAGCTATGTAATCCTTGGCCTTGGCTATCTCAAACAGCACCTAGTAGACCTCGTCTCCCTGCAGATGGGCCTTGACGACCAGAATAGAAGAGAGTAGAAGGCGAGAAGCTGGGAAAAAAACTTTAAAGGTCGGGTAAGTGTCGTCGAATCTCAACACGACCCTTCTTGCTGGGAAATCAATCTGCTCATGGTTCTAGGTGAGCCATATAATGCCTAGGACGAGATCAAAATCCGACATCCTTGATAACTTCCCAAAAGAAAGTTATCTAACTCTTAATTTTGATATCATATTGAGCATAAATAAAAAGAAATGATTTAAATGGATATAAATATTAATAAATTTATATCTATATTATTTAAAGTTAATTATGGTAATTTGCCCATGTTTTCCTCACCAGAAATGCCATGGAATTCAAATCAGGAAAGTAAAAGCTGGAATTATATTTTGGCTGTGCAGTTGTTTCAGAAACCTGTTTCAGTTGTTATAACAAGTCCTGGGCGGATTTGAAATTCGAATTTTGAATTTTGCGCCAAAACCAAATATGGAAGGATGCATCTATTGGAAGGGGGCTGCACGTTTTTAAGAGCGGAATCTGATGCCTATATGGGGATACGAAATTCTAGAGGGAAGGAGAGTTCTAAAAGCCATCATCTTGGAGAAGGATAAGTAGAAGAACGGCTAGGGTTTCGACGCACCGGCGAGAAGGAAAAATGCTCTAAAGCAAGATCTACACGCAAATTCATGCATCATTTTCATTTCTAAAAGCATGTCTAGTAAGATCTTCCTTGTTGTGTGGTTTCATTCCTCAAGCCTGAACTAAATTTTTTGGAGTTTTACATGGAGAGTACTTTAACTTATTGTGATGTGGTGTTTGTAATTTCTCTTTTATGATTGATTGAAAACCTATCTTTGTTTAATTTATGTTTTATTTTGTGGAATTTTTGGATCAAGAATTCTTCTCCTAACTTACGTGGCGAAATTCGAGAGAGGAGTAACGTATTTTAGGGTTGATTCCTTTATTTTGCATGACGAGATTCGAGAGAGGAGTCGTGTAAATCTTTAGACCAGGTTCCATCCTTATACTGGGCTGAAAGATTTGAGAGAGGAGTGGCGTAAGTGTATCATAAAGTTCGACATAGCATAAAGAGAGAAAGAGATTTCCTCGTATGTTAGTAACATTGATTTGAGTGCTTTATGTTATTCTCATTTTACCTAAGTTAGAGATAACTAGGAGAATTAGGGTAAACAGATTTCTAAGATCGAGAGATGGTGACTTCTACTTTCAAATCATTGCAGGTTAGTAATTAATCATTTCATGAAAGATCACTCTAAAAACTCATTGCAATAGGAAAAAGAAATCTACATACGAGACTACTCCTGTAACTTGATAAAAGTCTTTTAAGTAATCGTTGCTTAGTTTTAATTTTGTCTTATTTTAATTGTTCTTAATCTAAATTCACTTTTAATCGCCCCGCTTGAATTTAAAGAAAAAGTAAAGCTAGTACTTGCGAGCGCTAAATTAGTCACTTCTCCGAGGAAACGATCTTAACTCACTTTGTATTATTTGATTCGGCATGTGCACTTGCATTATCATATACATCTATTTCGGGAGTATCAGTTTTTTGGTGCCGTTGCCGGGGAAGTGCAACTGATTTTGTGTTTATTTCTCATAATATTAGAAAAACTTTAGTATTTGGAGATCAAACATTTTGTTTTTTGTGTTACTTTTGTTATCTAATTTGAATTTCATTAGTATATGTTAAGATATTGAAATTTGGAATTACTGCCATTAAACTTAGAAATTGAGCGCACTTGTAGAGAAAATCGAAGAATTTTTAGAACGAAGAATATTATTTGATAAGTTGTAGATATACACATTTTTACGCACAATAAATAAGTCGTTTTTATTTATTTTCTTTATTTTTAGTTAATTTTCTTCAATAAAATGTTCCTTTTTGTAAATATTGTACTAACTTAGCTTTAAAATTGTTTTCTGAAATATTTCAGATTTTGTCAAAATTTCCAAGTACACGCCCGTGTACTTCAGGTCACGCCCGTGACCTGGGCGTGTTGCTTTGAATTCCAACAAAGTTGCGGCCCGCAAAGAAATTGCAAAACACGCCCCCTACACGCCCGTGTCCAAAATGACACAGCCCTGACCTAGCCCAGTGTCATGCCAGCTCGACGATTCTGCGCTCGAAGTTCGTCGACCCAACTCGACATGCCCGTGTTAAGATGCGACACGACCGTGACCTCTCCACATGACCCAGACAAGACGTCGCCGATGACTGATTGACGTGATGCCATCCCCGAATCAACCTTCCCGACACGCCCATACTACACGCCCGTGTCAGCAGAGTCATGGGCGTGACTTCCACGTGGACTGCCCCAAAGTCAAAAGGCATTGAATGCTCGGCTTCACTTCACCAACAGTGCTGACAAGCCCCCCTTACACGCCTGTAACCTAGGGCCTATAATCTGATTTTGTTTTGCTATAAATAGGACCTTGTTGTAAGGTGTGTGGGTTCCAAATTTTGAACCATTTTGGTGTTAGGGGCTGCTGCTAGGAGCTGTTTTAGTGTTATGTAAGGATAATCTCCCCCCTCCTTTTTTTAAGTTTGTTTTAGCTTTTGTAATCAACTTCTTTCTTAATAAAATTGTTAGTTTTTCATTCTTACATTGCTCTGAAATTTCTCTGAATGACTCCCTTTTATCAATCTTATGCATTCTTATTTTTCATTTTCGTATGGTGTGTGTGTATGTGTGTGTATGAGTTAGATTTGCGGAATTTATGCTTTAAAATGAAAATTGCTTTGTTTTACTTTAAATTTTTTCAAAATTACTAGTCGTTGTTATAGCCATTTTTCTTATCATACTCCTTAGAATGGTTTAGATTTAGGATTTTTATGCTTTTATATTCGTTCTTATGAACTTGTAAAATGATTTCAAAAGTGGTTTTCATTACTCTTTAACTTAGATTTTTCTTTTTTAGGTTGTAAAACTTTTGCTTCTTTTTAACTTTTTTTCACTTTTTAAACCCTTTTACAAAGTTATAAGAATGGATTATGTGTTATTTCAATTTTTCAACACCTTTGATTTTCGCATTTACTTAAAAAGACTTTTGCTCAAACAATTTTTATTTCAACTTTTTATGCATTTCCATCAAATTATAACAGTAATAATTTAAACATTTTAATTTTTCAAGCACTTGCTTTTCTCGCATTAATCTGAAAACTCTTTTGCTCAAACAATTTTTATTTTTTATTTCTACTTTTTATGCATTTCCATCAAATTCTAACGGTAAAAATGTAAAAGTTTTAATTTTTCAAGCACTTGCTTTTCTCGCATTAATTTGAAAAGTCTTTTGCTCAAATAATTTTTATTTTATCTTTTTATACACTTCTACCACATTCTAGCGGTAGAAATGTAGTTGTTTTAATTTTTAGTAACTTCATTTTTCACTTTTTCCGTATGTGTGCGAGCGTATATGAGTTAAGTTTTATAGCTTTCTTTCATTTCTGTAGAGTGTGTGCGTGTATTTTACTTTATGTAGAGTGGGTGTGTTTTCATTTCCAATAGAGTGTGTGGGTGTATTTCATTTCATGTAGAGTGTGGGTGTTTGCGTTTTAATTTCTGTAGTGTGTGCATTTTAATTTCAGTAGAGTGTGTGTGTGTGTGTGTGTGTGTTTTCATTCATACAAAGTGTGTCTGTATTTTCATTTATGCAAAGTGTGTGTGTGTTTTCATTTATGCAAAGTGTGTGTGTATTTTCATTTATGCAAAGTGTGTGTGTGTGTGTGTTTTTCATTTATGTAGAGTGTGTGAGTATTTATTTATGTAGAGTGAGTGTGTGAGTATTTATTTATGTAGAGTGTATGTGTGTTTTTATTTATGTAGAGTGTGTGTATGTGTTTTGGTGTAGGGATGTTTGTGAGATGGACGTGCTTACGTGAACGGCGGATTACCCATCACAGAACATAGAAAAAAATAAGAGAGTGCTCCGACCAAAAGCGAACGAAAAGGGGTCGGTTGGCTCTCAAAAATACGGGACTCGATACAACGTCCTTAGGACCTACTCTCCAACAAGCACACAACTCGCGCCTAGCCGGACTCGATACCACGACCTTAGGACCTACCTCTCCAACAAGCACACATCTCACCGCACCTACACAAGCATCTATTCTTTTCAAAATAAGCCGTCAATCGCAGCAAAAATATATTTAGGAGCGGCGGTAAACGATAAGGAGGGATCAAGAACAAGTTGAGATTAACTCCCTTGTTAGCACCAAAGCGTGCCCAATCTTGGAGAACAAGTCAAGGCTTGGCCTAGTTTGTTCTCTAGCGGATCTTCCAATCCGAAAAACAAGAGGGTCAATAACAACGTTCGATTCAGATTTGCAAGCGAAAAACACTTTAAAATCGCGGAAAAGACGGATGAATAACCTCCACAAAATTCTCACAGCAAGAAACACAAAGATAGGGAAGAGATTACCCAACCAAGAAGAAGATCACACAATATTTGTGGGAGAATCACTCTCTCCACGGTTCCACCGGTTTCACACCGAAGGGGGCTGCTTCCTTCTTCCACGGAGTCGCACCGAGAGAAGCCACGCCGGAGTCGCACCGAACGGGGATGGAGGAGGCAAGGCTTGGCTTCACACCAAAGGGGAGGAGGAGGCTATGGCTTTCACCATGGTGGCCGAAATTCCTCAAGGGGGGGTTACTTTAGGTTTCTTTTTCCAATGCATAACTCATCATAATATCCTCCTTTAAATAGGAGTTACAAAAGGGATCCAACCATCCATGATGGAGATGAAATCTCATCCATCCGGGCGGTTACATACACACCAAGGGTTTAATAGCACACCAACATGAAAATAAAAATATTACAAGCCAAATGTTTTAAGCAATTAAAATAAAACTAAGTAGAATTATTAAGCAAGCTTTGCGCGCCGCGGACGGAGGTTGTATCGCAGCTTTCCGTTAGCGGCAGTGGCGTTGTCATGACGCCGCAAATCTTTAACTTGTTGCGCCGCAGCAACCGGGTCATCATCAGGAAGTGTTGGAGGGGCCGCGCCATCAATCCTCCCCCACTCAAAATCGCGCATCTCCGATGCGTGGGCTGATAGAAAGCGGCGGAGAAGCTCGGCATCCAAACGTTGAAGCTCTGTCGCGAGGACCCATGAGTCGTCCGACGGTGGGCGGTCACGCCAACGGATGAGGAAGCGGTAGGTAGCACCGGCAGGAGTAGTAAGTGGCTCAGCAGCGAGTATCATATCTGGATGGAGAAACGTCTTGGGAAACCTGGGAAACATGTCAGCAGTAGGAATAAAAGAAGGCAGCGTACCATCCGATGTTATACCTGCGGGGACCGGAGGAGAGAGATCATCCAAACTACCACTCCCCAACCCATTAGAAATTTCAGTGGAGGGAGAAGACGACAAAGAAACCAACTCTTGTGGAGGCGCAACAAACAACGTCAAATCCGAGACATTAAAAATAGGGGAGATACCCCATTCAGCAGGCAAATCCAATACGAAAGCGTTGTCACCTAGCTTCTTGATAATCCGAAAAGGACCGGCGCGTTTTGGAGCTAACTTTTTAACGGTGCCAGTTGGCATTCGTTCGGGAACTAACCGTACTAAAACCAGATCGCCGACCTTAAAGTGTGACACCTTCCTATGTAGATTAGCGTGCGCTTGATAAGACTCATATTGAGCAGTCAAGGTAGCTCGTATACGTGCATGTAAGTCGTGAATATGTTGGGCGAAGGATTGTGCAAATTGACTTGTTTTGTATGTGGGAGGTAAGGGGACCAAGTCAAGTGGCACAGGGGCCTTATACCCGTGGACAATTTCATTCGGAGACATACCCGTGGACCGATTTTTAGAATTATTGTAAGCCAGTTGTGCATGTGGAAGCAGTAAATCCCAAGTGCCTTTATGGTCGCTCACGAGACATCGAAGAAGATTTCCTAGGCTCCGATTGACTACTTCCGTCTGGCCATCAGTTTGTGGGTGATAAGCCGCGGAGAATAATAATTTTGTGCCCATAAGAACCCACAAGGTTTTCCAAAAGTAGCTAGTGAACTTGACATCCCTATCCGAGACAATAGTCTTCGGAACGCCACGGTGACTAACGACGTCTTTAAAATACAGTTTCGCAATGTGAGAGGCGTCGTTGGTCTTACTACAGGGGAGGAAGTACGCCATCTTGGAGAACCTATCCACAACAACGAGTATAGAATCATGACGTCGCAGGGTGGGGGAAGGCCTAATACAAAGTCCATGCTCACGTCTTCCCACGGGACGGACGGAATAGGTAGCGGAGTGTATAAACCTACATTGGACTTAGTACCTTTAGAAACTTGGCACGTACGGCAACTGCTCACAACTTTCCCAACCATCGCCTTTAGTTTAGGCCAAAAGAATTTCTCCTCCACGAGCGTTATCGTTTTGTCTCTGCCAAAGTGGCCACTCAAGCCACCACTATGTAACTCCCAAATGATGTGGAGTCGCAAAGAGGAGTGGGGGATACATAATTTTCCGTGTTTGAATAAGTATCCGTCTCTAAGTGAATAGGCCGTGATGGTCGCGGGAGAGCTATCCTGGGCAGATAAGTATGGCTCCTGAAAATCAGGGCATGTGGCGTATTCATCCTTTATGCGCTCGAAACCTACCACGTGGACTTGCATGGAGGAAAGTAAGAGGGTGAGGCGACTGAGTGCATCGGCAACTCGATTGTCGGTCCCCTTAAGGTGCTTGAGAGTAAATGTGTATTCTTGCAAGAAGGATACCCATTTAGCGTGGCGTGGGCTGATTTTGTGCTGACCATTGATGAATCGCAACGCTTCATGATCAGAGAGGATCACGAACTCCTTATGAAGGAGGTAGTGCCTCCAATGATGCAAACATCTAATGACCGCATAAAACTCCCTATCGTAATTGGAATAATTTAATTTAGCACCCGCTAACTTCTCACTAAAATAACTAACTGGGTGACCCTCTTGACTCAAGACACCTCCAATCCCTACGCCAGATGCATCACAAGTAAGCTCGAAGACCTTGGTGAAGTCTGGGAGACGTAACACCGGTGCTTCGGTCATAAGCTCCTTAATACGATGGAATGCAAACGTGGCGGATTTGGACCATGTGAATTCTCCTTTCTTCATGCAGTCCGTAATGGGTGCCATAATGCTACTAAAATCACGTATGAAACGACGATAAAAGGTAGCTAACCCGTGGAAACTACGCACCTCACGAAGGCTAGTGGGCTCGGGCCAGTCTCTAATCACCTGAACCTTTCCTGGGTCAACACGTATTCCTTCAGAGCCAACTATATAACCTAAGAATTCAACCTCCGAAACATAAAATGTGCATTTCTTTAGATTTAGATATAAGGTTTCAGTCCTTAAGGTGGAGAGGACTACTTTGATGTGAGAGAGGTGTTCGGCGGGGGAGGTACTAAACACTAGGATGTCATCAAAATACACTACAACAAACTTCCCCATATATGGCCTAAAGATGTGCGTCATCATCCGGGAGAAGGTGCTGGGGGCATTGGATAGCCCAAAGGGCATCACAAGCCATTCATACAACCCGTCCTTAGACTTGAACGCCGTCTTCCACTCATCCCCCTCTTGGATCCTGATTTGGTGGTAACCACTCCGTAAGTCCAGTTTAGAGAAGATAGTGGCACCCGATAGGACATCCAAGAGATCATCTAGACGCGGAATTGGAAACCTATATTTTATAGTAATTTTGTTGAGAGCTCGGCTATCAACACACATGCGCCAGGTGCCATCCTTCTTAGGGGCAAGAAGAGCGGGGACAGCACATGGGCTCATACTCGTCCTAATAAATCCCTTATTTAACAACTCCTCTATCTGGGTTTGTAACTCTATGTGGGCAGTTGGATTAAGCCTATAGTGTGGTTGGTTGGGTAAGGACGATCCGGGGATAAGGTCTATTGCGTGTTGTATATCTCTAAGCGGTGGTAACGACGAAGGCAACTCCTCCGGGTATACATCCCTAAACTCATCCAACAATACCCGTAGCTCTCGGGGTAAATCTTCCAACACGCCACCATCAGTTTTTTCACTCAGAAGTACAAGAGCGTACATTATTCCCCCAATAAAGGGATCCTTCACAAATTCCTTCCTACCAACTAAACTCAAGGCTTTCCTTTCAACTGGGATGGTGGTATCCTTAGCCAACACTACCGGCTCTTTTGGCACAGTCGGTCTCAAGATGACGATCTTGCCATTGAATTTAAACTCATAAGTGTTGGCACGACCATAGTGCGTCACATCACGGTCATATAGCCACGGGCGGCCTAATAACACATGACAAACGTCCATTGGTAGGACGTCGCACCAAACCTCATCCGTGTAGGATTTGAAAGACAGGGGGACTAGGCACCGTTGGGTAACCTTAATAGTAACCTTACTAATCCAAGCGACCTGGTAGGGGGTCGGGTGCGGCTCGATGGTCAAGGACATACGCTTAACGGCATTCTCAGAAACGGCGTTTACGCAACTACCACCATCAATAACTAATTTGCAAAGTTTTTCTCCACTCTTAAAGATCAGGGAAAAGATGCTCGTCCTCTTCCAGTCGTCTACAGGACGAGGAGTGGTCAAAATGCAACGCATCACCATAAGGCGGTGATCGTCCTCCAAGTCACTAGGGACTCCGTCAAGGTCGCTCTCCTCTTCGGCCTCATGGACATAGTCGTCAGGGTCGGTAGTGGACTCTAGTAAGGCTATGGCCTTCGTCTTGGTGGGGCATTCATAAGCATAGTGGCCTTGAACACCGCATGAGTAACAAGTGGTGTTAGCCTTGCTAACCTTTCCAACGGGGATACGCTCACTAGCGGGGTTCTTGGTATTTCTCGCGGTAATCACAACGGATTTCGACTCGGAGGATCTAAATCTTCCTTTATCAGGAAAAGTGGAAGAAGAGGCCCCAGCGGTGGACTTATTCTTCGCATTAGAATAACGGGAGTGAGCTTTAGATGCTAGGTTCTTTTCAATGTCCAAGGCGGCATTGAAAGTCGTATTCAAGTCCGTGTGACCATAACGCAAGAGTTTCCGCTGAATGTCGGGGTGAAGTCCCTTTCGAAATCTAGATAAAGTTACTTCGGGGATCTCTCGAAGGTCACAACGTACCATACGGTCCTTAAGTTCTCCCATATATTCAGCAACAGACATTGAGCCTTGCCGAAGGGTGGCAAGCTCATCGAACATTTGCGTCCGATGGTACGCGGGAACGTACTGATCGGTTAGCAGGTTCTTCATAACAGCCCATCCAATGAGTGGGACCCCGTGCCCAGCTCCTAACCTACGTTCTTCATTCAGCCAATAGGTTTTGGCACGTCCCATTAATTTCATCCTGGCAACTTGAACCTTTTGGGGGTCCGTGAGGTTGTGCCATTCGAAATAGCACTCCATGTCTATAGCCCAATGGAGGAAGATCTGGGGATCTCCCATGCCATCATAGGTGGGGGCATCTATCTTGATAGCCCTTGTGATATCAAAGCCTCGCTCGGGGCGGGGTTCTCGAGGGGGCATACGGGGAGAGTTTCCCTCAGAATCCGAATCAAAGTTCGGTTGGTGCCGGTTGGGCTGCCCAGCATTAACGGGAGGTGGGGGTGGCCTAGCTTGATTTTGTAGGATCTGGGCTAAGGCGTTCCTAAGCTCTGTCATTTCGGCACGAAGACCTGCTATAGCCTCGGTGTTGGGATCACCATGCTCGTTCGCAGCCATCCTAGACGTAGACGGGGTTGCGTACTCCGTTCCTAGCCTAGTGCGCATTCAGGTTTGGGAGGCCCCGGGCAAGATGAATTTTTCTAGGACTGAAGCTATATTGAAAATAAGATATTTTTATATATTCCCGATGAGAATAACACGTAGATCGTTAAAAAATTTTTTTTTTTGAAATTGTGCTGAAAAATAAAGTTTTCAGCCCGCTATTTGCAGACCACAGAAAATATTTTTTTTGGAGTTCTAACGATCGGATCTCTAACAAGGAACGCAGAGAGGATGTTTGCAACGTGAAAGTTGAAACGACCGCCTCTGATACCAAATTGGTGTAGGGATGTTTGTGAGATGGACGTGCTTACGTGAACGGCGGATTACCCATCACAGAACATAGAAAAAAATAAGAGAGTGCTCCGACCAAAAGCGAACGAAAAGGGGTCGGTTGGCTCTCAAAAATACGGGACTCGATACAACGTCCTTAGGACCTACTCTCCAACAAGCACACAACTCGCGCCTAGCCGGACTCGATACCACGACCTTAGGACCTACCTCTCCAACAAGCACACATCTCACCGCACCTACACAAGCATCTATTCTTTTCAAAATAAGCCGTCAATCGCAGCAAAAATATATTTAGGAGCGGCGGTAAACGATAAGGAGGGATCAAGAACAAGTTGAGATTAACTCCCTTGTTAGCACCAAAGCGTGCCCAATCTTGGAGAACAAGTCAAGGCTTGGCCTAGTTTGTTCTCTAGCGGATCTTCCAATCCGAAAAACAAGAGGGTCAATAACAACGTTCGATTCAGATTTGCAAGCGAAAAACACTTTAAAATCGCGGAAAAGACGGATGAATAACCTCCACAAAATTCTCACAGCAAGAAACACAAAGATAGGGAAGAGATTACCCAACCAAGAAGAAGATCACACAATATTTGTGGGAGAATCACTCTCTCCACGGTTCCACCGGTTTCACACCGAAGGGGGCTGCTTCCTTCTTCCACGGAGTCGCACCGAGAGAAGCCACGCCGGAGTCGCACCGAACGGGGATGGAGGAGGCAAGGCTTGGCTTCACACCAAAGGGGAGGAGGAGGCTATGGCTTTCACCATGGTGGCCGAAATTCCTCAAGGGGGGGTTACTTTAGGTTTCTTTTTCCAATGCATAACTCATCATAATATCCTCCTTTAAATAGGAGTTACAAAAGGGATCCAACCATCCATGATGGAGATGAAATCTCATCCATCCGGGCGGTTACATACACACCAAGGGTTTAATAGCACACCAACATGAAAATAAAAATATTACAAGCCAAATGTTTTAAGCAATTAAAATAAAACTAAGTAGAATTATTAAGCAAGCTTTGCGCGCCGCGGACGGAGGTTGTATCGCAGCTTTCCGTTAGCGGCAGTGGCGTTGTCATGACGCCGCAAATCTTTAACTTGTTGCGCCGCAGCAACCGGGTCATCATCAGGAAGTGTTGGAGGGGCCGCGCCATCATGTTTTCATTTCTAGTAGAGTGTGTGAGTATTTATTTATGTAGAGTGTGTGTATTTTCATTTATGTAGAGTGTGTGCGTGTGCGAATCTATTTTCTCCAACTCGTTTGAGTAGGACTCGCTTTAATTTACCGCGTACTCATTTGAGTAGGACTTGTCATTTCAATTATGCAATTTTCTTTTTTTGTAACTTAGCTTTTTTTTCTTTATTATGCGTTTGGTTGAGTACGTGTGTTTTAAATTTTTTTAGTACCTTTTCTATTTCTAATATTAGGTTATCTTATTTTTCTTCTAATTTTTTTTATAACCCTTCAGCGCATAGTTTAGAACTCATGCCTAACCAAACTCATAAGCCATCCCCATTTTGATGAGTGGCTAATCGCTTTTAGCCCTCGGTATCGAAGGGCATTGGGATATAAAATGTTTTAAATAACTAAAAGTCTTGTTTTTCTATTTAATTAAAAAACTAAATATTTACCCCGGGTTAACGACACGTAGAACCACATATCGATGTGTGGGCTCTATTTCCATTATACATATGCTAGCTATCTGAGAGGCCGTGCGTATGGATTGATCACCCCAGGGTAAAGAGAGTTTCACACTAACCCTCGAGAGAGGAGGCGCGTAATTCTACCGGATTTGGTTCCCCCCAATAACGGGGTTCTTAGCATATTGCGGGCATTAACAGGAATCCTTCATTGGATGAGATCCCTAGTCGAATAGTCTTAATGTTCAGGTGAGCAATATTCCTAGAGATAGGTGAGCTCATTCTTTTGGAACCTCCACAGCCAAGTTTTTGCTTTAATTTAATTGAAACATAAGATCTCTAATTATTCAAATCTATTTTAGTCCTAACGTAATTCGATACCGAGTGTTATTTCTTCATCGACATTGTACTTAATCTATTTCCAGCTTTTTCTTAGTTAAAATCAACAACTTAAATATTTCGATAAAATAATAGTTCTTTTGGAGTAGTAGGGATAATAACCCGTTCCCGAGAAATTTACGATCTCGATATTCCCCTAAATATCCTGTATTACTTGCGATAAGTACACTTGCCTATAATTCGCCGTGCGAAATCCGAACCCGCCGTGCTCCCTAGATAAAATAAGAGCCGAGCTTCACGCGCATCATTATTCATCCTATGATGGATAATAATGGACAACAAGTAATAAATGGCAATGAGGGCCACTTAAACCCTAATGGTCATGTTGATCAAAAACAATCAACAAGAGGTACCTCGAATGACATGCCGAGATTATAACACACCTTTTAGAGGAGGTTTGCACTCTAGTATAGCTCGACCGGACATAGAAGCCAACAATTTTAAAATGGACCCATTTATTATGCAACAAGTTCAATATAACAAGTTCGGGGGTCTTAGCCATGAAGATGCAAACTCTCATCTAAGGACTTTTTTACCAATTTGCGACATGTTTAAAGCTAATGGTGTGTCCGCCGAAGCTATTCAACTAAGACCATTTCCTTTTTCCTTAGAAGGACGAGCTAAGGACTTGTTAGACTCTTTACCTAATGACGCTATCACCACATAGGATCAATTAGTGGAAAAGTTTTTAAACAAGTATTTCCCACCTTCGAAGACCGCTAAGTTGATTAGAGACATTTCTACTTTTATACAATCTCATGGGGAAACTCTTTATGACGCTTGGGAGCATTTCAAAGAGTTGTTAAGAAAATGCCCATATAACGGCTTAACCTAACACCAACAAATCTCTACATTCTATCACGGGTTGCAAACATCGATTATGATTTTAGTTGACGGAGCTGTGGGAGGATCTTTAAAGAAGAAATATGCAGAGGACGCTTATGTCATATTAGAAGATCTAACCTCTAATAACTATCAAGCATATGAATGACAAAGCAATAGTAATCCGGCAGGGGTGCACCAAGTAGATAAAATCACTTCTTTAGCCACTCAAATGGCATCACAATTTAACTTGATTAATAAGAGGCTAGATTTATTATCTACTCCTACACCAAGTGCACCACTCACGGTAGAGCAATTAAACCAAATTACTGAGGAAGCAAATTATGTAGGAGGTCCACAAAGGCAAATACCAAATGGTTTTGCGAATCACTATCACCCCAAGTGGTGAAATCATCCTAATTTTTCTTGAAGAAATAATCAAGGAATTAATCAACCACCGGGATTTAATCAAAATTTGAACCCCATACAAAATAACCCTCAAAAAAATCAAGCAATTCCTAGAAAATTAATCGATGAATACATTGTAGGGATGTTTTAAAACAACGAGTCTAGGATAGGAGGTATCGAGTCGTCTCTATGATCTTTAGAAACCACATTGGGTCAACTAGCAACGAATTTAAGCAAAAGGCCGATGGTTTCATTGCCATCGAATACTACACCTAATCCAATAAGAGAGGAGGCAAATAACCATTGCAATGCCATCGCTCTAAGGAGGGGTAGAAATTCTAAGTGGAGTCGGGTTACTAGAAAAAGCTAGAAATGATGAGAGGAAAGAACAAGAGAGTAAACTAGGAGATTCATACGAAGGAAAACCCGTAGAGTATAAGGAACCGGAGGTGATAGAAATTCAACCACCAACAAATAAGATAAAAGAAATCATTTATCCTCCACCACCTTTCCCATCTAGGCTAGCAAAGACTAAGCTAGATAAATAATTTCAAAAATTTATAGATACCTTCAAGAAGTTAACCATTAATATTCCGTTTGCTGAGGCATTGGAACAAATGCAAACTTATGTTAAGTTTATGAAGGATATTCTATCTAAGAAGAGAAAATTTGTAGATAAAGAAATAGTTGCGTTGATGGAGCAGTATAGCACAATACTACAAAAGAAACTACCTCCAAAACTAAAAGATCCTGGAAGATTCACAATACCATGCTCAATAGGAGTGAAGTTTGTCGGGAGAGAATTGTGTGATTTAGGGGCTAGTATAAACCTAATGCCTCTATCTATCTATACCCTTAAGTCAACTTCTTGAAAACGATAATCCTTTTATTTTTGATGAAGGTTGTTTAGATGCATTTCAAATTTTGAAGAAAAATCTAACTTCATCGCCTATTATTATTGCCCCTAATTGGTCTCTTCCTTTTACTTTAATGTGTGATGCTAGCAATTATGCAGTAGGAGCAGTATTGGGTCAAGTGCATAAGAAAATTTTTCACACCATTTACTACTCTAGTAAAACGCCTATGAGTGCTCATATCAATTAGAAAACAACCAAAAAAGAGTTATTAGCTGTGATCATTGCATTTGACAAATTTCGTTCATATTTGATAAACTCAAGGGTTGTGGTCTTTACAGATCATTCAACTATTCAATATTTAATGGAAAAACGAGACACAAAACAAAGACTTACAAGATGGGTCCTTTTCTTGCAGGAATTTGATCTCAAGATCAAAGACCGTAAGGGAGATGGGAACCCAATTGCTGAGCATTTATCGCGACTAGAGCATGAGTGTGAGGAAGACGTTCATGTTGAGATTAAGGAGAGGTTTCCTGATGAAAGATTGCTAGTAATCACAGAAGGTAACACTCCATGGTATGCAGATTTTGTTAATTATATCATTAGTAGAGTCATTCTCCCGGATTTTAATTACCAACAAAGGAAACAGTTTCTCCAATAGGTGAAATGCTACCTATGGGATGTACCATACCTATTCAAAATTGGTGCAGATCAAGTTATTCGTAGGTGTGTACCCAAAGTTGAAGTCCAAAGTATTTTGAAAAAGTGTCACGCATCCCCATACGATGGACATTTTAGGGGAAATAGGACTGCTATGAAGGTTTTAGAAGCGGCTTTTTATTGGCCAACACTATTTAAGGATGCCCATATCTTTGTAGAACAATGCAACCGATGTCAAAGAGTAGGAAATATCCATTGTGGTGCAAGCATGCCTATGACTAATATCCTAGAAGTAGAAGTATTTGACATATGGTGGATAGATTTCATCGGTCCCTTCGTAAACCCAAATGGGAATCTGTATATTTTGTTAGCTGTAGATTATATCTCGAAGTGGGTAGAGGCGATAGCCACACAAAAAAATGATGCCAAAGTTGTACAAAAATTTCTAAGGTCTAACATTTTCACTAGATTTGGTACACCTAGGGATATAATTAGTGATGGAGGAGCACACTTTTGCAATTTGCAATTTAAATCACTGTTAAAGAAATATGGAGTGACTCATAAAGTTGCCCTCGCCTACCACCCATAAACCAATGGCCTAGCGGAGGTTTCAAATCGAGAAATTAAATCAATATTAGAAAAAATGGTAAATGCTACTCATAAGGATTGGTCGCAAAAGCTAAATGATGCTTTATGGGCCTATAGAATGACATTTAAGACTCCTATAGGATTGAGCGCGTACAAAGTAATTTATGGGAAGGCGTGTCATCTTTCGGTGGAGCTGGAGCATAGAGCTTATTGTGCCATAAAAAATTGAATTTCGACTTTCAAGAAGCAGGCAAGAAAAGACTACTCCAGATTAATAAGTTGGATTAGATTCGATCGGACGCATATGAGAGTTCGAGGATATATAAGGAAAGGATAAAGAAATGGCATGATTCAAGACTAATTGCAAAAGAGTTCAAGATGGAATAATTAGTTTTGCTATTTAACTCGAGACTAAAATTATTTCCAGGCAAACTTAAGTCTAGATGGTCGGGACCGTTTCGAGTAAAAGAGGTGCACCCGTTTGGAGTGGTAACAATTTGCAACGAGAAGGATGGCTCTGAGTTCAAAGTGTATGACCAAAGGTTGAAGGATTATTATGTAGATAATGATCATCGTGTGGAGATGGTCATAAATTTACAATGACAGGTTGAGAGTAAAAGAAAACATCCAGCCGAGACGTTTTAAGTGAGGTGCTTGGTGGGAGGCACCCCATCGTATCGTATCGTAGAATATATATATATATATGTATATAAATAAATAATAATAACAAAAAAAATTTATTCGGTTGTTTTCATTAGTAAAAAAAATTATTGGAGGGAGCGAAACCACTTGACCCTAGCTAACTTTACCCAATAATCAGCAGGAACGAAAAATCCGGATGAGTGATAAAATAATCGGCCAAAGTTTGCAGGAATTTTAAAGGAAATAGAAATTGTCAAACAGCGGCTAGTTGTTACAACAACATGAAAACATATATAGGGGAAATTAAATTTCTGACCGCCTGCCTTGAGAAGGGAGCTGCTGCCAGCTAGCGCCAGTTCGGCTGAACTGGCATGTGCGAATCTCCACACCGGCGGTTTGGGTCTGGTTAAATTAAGAAAAGAAATGTTTTGATCCGCAATTACTTCGTTCCAAAACCGGTCCAATCTTAATAAATCTCCTTAATCCACCAAATTAATCAATTGCAATTAAACAAAAACCTTATTCCAAAAACCCCAACCCGCGATTTAGGGCAAGAGAGGGACATCTCGGAGGCCTTGAAAAGCATAGAGGGAGAGAAGCAGGCGACAACAACTCCGCATTTCAGCGGTCTCGAACTAGTCTGTGGCGGAAACACCCTATCCCGGTGGTTTCAAAGTAAGAGGCAGCTTCGCACCCCTGAGCGATTTTGTGATTAGAAGCGGCAACGCAATCAAACTTATTGTGCCACTTTACTCTGCGCAAGCAACGACCAAGAGTGCGGTGAACGGCAAGGGCACAAAAGAATTGAGGGAGACAGACTAGCAAAAAGTGGTGAGGCCTTGCAACCTACATCAAAATAAGTAGTCAGAGAGCTCGATACTACTAACCGAAGGTACAACAGGCAACATGAATTCTGAGGTATAACGCCTAACTTTGCACTCATGGAGAAGATTAAATGAGGGAAAAATTTATTTGTGTTTTTTTCCTTTTTTTGTTGTTCATTTGTTTTAGCTTAGAATTTGTAATCAAAAAGGAAAGATAAGAGGAGGAAGGGGAAGGTGGTTGTTAGAGATAAAGATGTCAAACTTTCGAGTGAGGCAGCTGGGTACTGGTTCCAGTCATTGAAAACGCTCCTTTTCATCTTTGAAAGAGGATTCAAAATAGAAAAGAGGGCGTGGAGTGTAACTTACACTAAGAAGTTTCAGAAGCTGCAGTGGGAGACGTTCTGTCTCCCGAGGACTGAAACTATCCTGCCCATGATTTATGAATTCTATGCAAATGCTAAAAGCATAGAGGGAGAGATGGTGACTGTTAGAGGAAAGGAGGTTGAGTTTTCTGCAGAAAGGATTAGTGACATGTTCGGTTTGGAGGATCACGACCATGACGATTATGAAGAAATTCTGAATAAGGTATCTCTTAAGGAAATAACAGATGATGTGTGTTGCACACCGACACTAGAGTGGGCTAGTAAAATACAAAAAGTACTAAAGACGTCGTGTTTAAGTCGGGAGGCTAAGATGTGTCTTTTATTTATTAATGCTAGTATTATGCCAACCCGACACCCCAACACTATTGCATTGGACAAAGTAGCTTTGATCTACGATATTATAAAAGGACTGCAGTTTGATTTAGGGAAGATTATTACATTTCAAGTTCGTCAGAAAATTAGAGAAGAGAAGCCTTGGCAGCTTTGGTTTCCAACCCTCCTAACTGAGTTGTGTCTTAGTGCTGGTGTGGAAAAAGATGAGGAGGATATGGTTACACCTATGAAGCAGCATATTACTGAAATGGTTGTGGAAGTTAATGTCAAGGTTGTGGCAGGAGCCCAGGAGAGGGGGACTAGTTGGAGGCTAATAGGTGATACTCAGACATCAAGGGCACCAACAGCAGCCCCTATGCGTATTACTATTCCAGCGACGGACCATGACACAGACCCCGACCTTTTGATGGAGCATATTGAGTACATCAAGGATTATCAGAGGTGTCAACACCTATATGCAAAAGAGCAGTTTGATGATATTCGTACGAACATCTGTAAAAGCATGGAGAAAAGGAAGATTCCGGTATCAGAGCCAACTTTTAGGATGTTGGGCCAATTCGATGATAAAGGCTACCTATTAACATCAGATAGGACGAGAGTCGATCCAGCGAAGGTTACATAAGATGATGAGGACAAAGATGATGATGAGGATGAAGATGATGATGAGGCGGCGGAAGACGTCGAGGATGCAGAGGATGATGAGGAGGAGGAGTAGGATTTCCCCATATCCCCCTTTACTTTTGCATAGTTTTGACTATATTTTGCTGTAGGTTATATCCTCCATATTTTGTTCTATAGTACTTCTGGCTGTGCTATGGGTATGTACTATATTCTAGGTGATTTATATTTTATGGTGTGACACTGTTGATGCTACATTTTGGTACATTACAATTTGTATTTTGATTATATATTTAGTATGCTAACTGCGCTGCACTTGGGATATATTTTGGTGATATATATGCTATGATGTGACACTTTGGATGTTACATTTTGTGACATTATAATGTATATTCTGATAGTATCGTTAGGATGTTAACTTTGAATGATATCTGTGATGCTCTGAACTTACTATTTATTGGTTGAATTGTATTATTAATAGGACTTAATATCTTGAAATTATTATATGATTAAGCCATGGGAATGGCTTTCATAATGATAATGCTGAGTTTTTGTGATGATTCTCATGAAATCCGACAACAATATATCTTATATTATGATCTATGTACATTTTAAGAAGGTTTGACATACAAATCAAAATAATTGAGTATTACGAGATGCAATATGTGACTCGCGGCCTCTGGTTTATTTTGGTTATTGACTGCAATGTTTATGACACTCGTATATCAGCATATCACATGATGTTAACATTGTACCTTCATTTGAATTATCAATTGAGCAGCTTAATTTGGAATTGTGCAGAATTTTTTTTTTACAGGTTTTACACCAATTTTAATGATGATGCTCAATAAGAAAAGATAAAAGAAACTCTATGAAATCAAGGTCATCCTAAGAACACTTGGACAGAGTTACGAGCAAATCAATTTCAGGGAAGTTATTTACATTTCAATTCTTTTCTTGAGTATACTTCTGTGCTTATTAGTAAAATCATTTAATAGCTTTTCATAGTAAAATGATATCTTTGCTAGGGACTAGCAAAGGATTTAAGTGTGGAGGTGGGGGGTGTTACAACCCCTACCATTTGGATGAAGAATAATTCAAACCACGATTCGGATGTTCTTAATTCTTGTTTCAATTAATCAATAGGCTATTCTAGATATATTCAATGATAATTAATTGGTATGGCTCAATAATCTAAAGAGTTCAATTAGTGAATTTGAATTTAGTAAGATTTTTTTTGATAGAGCTCACTTAAACATTTTTTATGCACAAAAGTTTTGTTTACTTTCAAGGTAATCTTTTGATATTGACCTCTACAAATATTGGGAGGGGTGAGCAAGAACTAAGTCAATAATGTAAACCTAAACATGAGCTTAGGCAGTATTCCATTTTGATCTCAACTAGAATAGTTGTGCTTGAACTTTTTCACACACAGTACTCCATGATTAAATTCCATATATTTCTACTAGTTGTATCTTAGTACGTTAGTTATTTATGGTGTTTAATTTTTATAAAAAAAGTTTAAATGTCATAGTGATATGTGGCCTAGGTATATGTTTACATACTTGGAATGATCCCAACTATGATGGTAAAGAAAAAGTGTCATAGTGATATGCGGCCTAGGTATGTGAATGCATACTTGGAATGATCCAAACTATGATAAAAACCAAAGAGAAGAAAAAAATGGTTTAAACATCATTGTGATATGTGGCCCGGGTATGTGAACTTATACTTGGAATGATCCCTACTATGAATAGAATATGTTTTAAAAATATATATGTTGATAAACCCCATAAGATTATGAATTACGAAGATTACTAACTAGGGAATGTCATTCCGCTATCAAAGTTTAACCATAATTCCTAATCAAACCAATGTCTATCCTATTTTCAATTAAACTACTAACTCATGTGGAGGCTAAATTGGAAGCTTAGCCTATTCTTTCCCTTGTCAATAATTGCGTAGGGTCAATAAGGAAATTGCATGAGAGTAAATTACTTTTAAAGAAAAGGGCACACTGCACTAATGAACTTATGTGAGCTTTATCTTCTATCTAACTAATGGATTTGAGAATTTTGAGCTCTTATTGATTTCTAAGGCTATCAGTTAAGTAAAGCGAAATTCTTGAGTAAGCCTTGATTAGTTTATTTTTTCAAGAAGGATCATTTGAATTTGCATCTTGATATTCTTTATTCATTAAATCTATTGATATGATTTAACTTTGCTAGGGACTAGCAAAAGTTCAAGTGTGGAGGTGTGATAACTTACTAAAAGCAAGTTATCTAACTCTTAATTTTAATATCATATTGAGCATAAATAAAAATAAATGATTTAAATGAATATAAATATTCATAAATTTATATTTATATGATTTAAAGTTAATTAAGCTAATTTGCTCATGTTTTCCTTACCAGAAATGCCATGAAATTCGAATCGGGAAAGTAAAAGCTGGAATTATATTTTGGCTGTGCAGTTATTTCAGAAACCTATTTCAGTTATTATAACAAGTCCTGGGCGGCTTTGAAATTCGAATTTCAAATTTTGAGCCAAAACCAAATATGGAAGGATGCATCTATTGGAAGGGGGGCTGCTCGTTTTTAAGAGGGGAATTTGATGCCTATATGGGGATACAAAATTCTAGAGGGAAGGAGAGTTCTAAAAGCCATCATCTTGGAGAAGGAGAAGTAGGAGAATGGCTAGGGTTTGGACGCACCAGGGAGAAGGAAGAAGGCTCTAAAGCAAGATCTGCACGCAAATTCCTGCATCATTTTCATTTCTAAAATCATGTCTAGTAAGATCTTCCTTGTTGTGTGGTTTCATTCCTCAAGCATGAACTAAATTTCTTGGTCTTGTACGTGGAGAGTACTTTAACTTATTATGATGAGGTGTTTGTAATTCATCCTTTATGATTGATTGAAAACCTATCTTTGTTGAATTTAGGTTTTATTTTGTGGAATTTTTGGATCATGCATTCTTCTCCTAACTTACATGGCGAGATTCTAGAGGAGTTATGTATTTTAGGGTTGATTCTTTTATTTTGCACGGCGAGATTCGAGAGAGGGTTCATGTAAATCTTTAGACAAAGTTCCATCCTTATACTGGGCTGCCAGATTAGAGAGAGGAGTGGCGTAAGTGTAGCATAAAGTTCGACATAGCATAAAGAGAGAAAGAGATTTCCTCTTTTGTTAGCAATATTGATTTGAGTGCTTTATGTTATTCTCGTTTTACCTAAGTTAGAGATAACTAGGAGAATTAGGGTAAATGGATTTCTGAGATCGAGAAATGATGACTTCAACTTTCAAATCGTTGCAGGATAGTAATTAATCATTTCATGAAAGATCACTCTAAAAACTCATCGCAATAGGCAAAGGAAATCTACGTACGAGACTACTCCTCTAATTTGATAAATGTCTTTTACGTAAGCATTGTTTATTTTTAATTTTGTCTTATTTTAATTGTGAATCTAAACTCACTTTTAATCAACCCACTTGAATTTAAAGAAAAAGTAGAGCTAGTACTTGCGACTGCTAAATTAGTCACTTCTCCGAGGGAACGATCTTAACTAACTTTATATTACTTGATTCTGCACGTGTACTTGCGTTATCATATACTTCTATTTCAGGTGTATCAATCCTCAGGATTGTTGCCGGGCCTCGAAGTTTATACCATCAATGGTCACTCCCAGAATGCACTTGGCCGTAGACTTGATCTTCGTCCCATTGGGGAGACGTACCCTCCTAACGACTCCCTCAATGCTCTCGATCTGGTCCAGGTCTCTGATAAACTCCTCCGATACAAAATTATGTGACGCTCCCGTATCGAATAGGGTGTGAGCAGGCTTTCCACACACCATCACTATCCATAAGTTAGTTAAGTTTTTCCTCTTAGATATCTAGTTTCATATTCTTCCCTAACTCTACAGTTCAATATCCATGTAACCTAGCTTCTAGAAAAGAAAGAAACTTTAAATCACTGGCGTACCTGCTATCACCCGCTTCAGGTTCCGGGGCAGAGCCATATCCAAGGCATATACCTGCCCTCTATCCTGTCTACGGTCAACACCCTAAACTCCACGTTCTCGGCCGCGTCCTCGACCACCAAACTGTCATGCAGGTGGGGCATTCTGAAGTGCTGGTGGGGGTGCTTTCATCATGGGGCAATTCCTCTGAAAGTGTCCCAGCTGGTTGCATCGGAAGCATGTCAGTGCCTCCTCCACTACCCTCGACATCTCGCACATCTACACGGGATAAGGAGCTAACACCACATGGTTCCTCTGCTCCTGCCTGTCCTCTTGGCTGGGTTGAACCCCATTCCTACTTTCCCCAATGACACAACCTCTGGGCTGGTCTCTCCTGCCACCAATCACTTAGTAATTAGCCGGTCTCTTCCAGCCTCAGACTGTAAGTTGGTCTTTCTCCAGCTTCTTGGCCATCTCCAAGATCCTGGCCAAGCTCCCATCAGAAACGAAAAGGAGGGTCTGCCTCATGTCATCGTGAAGACTCTTGTATAACCTCTTCGTGTAGCCCGCGTCATCCAGCTAGTATGAGTCCGCAAAGAGGGCTAGATATGTGAACTCCAGGTAGTATTCCAACATTTTCTTGCTGCCCTGCCTCAACTGCAGGAACCTGTCCTCTAACTCATCCATCGCCGAATGTGATACAAAATGCTCCAATAGAGTTGCTCTGAAATCCTCCCAGGAAATGTTCGTGCAATTAATTCCAGCGAAGGTGGTGTATAACAGTGACTTCCACCATCTCTTCGCATGCGACTCCAAGCAGGAGATTTCCAAGGCTACTGCCTCCTACGTTGGGCATCAAATCCCAGCTAGCATCTCATAAATAATGTCCAGCCAGTCCTCTGTACGGACTGCTGACTCCGTCCTGAGGTAGGATGGAGGAGAAAGAACCCGAAAGATGCTCAGCCAGTTAGCCACAAGATTTGGTTGAGGAACCGTAGCCTGCTGATTCCTGAAGGTCTCCAAAATAGCCATTAGTGTCTGCCCCATCTCTGTTTGCTAGAATGGAGTCGGAGCCGACGGGGGTGGAGCTATGTTCTGTGCCTGAGGTGTACCTTGTTGAGGGGTAGGGTTCGTTGTAGGCTACAAAGGAAAATTCCAATTGTTAGTTAATGTATAAGTGGAACTAATGAAAAGTGGACTTTTGCATATGATTCCATTACGTACACACCATTGCATTCACTGCAAGTTTGTCCTCAAACTAAGCTCGCGCGGGGTAGCTTAGGGTTTTGTGGACTTATTTTCTTCGGATCGAGGTTACCTCTGATACCAGTTTGTAAGACCCCATTTTTTTCTTCACTACCGGGTCTTACGACGAAAAACTACCATTTTGTGGTGACACCAACACTCGGGGAGGTCGTCACTACAAAATGCTGATCCTGTTGACATTTGTAATCACTAAGAAGTAGAAGTACATAAAAGGAGACAATTAAGTCAAGTCCACAAATCACGATATATAATATATATATATATATATATATATATATATATATATATATATATATATATATATATATATATATATATATATATATATATATATATATAAGAACATGAAGCACAACAAAGTCCACATGATATAGAAGCAAAATAACAACGATAGAAGCATAGAAATATAAATGGGCTCATGCCCGGTACAACATAACCTCACTATAACACTTTCACGGAAGCCAAGTAAAACTAACACTCATGGAGCCAGTAGCTGGCGCTCCCGTACTATACTGGCCCACTTCCATGCACCGCACTTTGCTGGTGCTGCATCTCCTGCTGTTGCTCCCTGTCTCCCATCCAAAGTCCCTGAAATGTTTGGTCCACCGACCGTTAGTCAAAAAGACTAAGCCTGATTTCCCCCACCCCTCCCCTAGTGGCTCCTAGGCACCGTGCAAGAGGAATGATAAGAAAACTATGATTGTGGAGAGTACACAAAAGCAGGTGACAATGATCCTAATCTAGCAGATTCTATAGTATAACATTACAAGAGTCTAAACTAGCAGTTCTATATCAAGTAGAGTTGTAATAGGGGTAGAAAGTAAGGTGCACCATAAAGAAAAGTAACAGATAAATTATTAACCTTAACTTATCTGAATGCTCATACAAACTTATAATTTAAGGGGCCTTTTGCAAGGCTCCCATCGTATAAGATATCCCACACTAGTTTATACGATGGGGTGTCAGGTTATATGCAGGTATGCGTGTTATGATATGTTATGTCATGATTCATGCAAGTGCAACACACACACAACTTTATGTGCACAAACCTTTAATTCACCGATTTTGGAAGCTATCATCACTCCCAGGAGCCTCCGTAGTTGCCTACAGAGATAGTGGGTTGGGCTACCCCACTCTTAGACGGGTATTCACACTACCAGGCCTAGCCCTTACGTAAGCCTCTGAAGGACACACCAGAGTCACCACGTACTATGTTGACCAACCGCTAGACTTTTTCTTTGCTAAGTGTAAACCACACCCGCCGAGTTATCATATCAACATTGGTGTGAACGACCATCAAATACTGAAGACCCACCACTTTATGCACATGCAACCATGAATTTTTGAGCCATCAACTCCCCGGACTAACCCGTCCGTTACAAATATCTTCCAGGACTTCGGCTCGCCGGGTTAACTTGGCCATTTCCATAACCTCTGATCCTATTGCTCGAATAACCCAACCAAGTTAACCTTCTGAGTCATTGTGGTGAGTGAAGGAGAAGTCCTAGTATTTCTAATTGTCCTTTAACATTTTAATCTTACGGTTTAAGGTTAACCTTGGACTGCCCAGGGCATTCCCTGTGGAGTGCTCTCGAGGGCACTAGGAACTACGATAGACTGAAGCCCAAAGCTCCCTTTCGTAAGGTACTTATTATTATTAGTATCTACCGATGTCCCAACTCTACTGATCTTACACTGGATCTACCCTAGGTGTATTTAGACTTTCTCCTAGGGGAAAGACGATCCACCGCTGATCCCGAGCACAACCTTGCCCTAGTCAACCAGTTTCTCACAACCTACCTTCCATTGGTGACCTTATTCATTCTCAACCAAACCAGGTACACCAACTTACCCATACAAAGGTTCAAACTTTTCCCTAATTCTACGGTTTTGATGTGTGCAGGCCTAATGGACTACATGATGTGCAAGAATGTTTATCTTCCAAATAATCATCCAAATTACCTAAGATTATTACTGAGGGTTTTTCATGATATTTTAGAAATAATACAGAATATTATAATTTTTCAACTTTATTTGGCATTTATTTAATTTTCTGCAAAATCAGGCCTCATATGCTTTTGAACAACAATTATAATATTCTGAAAATTATGAAAATTTGGTAGCATCAAAATAATAGTAAATATCAAAATCCCAATTTTCCAAAAAAGGATTTGGCCCGCAACAAATTATTGGATAAACAACCAGAATATTATGGTAAATAGGCAAGAATTAAACCAAGCACCCAAAAATTATGAGAAAATTACCAGATGAGATATATAACCAGAAAGAGCTACTGACCAAAAATTATACTTTACCAACACAATTTGGTCATATAAATAAATTATTTAAAAATATTTAACTAAGGGCACTTTGTGAAAGATCCTATATGAAAATTCTTTCAATATATTTATAAAAACTCCCAGAGTATGATTATGTCCTAACATGTTCCTTGACCAAGTTTCATAATTTTCCAGTAAGCAAATAACCCCTAAATAATTATCTTGTGATTGAATCAAACTTTGGGATTGTGAATAAAGTGCTAAAATTATCAATCCAAAATTTACAATAAAATTTCTAGCAAACAATATCATCAATTCAAGTTTACTGCCTAAGTTTCATAAGTATCCAAGTTCATTTGAGCATGTAATTAAATATTAGACCAAAGTACCCCAAAGTATCCATAATTATTTTAAAGAGGGTGTAAGTTCCTAAAAAACCTAAAACCATTTTCTAGAGCCTATTTTTACTCTAGGAACTCACTAACCAAGTTCTAAGACCATCCAAGGACATAGAGTCTCATATCATTCACTAGGCCCCAAACCTCAACTCAAGGGTCTACACTAGGGTCTTAGGGCATCTCCATCCCAAACCACTCAATTTCTCTTGAGGGGATGTTTTAGATGACTTTGAGGCAGTGGACAAAGTTTCATCCCTTTTGGATGAGGATTGGAAACTCAACCCATCAAATACACATTTTCCCTAATTTACTTTTAAGGGACCAAATTTTGGTCACATCAATACCTAATAAAATCAGACCTAAATGGGCTAATAAAATGTTCTCTAAAACTATAGAAAAGTTTTTCAAAAATTCCCATTTTTGGATATGTCTGAGATATATATGAGACTAAACTATGACCCATATTCCAAGGCATTTGGATGAGTATTTTAGTGGGGACACAAAAATTTGTGGCTGGTTAACCCTAGGTATAGCTTACACCATTTGCTGTGATGTGGTCAGACCAATGACCCAAATTGGTTGAAACAAATTTGAAAATAAACTAGACTTCAAGGATACAGTTTGATATAAATCATTTTTACTGAATATGTACGTAAGTATTTTAATAATTATAACAATTCTCTGCATGTTATGTGATAAAAATGAAATAAATCCAAATATTAATATTAAATTAGTGCACGAATCTTAAAGCGCCAATGGAAGGGATCAGCTCATATTCCTCCTTGAGCCAACGATCCCGATTGTTCCATCCTGGGCCGATTTGAGAGGCATTTTCCCGGCCAGCTGAGCACCTCCCTGGCCGGCCAGTGCCACCACCACCTTCGTTGAGATGGTGGTCGACGATAAGCGGTGGTAGGCCGGCCGGAAGTGGCTAGAATAGGGGTTTAGGCATGGATGAAATGCTGTAAAAATAGAGTTTTCGGCCACCCAGATCTAGGGCCAATTGGCCCCAAACCTGGCAGCCAATGTTATAGAATCTATCCACTAGAAGAGGAGAAGAGGATAAGACCTTCTGAAGTGGTTGGTGTCGAGCCGATCGCCATGTCGCCATGGCTTGTGGTGGTGGTGTCGGGTGCTCTACAACTTCTACACCAAAGAGCTCAATTCCTTCAGTGAAAATGTCGAACTGATTGCTCTAGGCCTAAGGAAGCTTTTAAAAGGGTTAATTAGGGGCGAGGAAGGGTGTAGCATCAATGGACATTAATGGCCATGAATGCTCATTTTCGGCCAACCATGGGTTCACTGAATTCAGCCTCTGAATATCCCTAAAAGACTCTTGATATTCCCAAAACTGAAGGGGAGATGAATATTTAGTAATTAGGTGTGAGATGAGGGGTCAAGGGCATTTAAACTCCATGAATAGCCATTTTCTCTCTCTTCTCTCTCTCCTCCATTAAAGGGCAATAGATATTTCTATCTCCTAGTCACTATTTCTAGAAATTTGAGTGGCATTTAGATAAATACCAGTTTCCTAGAGCTAGTGGGCCAGTCAAATTGTGCTTAGCCCAAATGGATTGCGCTAGGTTAGGTCAACTTGAGTTAATTTGACCTAAACTAGGGTTGAGTTGACATTGGTCAACTTGACCTTTTGGGTTGACCACACTGAGTACTTGGTGACCCATTGGCCTCCCCTAAGGTCTAGGAAGGGTTGGGTAGGGTTGGTTCCGCACCTTGGAGGCCACTTGACCCTTATCTAGGGCACTTTGACCATTTTAGGTCTAGGACTGACTTTGGTCAACGTGACCTCTTTAGTTGACCCCAATGGGTCCTTGGAAGGTGTTGTGGTGGGGTCCTGGAGTCAAGTTGAGGCCTTAAAGCCAAACCCTAGGGGTGGTTCTAGAATGAGCTAATTGCAGACCAAGGTGTTCTCACCTTCATTCCCAGGTTCACTTGGTCTTCTTGAGCTTCCAAGGGATTTGTCATGACTTAGTCATGACAAAATAACTCTTAAGAGTCTAGTTGTTTGAGGGATGTTATAAGGACACTACCTTCTCCTTGAGTGTGGGGGCTGGAGCACCAAATATAAATGGTCAATGATGGGCCATCTGAATTTCCTCATATGGAACCTTCAGTGCAATCAAACCCATGCCCTTTCTTCTTCCATTATAAGATGCACTTATACTCTTAAAAGAAAAATTCCCAATCTTCCAGTGACCATATATGCTGTCCTGTTCATATCTGTTGGAAGGGAGGATTATCATGTAAAAGGTGCTCTGAGGCACTATAAGAGCTTTTCCTTTCCCTTTGGAATGAGCAACTCTAGAATTCCACTTAAACCCTAAATCTCTCTTATCTTTTTCAGAGGTGAAGGAGTCAATTAGTGGTAAAACTATTTTGAGCTTACTAAATTCAGCCACTAACTTTCTCTCCTTTAGGAGTTTCTCTTCAAGATCCAAGATGATCTTGTTCTTCAGGCTGATGGTCTCAATTTGGATGATTGAGATTGTCTTTAGCTGGCTAACTTCCCTCCTCAACTAAGCTAGCAAGGGGGCTGACTCAGACTGTAGGGAAGCATGTTACTGCATTGAGATAATCTCCATAGCTTGTCTTTTGACAAGTGAAAGTATCTAGCATCTACCTAAATCACCTAGAGTGGGTGAATAGGTGATGTTTGTGTCTTTTCGCGGAATAAAAAATCACTTAAAAACTAAGCACACAAACACAGAGATTTTAAAGTGGTTCCCTGAGTTGGGTATGCCCACATTCCCACCTCGCCTATCTACCATAAAGGGCTAGATTTGACTACTTCACCAAACTCAGATTTCATCAAATCTTACACATCGGAGCCGCAAATCCTATAACTCGGAGACGACACTCCTACTTACTTGGAGAAAAACCTCTCCTATAACTCGATCAGCAAACCAGATCTACTCTCTCGATCCACAAACGGATCTATAAACTCGATCCACAAATGGATCTATAAAAACAATAGTTAAAACAATATTACAATAATAAACACGATAACAAGCCTTCGCTCTGACATTCTTCGAAAAGGTCGATCTTGAATTTGGAGAACCCCGAAAATTGAAATCTTTTGGATCTTGAATCTTCATGTGTCTAGATCTAGAGGAATAAAATACTTCTGAAGGCACAATCCAGAATTAGAAGTTGAGGAAGACGAGACCTTGCTGTGCTTGTGGGTATCGGCCGATCGGAATTCAGGTGCTTATAGAAGGCCGATGGGTTGCCGATTTGGAATGTTTCGTCATTTTGAATCGGTGATCAATTTAGCACAAAAGCAGGATTAACAATAAAGACAAATATCCCTAGGTATTTATAAAGATAAACCCTCTAACAGTAAACATAAATTTTTCAAAAATGAACTCAAGAAGTACTGTGCATGGCCGCCGAACCGTGATTGCTTTTGAAATATTTCGGAAAAATGAGTTAAATCAAATTCATCGAGTATCTTCGATTATCATGAAAGATATGGTATACCACTGATACCAATAGAAAGATAAGGGGATAGATCTGATTACTCTAGAGGGGGGGAGGGGGGGTGAATAGAGTAATTTGAAACTATTGGCTATTTTGAGAATTTATCAGAGTAATAAAATAAGTGATAATTATAGTAGTATAAAAGAAAATGCAACCTAAGCAAAACTATACTATCACAACACAACAAGAATAAAAAGAAAATAGGCAACAAGACAACATAAGAATTTTATAGTGGTTCCCCAAACTGGGTACATCCACTCTTCAACCACCCTGGTAGAAATCCACTATCAGGTTTTTGATCAGGTGACTACCACCACAAGATTTATTTACAGGGATATCTCACAACCCTTTAGACTTTTGATCAGGTGCCCAAAAACCAAGAATAAACATTTGAAGGGAGTTAATAAACCCTTTTATAGGAGGTTGAGAGAGTTGATGTTGTCTTCTCTTTTCTCTATACAACAGAGAAGACTAGTGGATTGCTTGTGTCAAAGCTCCTTCTGAAATGACTTGGAGCCATGCTTAGGGTGTAGGTCTTTAGCCTTGACTTGAAATTATCCAGGAATTTCTGACTGATTTAAATTTGTTGTCCTTGAATGTTCATGGAGTAGAAGTTGAAGAAGACTCTTGATGTTTGATTGTTATTCTTCTTCAATCTTCAGAAAGTACAAGGGGAAAACAAAGTGTTTTCTGTACAGAGAGAGAGAGAGTTCTGTATCTTTTCTCTGTATGCTCTTTCTTGTGTTGAATGTTCAGTCTGTTCTCTTCTTCTTGTTCTGTCATCTGAAACGAGAAAATCTCTTTTATATTCTGCTGTCAAAATTCTCCTTTGAAAATTTGAATTCCAAGCATTAATTACTGATTGTTCTGGAGAATGAAACAGCTGGAATATTCATTAAAGAGTTTCCCCAATTGTCCTATTAAATTAAGCAAGTAATTAACCCCGATGAATACCATAATTAATGTTGCCAATAACGGCTATATTCAGGAGAATATAAGCATTAATTACTCAGAGAGTTACCGCTAAATAATAAAAGAAATAAGGATAGAATAAGGAAAACTTCGAAGTCTGGCTTGAGACAGAATTCGTCGAGTTCTAAGCAGAATTCATCGACTGGATATCCATGTTCGTCGAGCTGATAAATCCTGTTCATCGACCAGAGCTCAGCTAACTTCATTCTGGAAATAATTAGCTAATTATACGCTCTATGTTCGTCGAGATAAGAATCTGTCTTCGTCGAGCAGAGTTCAGAGAAACTAAACTGGAAAGAATCTGTTGAAGTTGAATCCCAGATTTCGTCGAGTAGAGAATCTATCTGAATGAAGAGATCATCGACCTAAGCTCGAATATTGTCAAGCTCAACTCAGTTAATTAACTCTGAGTTCATCGATCTGCGATCGACGATCATCGAGCTGAGTTCGAAGAATTTCGAACTGACAATTTTAACTCTGAATTCTTCTAAGTCTGGATTAACTGAGGTCCTCTGCTGGCTAGTCCATAAAGGTAGAACCTAATGACTAGCCTAAACTCTAGGACTCATAAACTTGACCCTGGCTATACAATGTGGGTCAAACTTATCCAAATTAGTGAACCTAGCCCAAATCAAAACTAGGGATCTAACAATCTCCCCTTATTTGGGTGAGGTCACTAATACAAACAAAAGAAAAATAATCACAAAGCATGATAAAGTATATCTGGCAGAAAAATAAAATATCCAGCAGATATGTACATAAGTGCTTCATGATTAACAGATACAGTTCAGAAAATAGAAACTAAACATAACAGTTATCTGTTCTTCTTTGACTTTTCTTTCTCAGCTTTTTCAGATTTATCAAAGGACTGTCTGAATATGATTTCTCTGTTTGGATTAGCAGCTTCCCTTTTTGATATAGCCATGTTTGATGCTCCAATTATGTTGACAGAAGTTGCTCTTGGAACTACAGCCTCTGGATGTAAACTCATATAAGCATCTACATTGAAAAACTTGTTAGCTTTTGCATACCTCTTTAGTTCTTCTTTTCTATATGATGACATTTTAGAGTACTGAGAAGGATCATTTCCTTCAACTTTAGCTTTTTTTATCATAGAGAGTCCAACCAGTTTTGAAATCTGGTCATTTTAGCAGTATTTCTTGTTCAGGATCAACAAAGGGAACTGGTGGAGAGTAAGGTCTTTCATAACTAACAACTTTTTCAGATTGATCAATTTCAGATACTTTATGTTGCATGTCTTGCTTCTGATATTGCTGCTGTTGTCTGCTGCTGCTTGATGGGTGTTTCTGCTGACTGCTTCCTTAGAAATGAGATCTTGAAGATTTGTCTTGTTGCCTTTGGTATGTTTGAATGTGAGAGGTAGATTTCTGAGACATATTCCCTGAAGCACCTGCTGCTAGAGGAGGAGGAGGACCTCTCAAATTCCTTTGATAAGGAGGAGGAGAGTATCTACTACTTTTCTTCCTTGCTTTTTGCTCATTTTTAGATAGCCACATCCCTGAAGGCATTCCTGGTAAGGAGTAATCTTCTGTAGAATATAGTAGGGAGTGTCTACATTGGGATTGAGCTTTGGAACAGACTTAGCAGGAGCTTTCCTTTTCTTATCAATCTTCTTCTTAGCTTTTGAATCATCAAAATCATCAGCGTCTTCATCATCATTGTCATCATCAGATGATCCTGGAGGGTTGTCATACATAGCATCAATATATTTCAAAATATATTTAGATATCTTCTTCTCAGCTTGAGGTTGAACTGGAATTATTTGCTCTGCAACATTTTTAAAAATAGTCTGGTTTTCTTCTTCTATATCAGCAAGAATAATATCATCTAGGTTTGGTAAAGTACTATCATCTATTTAATAAGTTGGAGGGGAGATAGCCTTGGGAGGGGAAATATCCTTGGGGGCTGATACTGTGGGTGGCTCTGTTTCTGCAAAACTTGCCTTTAATTACTTAGCAACTGCAGGGCTTATTGGGGAAGTATAGGGTACAACAGCTCTAGATTGTTGTCCATCAAAACTGGGTAGAATATTGCTGTAAACAAAATTGAAAGAATCTAGTAAAGAAGCTAGATTAACTGTGAGATTTATATAGTAATCAAAAGTAATAGTTATAATCTCTGGAGTTTCTGTATCTGTACAGACCATTTCAGTATCAATTGTTGCTGCTGTAACTACTGTAACTGTTGGAACTACCGCTGCTGGATCTACTTCTTCATCGAGCATCACCCCCTGCCTGGTTTTAGTGGATACTAGAATCAGGCCAATAGAAGAAGAAGGGACTGAGGGGGCAGCAAATAAGGCAGCAAGGGATGAGATGGAGGCAATAAGAGGTGTGATTGCCTCTATAATAAGTTGCCTGATTACTGGAGTGATGTGCTCCAGGAGGGTGGCAATACAAGGGGAATCCATATCCATAAAATTAGCAGGAGTTTGAGTGGATACAGATGGATGGATGGGAGGAATGACATCAGATGGAGTAACATCTTGCATGATGTCATCCTGAGAAGGTGATGCAGCAGGAGATGGAGTAAGAGTGGAGATGTCATGTTAAGGTGAGGTTGGTGTAGATGGTAAGGTGGTGAGCAAATCAAATGTAGGGGATGACATGAATATATGAGGATGTATGTCAGTAAGATGAGGTGGTAATGGAGATGGAGGTGGTGTGATGTGTTTTAGAAATTCAGTAGGAGTTTGTTGATGCATTGGTAAGGCAGGTGGTTGTGGAGGCAAAGTAGGGGGAATAATTGAGGATGGTTGTTGTTGTGGAGGAGGTGAAGGGATTCTTGTGGAAGAAAGGACATCTTTTGGAGGTAGTGTTGAGGAAGGAAGAGGTGGAATGGAAACTTCTTTAATTGGGTGGGGAGTGGCTGGAACATCCCTTGTTCACTCAGATGGTGTCGAAGAGGAGGAAGCCCTGTATGACCTAGAGATTGTCCTCTCCCACCTTCCAAACAAGGCACATGTTAGCCTTTTGGAAGCATTAATGAATATGGTCTCAAAGACCAGAGATTCAGATGCATTTTCCTATAGGAAAATCCCAAGAACTCTTCCAAAACAAACTTTTTTCTTACTATTCTTCTTCCTTATCAACTCAAACATAATCCTTGACCAATTCACTTGCTTCTTATTCATAACCGCACACATTACCAGAAATTGTTTCATGGTAATATAGTCATGAGAAGTATGCTTGCCCAGCAATTCCTTGCCCGCCACATCGGATAAAAATTTATATTCAGAAGATAAATAATTCTTTAACAGCTTATTAGGGTTCTCTCTAATATGACCCATTTATTCAGCATGTTATCGAATTCAGAACTATCAATCTCTAACTCTTCTTCACCATTCATCAAACTGAAAATTTCAGTTAGTACTATGGGGGAAAGAGAAATCCGGTTACCAGATATAGTTCCTATCATTGTGTCGACATCTGGAGTGGAGGAGGTGAACACCCATTCTCTGATCTCTGTAGTAGCTATCTTTATTCCGGTTGTCATGAAGTTTTTTAGCTGTTGTTCCTCAAATAGTTCCAGTATATCAAGAAAAACTTGATCAGAATGTTAAAATGATTCAAAGTCTATGTCAAATCCCATATCAAATTTCATCGCTGCCAGAGAGCTCGCCGGAATTATCGTTGATCTCCTGCAAAAGAAAACAGAAAGATCAAGTGCAAGGGCAACAGAAAATGCGGGATGGAGCTCGAAGAAAACCTAGTTATACGGTTTTCAGAATATGAAGAGCTAGACCCCGTCCTGCAAAAAATAAAAATTCTTCGATCTGCGTTTGACGAAATATTTTATTGACAAAAGAATTCATCGATCTCAGTCTGAATAAGGGAAAATATTTCGTCGTGCTCCGGTCGACGAAACATTTTCTGAAGAAATATCATCGATCTCCGTTCGACGAATAGAACTTCACACAGAGATTTCATCGATCTCAGGTCGACGAATTTCTCAAGAACATTTCTCAGTTCGTCAATCTCCGTTCGACGAACTGTGACAACTTCTTCGACCACAGACAAAAAGTTAAATTAATACATCTCCATTTATCATGCCTAGCTGATTCATAAAGAATAGATGTTTCTTCTCATCAAAGGGTTTGGTGAAGATATCTGCCTTTTGCAAATCAGTAGAGACAAAGGTGAGATTAATTATCTTTTTGTCTACACACTATCTAATGAAAGGATATCTTATATCTATATGCTTAGTTCTACTATGATGCACTGAATTCTGTGCAATGGAAATTGTACTAGTATTATCACAAAGTAGAGTTGAATTATTTAAGTTAACACCATAATCTTGGAGTTAGTTTTGAATCCACAACATCTGTGAACAACAACTGTCAGCTGATATATACTCTGCTTATCCTGTTGAGGTGGACACAGATGTTTGCTTCTTGCAAAATCATGACACTAGCCTATCACCAAGGAATTGAGATGTCCTTGATGTGCTCTTTTTGTCCACTCTACATCCAGCAAAGTCAACATCAGAGTATCCAGTTAACTCAAATTCTGACTCAGTTTGATACCAAAGTCCTAAATTAGGGCAACTCTTTATATATCTCAAAATTCTTTTTAAAAAAATAAGGTGAGATTCTTTAGGGTTCACTTGGAACATAACACAAAGACATGTAGCAAACATAATGTCTGGTCTACTTGCTATAAGATACAATAGGGACCAAACAATGGCCATATATAATTTTTGATCTATAGGTTTCCCATGTTCATCAGAATCAATTACAATGTTTGTAGTCATAGGTGTTTTCTTTGCTGAAGCATCAGCCATCCCAAACCTTTTAATTAGCTACTTAGCATATTTGGATTGGGACAAAAAGATGTCATCAGGTGACTGCTTCACTTGGAGAGCAAGGAAGTAGGAGAGCTCACCCATGCTACTCATTTCAAACTTGGAAAGCATAAGGTTGGAGAACCTTTTGCATAGTTTGGAATCTATAGAACCAAATATAATATCATCTATATATATTTGTAGTAATAAGATTTTATCATGATGATGCTTTATAAATAAAGTCCTAGCTACTATGCCTCTAGAAAAATTATGCTCTAAGAGAAAGCTAGCTAAGGTTTCATACCAAGCTCTTGGAGCTTGCTTTAGACCGTAGAGAGCCTTATGCAATTTGAAAACATAAGAGGGATGAGTGGGAGAAATAAAACTTGGTGGTTGTTCTACATAGACCTCGTCTTTGAGTTCACCATTTAGGAATGCACTCTTGACATCCATTTGGTATGATGTGAACTTCTTGTAGGCTGCATAAGCTAAGAATATCTTGATTGCTTCTATCCTTGCAAGATGGGCAAATGTTTGGTCATAGTCTATGCCTTCCTCTTATCTGTATCCTTGAGCACTAGTCTTGCATTGTTCTTGATGATAAGACCTTAAGCATCAAGTTTGTTTCTAAATACCCATTTAGTTCCAATTACTGGGTAGTCTTTGGGTTTTGGAACTAAATCCCAAACTCTACATCTCTTAAATTAGTTGAGCTCCTCTTGCATTGCAATGATCCAGTGTGGATCTTGCTCAGCATCTTTTATGGATTGGGGCTCAGTTTGAGATATGAAGTAGGAATGCATTATATCCTGGTGGAGTTGATGTCTTGTCTGCACACCCTCTGATATGTCTCCAATCACTTGAGATACAGGGTGATCTCTAAGTGTGACAAATTCAGTTGGAGTTGGTTGAGCAACAACTTGGGGAATTAATTCCTCTTGTGGAATTATAGCTGTCATTGGCTCTTCACTGAGTTCAGGGTCTTCATCTTCACTATCTTCAGCAACATGTGGTGAAGGATGGCTAACAGCCTCATTGGTGAGGGTCAATTCATCCAACTTCTCATACAGATGTGTTTCCTGCAAATTTTCACTGGTAGAAGGAATCTTCTCCTTGTAAAACATGTTAGTTTCATCAAAAGAAATATGAATAGATTCTTCTATTTTCATAGTTGATTTATTATATAGCCTATAAGCCTTGCTTACTTGGGAATATTTAAGAAATATTCCTATTTCAGCCTTGACTTCAAAATTTCTAATTTGTTTCTTGTTGTTGTTATAAATGTAATAAATGCAACCAAAGATTTTATAATAATCTACTTTAGGTTTCTTCCCATTGAGTAGTTCATAGGGGTTCTTGCCCTTAAGTTTGTGTATCAAACTTCTATTCAGTACATAGTTTGCTGTACTCACAGCCTCTGCCCAAAAGGATAGGGGCATGTGAACATCTGCAAGTAATGTGCCTGCAACTTCAATCAGTGTTCTGTTTTTCCTTTCAGCTACCCCTTTTTGTTGAGGAGTTCTAGGAGCAGAGAAACATTACCCGATACCTTCCTTCTCACAGAATTCTTGCATGGGAAGAGACTCAAACTCAGTACCATGATCACTTCTGATCAATGCAACTGGAGTAGAGTACTCAATCCTTATGCTCTTAAGAAAGTTTGTAAGAACCTTGAAGTTATCTAACTTATTTCGCAAGAAGAACAACCAAGTGAACCTTGAGAAGTCATCAACAATTACTAAGGTATAAGACTTCCCTCCTAGGCTCTGTACAACAATGGGTCGAAAGAGATCCATGTGTAGCAAATACAAAATCCTAGGTGAATCACTCTTATTAAGTCACTTAAAACTATTTTTAGTTTGCTTGCCTAACTGACAAGCCCTGCATATGCTTTCCTTCTTGTAGGGGCAAGAAGACAATCCTCTAACAAGGTTGTCCCTAGAGAGTTTAGCAATAATTTTCAAGTTTACATGCCCTAATCTCCTATGACAAAGATCATTATTATTACTAGTTTGATTAAACAGGCATATTTCTGGTTTAGCTGACTTAAAATTAACTACATAGATATTTCCTACTCTAGTACCAGTTAATACTACTTGGTTATCTACAGAAGTAATAATACATGAAGTTTTGATAAATGATACCTTAAACCTTTCATCACATAACTGACTTATGGATATAAGGTTGTGCTTCAATCCACTTATATAAGCAACATTCCTGAAGGTGAATGCTCCAATCTTGACCTTTCCATAGCCTTCAGTCTGGCGACAATTAGAATCACCAAATATTATTTTGGGTCCTAGCTTAGACTTGTAGTTGATTAAGTTGTCCTTGTTTCCAGTCATATGTTTTGAACAGCCACTATCCAAATACCACTGTTGCTCTGTGGTGGGATAGTCTTTCACCTGCAATAAAACATATTAGCTATTCTTGACCTAGGTTACCTTGGGTCCTTGTTTATTTACATAATTAAGGCTGGAAATATAAGAGTATTCTGGTTGATTTTTTATAGGCTAAGGGGTGAAATCTTCTAGGTAGAATTATCCGCTGGGTGAATGGATTATCATATTGTTTTGGTTGATTAAATGTTCTATGCGAATTAAAGTTTTTGTTAAAATGAACTGGATTTGACGAATTCTAGTAAGTTCATCGATTTGAGTTCAACGAATGGGGATGAGTTCGTCAAACTCCACTCAGAGAATGAAAGTATTCATTCTCTGGGCCACAATATCGTCGATCTCGGGTCGATGAACCATACTGGTTTCGTCGATCGTAGTTCAATGAATAATTATAAATAAAGTTTGCGTTCGGCGTTCGTCGACTTGAGTTCGACGAACTGTACACATTTCGTCGATCTGAGCTCGACGAAATCTGCTGAACAATGTTATGTTTAAGATTTTTCTCATTCTTTCTCTTTTTCTTATTCTTTTGTTTTAACTCTGTTTGTTTAACATTATTATCTATCTTTTCTTTGCCCTTTTCTGAAACAAATTTTATTCGAGTTGACAATATGTTTTTTTTGAATTAATGGGGGTTGGCTTGATGAAGGACCTAAGCCCAGCTTGCCATTAAGCTTGATATTCACTGTGCTTGTGATGTCCATCAGCTTGATACTTCTCCTATTTAGGGATTCTTCAAGTTGCCTTGCCTCAGCCAATTAAGTTTTAATGTGATGATTTGTTCATTGGCTAAATCTAAATCATTTTTCAATTTGATATTTTCAACAAATAGGTTATCAAATTCAACCTGTCTATCTCTAAGTATTTTGATTTCCTTTCTGACTTGATTAAATGATTACACAAAGATTTAAATTCAATTTTGAAATCTCCTGAATTGAAATCAAATGAGGAGATTACCTGATCTTCCTCAGATTCTGATTCTTCTTCTGATTCTTCTACTTGTTCATCAGCATCAGATTTGTTGAAGGAGGCATTGATAGACATAAGGCAAACTTCCCTTGCTTTTGCCTCCTCTTCATCTTCACTAGAGCTGGAAGATGAGGATTCTTCATCTGTGTCACTCCAGGACTCAGCAATGAAACCTTTCTCCTTCATTTTATTCTTGCTGGAGGAGGGCTTGCTTTAGTGCTGCTTTCTGGAGTCCTTTTCTCTTCTTCTCTCCTTCCTTTTGTTCTCTGGACACACTGAAATAAAGTGTCCTGGCTTCCTATAACCAAAACAAATGACTTTTTTGTTGGTGTCTTATCATACCTTGGTTTGTCATCTTGCCTAGATGACTTTCTTCTGAAGTCCTTCTTTGCCATTTTGTAAAATCTCTTGGCTAAAAGACTCAGAAGTTCTTCACTGGCTGTTGGAGCTTCTAATTCTTCTGAAGCTTTGAAATCTATGTTTTGTTCCTTTCTTGCTGTTGGAGGAGTCTTCTGCTCTGCATCTTCTCTTGTCTTTATGAGTTGCTCATATGATTTGAGCTTTCTAAGAAGAGATTCAGTGGAAATCTTATTAAGACTTCTGACCTCCTTGATTGGCCATATTCTGGAATCCCATGAGCTGAGGAAGTACATGAGAATCTTGTCATTAATTTTTGTGAGGGTGATGTCCTTGTCCAGAGTTTTCAGTTCATTGATGATTGAGCTTAGTCTGTTATACATGTCACTCACAGACTCAGATTCTTCTTTCTTGAAATTTTCATACTAGGAGATGAGATTTGATCTCCTGTCCTTTCTCTCATTTGCTGATCCAGCAACCATCTGGTTGAGAGAATCCTAGATAGCTTTGGCTGATGTGCACTCAGCCACTTTCTGGAATATGTTATCTAACATAGTCTGTGCTAAGAAGTTCATGGCCTTGGCATCTGCTATCTTGGCCTTCTTCTGTACATCTATCCACTCAGGTTGTGGAACAGCATGTGTGCTGGAACTTGCAGTAGTGGTAACCAATGGAGCTGGTGGTCCTGTCAAAATAGAGTTGTATATGTCTTCATCAATAGAGTTCATATAAAGCCTAATTCTTGCCTTCCAAATAGCAAACTTATTCAGTTTGCAGACTGGAGGTCTGGTTCTTGCATAATCTTTGTTCTGTGTCATGATATGAAATAACCAAAAATAACTAAGGAAAAAGAAATCAGATCAAACAATGATCTTTTGGTTCAAGTGTTAGCTTGTACAAACAAAAGGAACACTGCTCTGATACCAATTGAAAGATATAGTATACCACTGATACTAATTAAAAGATAAGGGGATAGATCTGATTACTCTAGCGGGGGGTGGGGATAGAGTAATTTCAAACTTTTGGCTATTTTGAGAATTTATCAGAGTAATAAAATAGGTGATAATTATAGTAGTATAAAAGAAAATGCAACCTAAGCTAAACTATACTATCATAGCACAACAAGAACAAAAAGAAAATAGGCAACTAGAAAACATAAGAATTTTATAGTGGTTCCCCAAACTGGGTACATCATCTCTTCTACCACAGTGATAGGAATCAACTATAAGGTTTTTGATTAGGTGACTACCACCACACAATCTATTTACAGGGAGATCACACAACCCTTTATGCTTTTGATCAGGTGCCCAAAAACAAGATTAAACTTTTGAAGGGAGTTAATAAACCCTTTTATAGGAGGTTGAGAGAGTTGATGTTGTCTTCTCTTTTATCTATACAACAGAGAAGACAGTCGATTGCTAGTGTCAAAGCTCCTTCTGAAATGACTTGGAGCCTTACTCAGGGTGTAGGTCTTCAGCCTTGACTTGAAGTGATCCAGGAATTTTTGATTGATTTAAATTTATTGTCCTTGAATGTTCCTGGAGTAGAAGTTGAAGAAGTCTCTTGATGTTTGATTATTGTTCTTCTTCAATCGACAAAAAGTATAAGGGAAAAACAAAGTATTTTCTGCACAAGGAGAGAGTTCTGTATCTTTTCTTTGTATGCACTTTCTTGTGTTGACTGTTCAGCCTTTTCTCTTCTTTTCGTTATGTCATCTGAAAAGAGAAAATCTCTTTTATATTCTGCTGTCAAAATTCTCCTTTGAAAATTTGAATTCCAAGCATTAATTGCTGATTGTTCTGGAGAATGAAACAGCTGGAATATTCATTAAAGAGTTTCCCCAACTGTCCCATTAAATTAAGCAAGTAATTAACCCTGATGAAGACCATAATTAATGTTTCCAATAACGGCTATATTCAGGGGAATATAAGCATTAATTACTCAGAGAGTTACTGCTAAATAATATAAGAAATAAGGACAGAATAAGGAAAACTTCGAAGTCTGGCTTGAGACATAATTCATCGAGCTCTAAGCAGAATTCGTCGACTGGATATCCAAGTTCGTCGAGCTGATAAATCCTGTTCGTCGACTAGAGCTCAGCTAACTGGACCCTTCTTCAAATCTGGGTTATTGTGGATACAATATCCAACAATCTCCCCCTATTTGAAAAAGTCAGAACCCTATAAGCTATGTTGAATTGCACTTGATAAATAATAAAATATGAAAACATTAAGGCTTGAAAGGGTAACAAAAATTAAATACAACAAGCATTCCAAGACAATCATAGAAATTATATATATATATATATATATATATATATATATATATATATATATATATATATATATATATATATATATATATATATATATATATATATATATATATATATATATATATATATATATATCAAATTGTTCATAGTTGGGGGGGGGGGGGCAACCCACAACTCAACACACACAAAAAAAAGCTATTGGCCCAGCCTGTTCTGACTCTTCTGCCTCTGCTTGTCAAAATAGGCCTTTAGCTTTGGAAAGTACTTTGGAGGGGGTGTGGGCATCGAATCAGCATTTCTATGATTTCTGAAGTGAATTCTCCTTTTTGTGCAGGATAGCTTGTACTTGTTCCATTTTTCCTAATCATAGTGGTGCTGATGTTTTTCACCACCAATGTCAACCAAGGAGAATGTATCCAATATAATACCTCTACATATGGGACTCCACACTTCTTCCATTTCTCTATTAGGCTCTGACCTGATAGAAGATGGGCCTTCCCCATATCTTCTTCGCTTGAGAACTGTAGGGGGAAAGTCTACAAAATACTCTACCTCTGGAGCCTCAGCAGTAGTAGCAGAAACAGTATTAGCCTGATAAAAATCTTGAGTGTATGACCTGAGATGTGAGTAATATTGGGCAGGATGAGTCTCATCATATGCTGGTATCGGCATAATAGGTACTTGAGGTCTTGTCAGCTGACTATGTAGCCACATAGAGTTGTTATAATTGTAGTCATTTGCACTTTTGAAATTTGCTAACATTGTTGCTTTAAGTGCATTGACCTTAGTTGCCACCTTTGCTTCCAAGGAATCCTCCCCCTTTCTGTCTTCTGCAGCCAGGTCATTTGCATACGCTTACAAGCTATCAACATAATGAGCCATTGATTTATTGTGCGCTTCAATCATAGATTTTGCATTTGTATCAACATTATCCATAATTTCTTTTGTATATTTGAGGCCATCCATGTTCAGCTTTATAGCTTTTCCTCCCTCGGAAAATAATAAGTCAATCTTTGTATCAAGTGCTTCAATTTGAATCATAACTTCAGTAATGCCTCTGCTCAGGTCTCTTTCTGTTTCTTTCATCTTTTTCAGAACACTTTTCATGGAAGAATCAAAATGTGCCTTCTGCTTGGCAAGCATTGCCTCTATACTCTACACAAGTGTACTATAAAAAGTAAATACTGGAGTAGGATGGGAGTGCTAGGTATATCCGCACTGGGAGACTCATCTATCAGATATAAATGAGCTTTGGAAGTAGTTGCTTGATCTACAATAATAAGTAGAGCTGGAGTCTGCTCCTCTGAATCTCCCTCCTCATCACAAATATCCACTACCTCCTCAAGAAGAACTGGAGGTGCGCCTGTTGCCTTTGCAACTCTCTTATCAAGGTTACGGATAAACCTGTCAACCTCAGTAGCAACTGATATCGAAGTCTTAGTCACCTCTCCATCAAAAGATGAAGCGGGAACAATTTCAGGGAGAGGGACTATCAGGTTCTCCACTACCATGAGTGCATTAACAACACTAACCTTGGCATCAGCAGACTTATCAGAATCATTTCTCATCTCATCAGTAGCATCATCATCAACATCATCTATATCCTATTCCTCAGCAGAATCTATCTCAACTGTATCAGTCTCTGCCTCTTCAGGCACCAAATCCTCAACAGTAGCCTGAGCAATCTAAGCAACCTCTGTCAGCAGATTCTCTGGCTCTGGGATTGGAATAACTGACTCCCTCTCTATTCCAGCCCACAAAATCTCAGGAATATCACTAGGTGTGGAGAAGGAATCCTATCCTTAGGAGCCTGATATGCCTCCTCCACAACCACATATGGGGCCCCCCTTGCCGAACAATCCTCCTATCCCATCTTGAGAAGATGGATGAGTCAATCTTCTTCAAGTGATGGATAGGCACTCCTTTGGTCATATCGAACTTGTCAACGTCCATTTGATTCAGGTACAAACTGATAATCCTTTCAAAGTTGGGTGTGCGGATATTGTCCTTTATTTTCTCAAACAAAATCACAACCCAGTCCATTCTTTTTCTACAGATGATTGTTACTAGAATCTTGAACAATTTAGAAGATAGATAGTCTTGTGAACCAGTCTTGCATAACAACACTTTCCCGATGATATCTGACAGTAGCTTTCCTTCTTCCTTCATTCCTTTTCTTTTAACAACCTTGGTGCCTCTGGGTAGTCCATAGAATGGTAGTGTTGTTGCAAAATCATCCTCGTTGAGGTAATCAGTTTATTCACAAGCTGGAAGTCGCAAATATCGAGTGAGGAGTGAAGCTTTGAATTTTACTGTGCTCTTCTGAACTTTGCTCTTGATAACTATATCCTCATGGCGGAGTTTGGCATTATGGAAAAAAATTCAAGAACTTCCTTGTCCCAAACTTTGCATGGGTGTTCTAGGACGAAGGAGAGTACAACGGTCTCCATCATTAGAATGACATTTCTGAATTCATTTGAAGCATGAGCAAACCCTATGTGGACCAACTCACCTCGATCTAGCAATCCACTGGTGCATTTGGGAGCCAAGGAGACAACTAAAATTTGGACTGCTACAAACTAGACTTCAGCCTCTGTAGGAATCAGTGACAGCAAAGTCTCGGCGGTAGCACTGTTTTACGAAATCCTGATCCTTGTCTGTCGACTAGGGTTAGGAAATAGTTCATGCCTCTAATCTATGAAGAATGAAGAGCAAAATTCTTGAATTCCTGGAGGGAGACAACTGACGGAAAGCGGGAGCCGAAGAGTCAGGATCTGTTTTTCAGCTAATTGGCTTGGGTTTCGCCGAAAATGAACAGTGCATTTGCCCCCATCTTCTTATCTATATCCTTATGCTACAAGTCTGGCCTTATTCTTGATGATTACTCCGTGTTCATCCAGCTTGTTTCTGAATATCCACTTGGTGTCGATCATGTTCTGTCCTTTTGGCCTGGGAACCAGCTCACAGACTTTGCAATGTTTAAATTGATTGAGCTCCTCTTGCATTGCCATAATCCAAGAAGCGACCTTGTTTGCCTCTTCGAATTTCTTTCGCTCAACCTCTGACAAAAAACTTAGATGCATAATCTCATTAGCTGTACCTCTTCAGGTTCTGACGCCGTCCTCTGGCTCTCTTATTATTTGATCACCTGGATGATCTCATAGGCGTCTGAACCCTAGATTCCTTGATCTCCCTCCAGCCGGCTCTACAACATGTGGTGCATCTTCTATAAGTTGTGGCAATTCTTCCTCTAGTGGTTCTTCATCCACAGAGCCTAGATCGACGAGCTTGACTGAGTTTGGAGCTTCTTCCTTGATAGCTTCATCCAAGCTTAGCTCCTTGAACCTGATACTGTATCTGCACCAATAACACTAGATGAGCTTCTTTGGAGCATGTTTGTCTCATAAAATATAGCATATATTGACTCTTATACCACAAGAGTTTTCTTATTGAAAATTCTATATTTCTTACTATGACTACTATAACCTACAAAAGTACCTTCAAAACATTTTCACAAAACTGTGTGGTAATAATTTCCATTATTAAGTACGAAGCATTTACTTCCAAAGATTCTAAAATATGACACAGTCGGTTTTCTGCCCTTTAATAGCTCATAGGGGGTCTTGCGATAGCTTTTGTTAATAAGTATACTACTAGAAAACAGACTTTTAGCCACGGCAGATTGTCGTGGCTAACAGTCCAAAACCGTGGCTAAAGCCTTTTAGCCACGACCTACCCACACAAATGGGCGTGGGCAATGCGCGCGTACTTAAAAGTATTAGCCATGCTGAATCCGTGGCAAATACGTTTTAGCCACGAATTTTAGCCACGAATTAAAATCGTGGCTAAAGGGCCTGTTTTCAGCAATTATTAGCCACGGTTCAATTGTCGTGGCTAAAAGCTCCTTTTTTTGCCACGGTTCAATTGTCGTGGCTAAAAGCTCCTTCTTTCCTCAAAAAAGATTCCGCCGCTGTGGCCGGCCGCCGCCTCCCGCCGCCCGCCGCCCGCCAGCCGTCCGCCTCCCGCCGCCCGCCGCCCGCCACCCGCGTCCCATGGGCCGCCCGCCCGCGAGCCCGCCCACGAGCCCGCCCGCGAGCCCAACTTAATTCAAACATTCATTGCGGAATGAGAAATATAAACCCGAAATAGAAGTTTTAAATAGCGGTGTGGGACTAAAAATACCCATTTTTGCGACGGATTTGGCTTCCGTGGCTAATACTAATAGTATTAGCGACGAAATAGGCAAACCGTGGCAAAAACTTTTTTATTTGACACGAATTAGTCATCCGTGGCTAATAGTAACTTATTACCCACGGAATAGGTACCATGTCCAATACTTCATTATTAGCCACAGTTTTCCCCAGTGGCAAAAAAAAACCGTGGCTAAAGGTCTGTTTTCTAGTAGTGGTACTATGTTTTTCATGTGACACGCTGTGTTGACTGCTTCATCCCAGAAGTACTCCGGTAGTGAAGCATCGTTTAACATAGTAGTATATGCTTCAATTAGGGTTCTATTCCTTCTCTCAGTAACTCCATTTTGCTGTGGAGTACGCGGGGAGGAAAACTCATGAAAGATACCTTGACTTTCACAGAATTCTGTCCTGGAACTAGACTAAAACTCTGTTTCGTGGTCACTTTTGATTTTGACCACTGAGCAGTTCAGTTCGTTCTGAATTTGGCGGAAAAAATTGGTGAAAGACTCAAAGGTGTTTGACTTGTGTTTCAGAAATAACACCCAAATAAAACGCGAGTAGTCATCAACAATTACTAGCGTGCAGGACTTACCTCTTAAGCTGTGAATTGGCATAGGACCGAATAAGTCCATATGAAGTAAGTATAAACTTCTTGAAGAATCTTTTTCAACAATTCCTTTGAAGGTATCCCGTGTTTGCTTAACTATTTGACAAGAGTGACATGAACTCTCTTTAAATCACTTAATGCTGGGGGCATCACACACTAAGTTTTGAGAAAATAACATATTTATTATTTTGCAATTAATATGTGCTAATCTCTTGTGCCAATGGTCACAGAGAGACGCACTACTTTTAGTCATAAAACACATTGGGGTAGAATTGTCTAAGCAAAGAAAATTCAAACAAAAAATGTTGGTTCCATTGTTCTCAATGTCCCTGATTTGTGAGAAGTCAAACATGTTAATGTCACACACATCAACTATATTTGATGTGCATTTGAGTTCATGAGTGTAGGTTAGTCCATTTCATAGTGATTGGACATGTGGACAAAATAAGTGGTTGCTGGACACAACACAAAAATTGACTAAGTCCATAGGTGTTGAGTGGAGCAAGCTCACTCAACACCAGAGGTATAGATTCAATATTGTCTAGTAGAAATTTGCCCAAGTACAAAAGCGTTGAGTGTAGTCTACCCACTCAACAACATATAACATATAGCGTTGAGACTATCTTGGCCTAACTGAAAGATAGCCAAAAAAGATGGCTAAGTACAAAAGCGTTGAGTCTACTCCCTCAATGCCATACAGCAAAATGCTGTGAGTCAGGCCGAGCCAGTCTAAGTGATGAGTGCGATTATGATAGGATTTTTACTATCATAATTGTAATTATATCTACTATTTTCTACCTCTTTGTGCAGTAATTTCGCGAGAATAGTAGAGAAATTGTCTTATCATGAATAAGAGAGCACATTTAGGATTTTTGGTTAGTCCTTGTATTAAGCTATCTAATTATTCTTTCATTTTTCTAATGCAGGTAACGCCAACCAAGGGAACTAAAAGTCCTGGAGCAAATAGAGGAGTTCACAGAGTCAACATGGCTGATGACAGGACAAAAACTGGGCGCACATGGGTAGGCACATGCCCGTGTCCTATGTTGGCTGGAATTGAAGAAACTGGAAGCAGAAGACAGAGACTCACACGGGTTGGCACACGCCCGTGTGCCTACCCGTGTCCATTTGACCTCGACTGCTAACCAACCCATGTCTGAAGAACATGAAGAATAACACGACCGTGTTAGTACCCATGTCATCTGACACGGCCCACTACCAGACACGCTTGTTCGTGTGGAACTGCCCTAGAACCGTCAACACGGCCTGACACACGGCCGTGTTGGAACCCGTGTCCGACCCTGTTTGCTAGGAGACTATAAAAACATGTAGAAAAGTTGAAGGGACTTTTGGATCATTTTCATTGGGGAGAACTTTTGGAGCACGAAGTGGAGTATCCAAGAGAAGGAGGATTTGAAGGGTATTTTCGTATGCATTTAATGTTTCATTAATCCCTTTTAATCTTCCCTATCTCTTGGTGATTTAACTTTAGTTATCTTTTATTTTGCATGAACTTTAATTTGGAACAATTTGTTAATCATGTATCGTATTGTTTTCATCGAATTTATGATATTTTGTTCATATGTAGGATTGCAAACAAAGAGTTTTATCCTAATTATGAATTGGTTATTTGTTTTACATGAATTGTAAATCTCTAGATTGAGAAATTGGATGTTTGTGATGATATTTACATATTCATATTTTGGTGTTATATCTCTTTGTAATTCCAATCATGATCGAGAGATATGTCGTTTGGATAATTGGAATAAGAATAAATGGATTCATGGTATTTTAGAGATAGGATTTCATGAATTTATGTAGTAGATAGGGTACTTCCATTAATGCACATTTGAGTGTTGTAAATTGTTCGAGAGAAAATTTACTAACTTTGGTTTTGACTTTGAATTGCTCGAGAGAGAATTCGATAGATGTTTACACTTTACAATATAACAAATTTGATAGTCTTATTATTTCATGATTACATAGAATTGAGTTAATGAACAAGTATTTTCATGTAATTGCTCATAAGCTTTCGGCTTTTTATCAACTTTAATCCTTCAATGTTTATTTGTCCAAATAGTCATAGTTAGGTTAATTTAGATTAGAAGTCAATTTTAATTATAGGTATGAAAATAGAGTGAGGGTGAGTATGAGTATTTGAAATGGCCCTGTGGAATACGACACGAGATGTAGATTTCTCCTATACTATGATTGATAGGTGCACTTGCCTGAAAGTTAATTCAATCTAGCTTATGCCCATCTACATAGTTTATACTAGGGTGTAGAATGAATCCGCATCAAGTTATTACTTGTTAGCAAAAGAATTCAACAAGTTTTTGGCGCCGTTGCCGGAGAGACGATTTCAATATTTTGAAAGCCTAAACTTTATTATTCTACCAATTTTTGTTTATTAATATATAATTGTAAATTAGTATGGAATAATTATATCGCTTAATCTCTATTTTGTAGTCTGTTAGCTATGACCAGGGGCAGAAATTCTGGGCTAGTACCATTTCATCCTGAACCTGAGCGAATTATTCATAACACTAACCAAAGAGACGTGGGAGTTAATACCACAGACATTTCAAACGAAATATTAGATGAAGAAACAGTTAACCAAAGAGAGAATCATCCGAAAAATTTGGACACCACGGCCAACCAGAATGAGCAAACTATGTCTGACTTTGCTAGACCTAATCTCCAAGGAACTGGGTCATGCATCGTTAGACCGCTAATAGTCACGAATAACTTCGAGTTGAAGCCTAGTGTTATATAGATGGTTCAACAGTATGTCCAGCATGATGGCCTGCAAGTTGAGGATCCTAACACCCACTTGGCCGAATTAATGGAGATATGTGACACATTCAAGATCAATGGTGTTTCCAATGATGCCATTCGATTGAGATTGTTTCCATTCTCGTTAAGGCATAAGGCGAAGCAGTGGTTGAATTCTTTACCTAGAGGGTCGATTACTACTTGGGATATGATGGTTGAGAAGTTTTTGATGAAGTATTTCCCACCGACAAAGACTGCAAACCTAAGTAATGACATCTCTATGTTTGTGCAATTGGAATCTGAATCGTTGTACGACACATGGGAATGATTCAAAGACCTTTTGAGGAGATGTCCCCACCATACTCTACCTTCATGGCTTCAGATTCAGACCTTCTACAATGGTCTCAATCCAGCCACTAAATAGATGATTGATGGGGCTAGTGGAGGCACTTTGAATAACAAGACAACTGAAGCGGCTCAGCAGTTGATAGAAGATATGACTATGAACAACTATCATTAGACTACCGTAAGACAAAAGCCTAGCAATCCTGCTGGAATATATGAAGTGGATGCTGTCACCACCTTAGCCATTCAAGTGGAGAAGCTTCACCAAAAGATGGACAACCTTGCCTTAGCATCACCCTCCATGACACCTCAACAATGGGATCCTTCATGTAGTGGAATGCCTGGTTGTGAACCTTCAGTACAAGAGCATGTTGACTATATGGGCAACAATATTAGACCTCCTTTTAACTAAGCAAATAACCCATATAGTTCTACATATAGTCTTGGATGGAGGAACCACCCCAATTTCTCTTGGGGAGGACAAGGTAATCAAGGGAAGCAACCTATGTTTGGACAACAACAATAACCAGAACCAAGGAAGCCTACATTGGAAGATGTGCTCACCAAGTTCATCCAAACTACCGATGTAGCCTTCTGGAATCAAGAAGGCTCGATCGGAATTTGGAGAACCAGATTGGACAGCTTCCAAGGATGGTTTTTGAAAGGCAACAAGGAACACTTCCAGGAAATACTGAGACAAATCCTAGGGAGCATGCAAAAGCCATTCAATTGAGGAGCGGAAAGAAGTTACAAGACCCAAGGCTTACAAAGGAAGCACCCCAAATGGAGTCTAGTAGCAAAGGACTAAGCGAGACGAACGTGGAACTGATGGAATATCAACCAGCAGTACCATACCCAGCAAAGCCTAACAAGGAGCGCATGGATGCACAGTATGGTAAATTTTTATCTATGTTTAAACAATTACATATCAATTTACCTTTTTCTGAAATTATTCAAATGCCTAAGTTTGAGAAATTTCTTAAGGATTTAATTTCTAATAAAAGGAAAATAGAGGAATTATCTTTAGTAACACTTAGTGAAGAATGTTCTGCTATTTTGCAAAATAAATTACCACAAAAACTTAAGGATCTCGGTTCATTTTCAATTCCATGTTTAATCGGAGATTTGTAAGTAAATAAAGCTTTAGCGGATTTAGGAGCTAGTATAAATTGAATGCCTTATAAACTATATTTGAAACTATGTCTAGGAGAACTTAGCCCAACTAGAATGATTATTCAAGTAGCAGATCGATCAGTTAAGTATCCTAGAGGAATAGTGGAGGATGTATTGGTTAAGGTAGATAAGTTTATATTTCCTGCTGATTTTAGTATTCTAGATATGGATGAAAATATTGAAGTACCACTCATATTAGGTCGTCCATTTTTAGCCACTTCTAGAGCGCTTATTGATGTTTTTGATGGTAAATTACTTTTGCGAGTAGGGGAAGATGAAGTTACTTTTCAAATTGGCAATACTATGAAACAATCCTTAAATAATGATGATTATTGCTATTTTTCTCATGGTGTTGATGATTTTATGACTTCTATAAATTCTAATTTTTATTATAAAGATCTTTTAGAAATTTGCATTACTAACTGTTATCTAGAATAAGCAAAAAATAAAGATATTGTCGAACATTTATTTTTTCAAGATAATAGTGTTGCGATGAAAAGAACGACTGAATATAGTTTGATTACTCCAGGAGATCATGAAGCTCTTAAGAATAATACTAAGAATCCACCAATAGTAGAATTAAAAAAATTACCAGATCATCCTGAGTATGCGTTCTTAGGAACTAATTTTTCTTACCCAGTTATTATCTCTTCTACTCTTTCAAATACTGAAAAAGATAAAATAATAATTGTGCTGAAGAAATGTAAAGGTACAATAGCATGACAAATATCTGATATAGAAGGTATTAATCCTAGTTTTTGCACTCACAAAATCCTTTTGGAAGAAAACTATAAATCTTCTATTCAACCACAACATAGGATAAACCCGAATATGAAAGAGGTAGTTAAGGCAGAGATTATTAAGTTATTAGATGCTAGTATTATATATCCTATTTCAGATAGTTCATGGGTAAGTCCTGTACAATCATTCCTAAGAAGGGTGGTCTCACAGTGGTAGCTAACGATAAGAATGAGTTAATTCCTACGTGAACAATAACAGGTTGGCGTGTCTGTATTGACTATAGGAAGTTAAATGATGCCACTAGGAAAGACCATTTCCCTCTTCCTTTCATTGACCAAATATTAGAACATTTGTCAGGACATTCTTATTATTGTTTTCTAGATGGACTTTCTAGATACTTCTAAATCCCTATAGCACCAGAAGACCACAAGAAAACAACATTTACTTGCCCATTCGATACATTTGCCTATAGACGTATGCCTTTCGGCTTATGTAATGCACCCGCCACCTTTCAAAGGTGCATGCTAGCCATCTTTAATGAATACGTTGAAGATATCATGAAAGTATTTATAGATGATTTTTCTGTTTTTGGTGACTCGTTAGATCTATGTTTGAATAATTTAGAAAAAGTTCTTAGGAGGTGTGAGGAGACTAACCTAGCGCTTAGTTGGGAGAAGTGCCATTTCATGGTCAAAGAAGGGTTAGTACTTGGCCATAAAATCTCAAGCCAAGGAATCCAAGTTGATAGAGCGAAAATTAAGACCATAGAAAAATTACCACCACCAACCTCCGTTAAGGCAGTGAGAAGTTTCTTAGGACATGCGGGATTTTACTACCGATTTATTGAGGACTTCTCTAAAATAGCTAAACCACTTACCCGGCTGTTAGAAAAAGACACACCTTTCATTTTTGAACAAGAGTGTCTACATGCCTTTGAGTTCTTAAAAGAGAGATTAATTAATTCTCCTATTATGATCGCACCCGATTTTAGTCAACCATTTGAGATCATGTGTGACGCTAGCAGTTTTGCGGTAGGGGCTGTTTTAGGACAACGCCGAAACAAACACTTTCACCCTATATACTACGCTAGCAAAACACTTAATAATGCACAAGAGAATTATACAACTATAGAAAAAGAACTCCTAGCAGTGGTATTCGCCTTCGATAAATTTAGATCTTATTTAACATTATCTAAAGTCGGAGTATATACCGATCACTCTGCCCTAAGGTATTTATTAGCCAAGGCGGAAGCCAAGCCTCGTTTAATCCGTTGGGTTCTTTTATTACAAGAATTTGATTTAGAAATTAGGGATAAATGAGGAGCAGAAAACTTAGCGGCAGACCATCTTTCACGTTAACAAAATCCACTACGATCAATGTTAGATGAATATGAAATTTCTGATACATTTCCTGAGGAATCAGGATTTGCCGTATCTACAAATATACATCTTGATTATCCATGGTTTACGGATTATGCAAACTATCTTGTAGCTAAGGTCCTTCCAAAAGAATTTTCATATCAGCAGAAAAAGAAATTTTTCTCTGACTTGAAATATTACTTTTGAGAGGACCCCTTTCTTTTTCGGATATGTGCAAATTCCGTTATACGAATGTGTGTATCAGTGGAGGAAGGTTGGAAAATTTTGGAGCAGTGTCATTCAGGCCCTACCAGTGGTCACTATGGAGCAAATCGCTCGGCAAAAAAGGTTCTTGATTCCGGTTTTTATTGGCCCTGTTGGATCCCTAGTAAGATTTGGGCTAGTTTCACTAAGTTAGGATCATATGAACCACAATGTATAACCAGGGTCATAGTTGTGTCCTATAGTCTACGCCAAGTCCTTAGAGTCAACATCACATGGACAAGCTATCAACAAGACTGCCAGAGACTCAAGACTTAGAAGATTTCAAGACTCTGTAAAGTGAGTTCGACATTCGTCGAACTCAGGTCGATGATTATCGTGCTTAGCTCGACGATCTCAGAGAAAATTCTCTGAGCTGAGCTCGACGAACTCTATTCTTTGGTCGAAGAAAACTTGGATGCTACAACAACACTTCAAGATCAAAAAACATCAAGATATTCTAAGTCATTAGAATCAAACTTTGTTCGACGAACATTATTCTTTGGTCGACGAATCTTTGGACTACTACAACATTCTGTCAAGACTATGTTCTGTAGTCACAGGTCGATGAACTTAGTTCTCTGCCAGACGAATTCTGGATTATCTACTTCAAACAACTTAGAACCAGAAGACTTGTGTCGACACTCAGAGTATATGTCGACATCAACTGAGTCGACACTAAAAGCACTCTTGTCAACACACAGATCATCAGTCGACACTTTGGAAAGGTTGTGTCGACACCACACAGAAGACTTTTGTCGACACCCAGGATATCAGTCGACACCACCTATGTCGATACCAGGAGTAATTGTGTCGATACACAGAATATTTGACAACTCCAGAAACTCAGCTCGACTAAATCAAATCTTAGGTCGACGAATTCTGGAGACTTTAACTTTCATTTCAGATACAACTGTGAATATTCTAAGTCCAGAAAAGTTGCTGAACTCCAGTCGATGAACACAGTTATCAGCTCGACGAACTTCAGACACAGAAAAGACAAAGTTTCTGAAGCATAAGTTCTGTTATCAGATCGACGATCTTGGAACTGAGCTCGACGAACAGAAGTTATCTGATCGATGAACATAGCAACTCAGCTCGACGAACTGTGGACTCAGCTCGACGAATTCTGTCATCAGTTCGACGATTCCAGACTTAGCATCTATTCCTTCTATCCTTAGTCTATGGAAATAATTTATGAATGATTAATGATAAAATATTCTCTGAATATTACCGTTAGACGGTACATTAATCACGAATTTCATCAGAATTATTATTTTCCATTTGTCCAAGGGACAGTTGGGGAAAGAAATCAATGCAGTTTATTTTCAAGGACCGTCAGCATTGATTGTCGTAGAAGGATTCAAATTTCGAAAGGAAATTCCCTCAGGAAATATAAAAAGGGATTTTTCTCTCTTTCCTAATAGAGAAAAAAAAAGAAAGCAAGAACAATCAGAGTACCAGAGAAATTACAGAGACAACATACACAGACACAGAGTTTTTCAATCAGTCTGTCTTCAACAGCTTCTCTGATCCTTTCACAAAAGCTCTGATACAAATAGAAGATCTGCTCTCAGAAGAAGAAGAACAATCATACAAAATCAAGAGTCTTCTTACTTCAACACTTCAGGACTTCCAAGGAAAACAACTGTCAAATCTTTCAAGAAGATCCTGCAGATAAAGGCTAAAAGCTTGAAGGCCTATCACGCTGCAGCAAGGCTTCCATATTTCCCTGAACCATTCAATATCTCAGGGCGAGCCATTTGCTACCATCAATAATCCGCAAGTCTTCTCTCTGATTGTTGACAGAGAAGACATAATCAACTCTCTCACCCCCACTGTGTAAAGGGTTGTCATCTCCCTTCAAAAGTGATTCCTGGTTACAAGTCACCTGATCAAAAGACTTGGGGATTTGTTTTTTGAGCACCTGATAAAAGCTCATTGGTGTAAGGCACCTGATCAAAAACATGAGTGGATTCCTACCAGGGTTGTAGAAGTGTGGATTTACCCAGGTTGGGGAACCACTATAAATTTCTTGTGTCGTCTGGTTGCCCTCTTTCTTTTATTTTCTTGTTGTGGCTGTGGTAGTTAGTTTCTGTGTTTTATCTTTTAATCTATTTCTTACATCACTAGGACTGATCTGCATTATCCAACAGAGAATTTTATAAAACTCTGAATACTCTATTCACCCCCCTTTAGAGTATTCCTGATCTAACAACTCACTTTCAATTAGTATCAAAGCAGGTTCCTTTGGTTGTACAAGCTAACGCTTGAACCAAAGATCCTTTGTTATATCAAATTTTATTTTTACTTCCATTTAGATTTATATACACAGCTATGGCATCAAACAAAGATTATGCAAGCACCAGACCTCCAGTTTGTAATCTTAACAGGTTTGCCATCTGGAAGGCAAGAATTAAATTGTTTATGAATTCTGTTGATGAGGATATATACAATTCTATTTTGACAGGTCCCCCTCAAACTTCAACTTCTACAACATCTACAAGCACTACTGCAGTTAAACCACCTGAGTGGACTGAAGCCCAGAAGAAGACAAAGGTAGCTGATGTCAAGGCTATGAACATACTAGCACAGACTATGTCAGATGACATCTTTCAGAAGATGGCTGAGTGCACCTCTGCAAAAGCAATCTGGGATTCATTCAACCAAATGGTTGCTGGCTCAGTAGATGAGAGGAAAGATAGAAGATCAAACATCATCACACAATATGAAAACTTCAAAAAGGATGAAGCGAAAACAATTGAAGTGATGTACAATAGGCTTAGCTCCATCATCAGTGAGATAAGGACCTTAGATAAAGAAATCACCCTGACTGAAGTAAATGAAAAGATCTTGATGTGCTTCTCAAGCTCATGGGATTTAAGGATCTGGCCCATCAAGGAGGCCAGAAGCCTAACTGAGATATTTATAGAATCTCTATTGGGAAAATTAAAGTCTTATGAACAACTGATCAAGTCCAAGGAGGCAGCAGAGCAAAGGACACCTCCACCAGCCAAAAAAGAGCAAAGTATAGCTTTCAAGGCTGCTGAGGAGACAGAGACATCAACATCAAATGAAGAGCTCATGAGTTTATTTACCAGAATATTCTACAGGATGGCTAGAAAGGACTTTAGAAGAAAGTCATCTAGGCAAGATGATAAACCCAGGTATGATAAAATACCAACTAAAGAAGTGGCGTGTTTTGGGTGCAGGAAACCTGGGCACTTCCTCTCTGAGTGTCCAGAGAACCAGAAGAAAGAGAAGAGAAGAGAGAAAGACACCAGGAAACAGCACACTAGCAAACTTTCTTCCAGCAAATACAAGAGGAAGGAAAAGGGTTTTGTGGCTGAATCCTGGAGCGGAACTGAAGATGAATCAACATCTTCCAGTTCTAGTGAAGATGAGGAAGAAGCAAGGGCTAAGGAGGTTTGCCTAATGGCAATTGATGCTTCCAGGAGCAATTCAGAAGAAGAGGAATCGGACAATGAAGAAGTTTCAGATTCAGAAGCTGATAAGGTACTATCTTCTTTTGATTACACTTCAGATTCTTTTAAAATTGAATTTAAATCAATGTGTATGGACTTAATAAATTCAGAAAAAGAGATTAAAACCCTTATGGAAAAATTAGGAAATTTAGAAAACAACAACTCTGAAAATAATAGGTTAAAAGATGAATTATGCTTAGCTAATGAGCAAATAAAACTGTTAAAAACTGAGCTTTGTGACGCTAAATAACTTAAGGAAACTCTTAATGGGAGAAGCCTCAAGCTGATGGACATCACAAGCACTGTGAATGCCAGACTTAATGTCAAGCTAGGCTTGGGTGCTTCATCAGGTTTTCCCCCCATTCTCAGGAAAAACATCTTAACAACCCCCATAAAATTTGTCACTGCTAAGGGAAAAGAAAATGTAATCAACAAACACACAATAGAAAATGTTTCTAAATCAATAGGTCAGAAAACCAACAACCAGAAAACCATAGGTAACAAGGTTCAGTAGAATTCATCGAACTTAAATTGACGAAATCTAGCCAGTTCGTCGAACCCGGGTCGACGAACTCTGAACGTAAACTATAGTTATAGTTATTCATCTAACTGCGATCGACGAACTCTGTATGGTTCGTCGAGCAGAGGTCGACGAACAAGGGGTACCGAAAATGAATATATTCATTCTCTGGGCAGAGATCGACGACCTCAACCCTATTCGTCGAACTCTGGTCGACGAACTCACAGAAATTCGTCGAACCCAGAAAGACTTAACCAAAACATTAATTATAACAGAAACTTAAATAATTCCATGAAAACCTTTAATCCACTAGCTGATTGGGTCATACCACCTAGGAGATATCACCCTCTAGGATATAAATCCCAACCAAAATATTCTGTTATTTCCAGCTTTTCATACCAGGAAAATAAAGGACCCAAGGTAACCTGGGTCAAGAACATTTAACTGTTTTTCATTATAGGTGAAGAGCTGTCCAAGTGTGAATCAGACCTGGTACTTGGACAGTGGTTGCTCCAAACATATGACAGGCAATAAGGACAATCTAACTAATTATAAGTCCAAGCCAGGGCCAAAGGTCTTCTTTGGTGACTCCAAATGTGGCCAGTCAGAAGGTTTTGGAGAAGTGAAGATTGGAGCTGTCATATTCAAGAAAGTGACATATGTCAGAGGACTGAAGCATAACCTCATTTCCATAAGTCAATTATGTGATGAAGGTTATCAGGTAAATTTTAGTTCATCTTCATATATTATCTCTAATAAAGAAAACCAAACATTTTTAATTGGGAATAGACAAGGCAATATATATTTAGTTGATTTCTTATCTGCCAATTCTGATATCTGTTTACTTAACTTAATTAGTAACCAGAATGATTTATGACATAAAATACTCGGTCATGTAAACCTAAAAAACATTACTAGGCTATCAAAAGATAACCTTGTTAGAGGTTTACCTTCTGTCCCTACAAGAAGGAAGGCCTTTGCAGGGCTTGTCAATTAGGGAAGCAAACTAAATCTAGTTTCAAATCCATTAATAAAAGTGATTCACCTAGGATTTTGTATTTGCTACACATGGATCTATTTGGACCCATTGCTGTACAAAGCCTAGGAGGGAAATCCTACACTTTGGTTATTGTAGATGACTTCTCCAGGTTCATTTGGGTATCTTTTATGAGATCTAAGTCAGATACCTTCAATGTTTTTACAGTTTTTCTCAGGACCATATAGATTGAGTTCTCTACTCATGTTGCATTGATCAGAAGTGATCATCGCACAGAGTTTTAGTCTCTTCTTATGCATGAGTTCTGTGAGAAGGAAGGTATCAGGCATTGCTTCTCAGCTCCTAGAACTCCTCAATAAAATGGGGTAGCTGAAAGGAAAAATAGGACACTCATTGAAGCTGCAGGTACATTACTTGGAGATGCTTACATGCAACTATCCTTTTGGGCAGAGGCTGTGAACACTGCAAACTATGTCCTGAACAGAAGCCTGATACATAAGCTAAAGAATAGGACTCACTATGAATTACTAAAAGGGAAGAAACCTAAAATAAACTATTTTAAAGTTTTTGGTTGTATATGTTATATTCACACAAACAACAAAAGATATATTAGAAAGTTTGAGGCAAAGGTTGTAGAGGGAATTTTTCTAAGATATTCCCAAGAAAGCAAAGCCTATAGGGTTTATAACAAATCAACCTTAAAAATTGAGGAGTCTATCCATGTTACTTTTGATGAAGCTAACATGTCTTGCAAGGAGAAAGAAATTTCTACCAGTAGCAACTTGCAGGTACATCACTTGTATGAGAGTTTGGATGGACTAAACCTTACCCAAGAGGTTCCACATCCTTATCCACAAGTAATTGAATAAAGTGAACATGAAGGCATTGAAGGGAGTGATATTCCCCCAATAGCAAATATAATTCCACAGGAGGAATTAATTCCAAATGCTGTTGTAGAACCAACTCCACCAGCTGATTTGTCACACTTAGGGATCACCCCAGATCTCAAGTTATTGGAGACATATCAGCAGGTGTACAGACAAGGCATCAACTCAATCAAGATGTGATACATGACTGTTTTCTCTCTCATATTGAACCTCTATCCATCCATGATGCAGAGCAAGATCCCCACTGGATCATTGCAATACAGGAGGAATTAAATCAAATTGGGAGATGTAGAGTTTGGGATTTGGTTCCAAGGCCTCAAGACTACCCAGTCATTGGAACCAAATGGGTCTACAGAAATAAGCTAGATGCACAAGGAGTAATAGTGAGGAATAAAGCCAGGCTTGTTGCAAAAGGATATAGACAAGAAGAAGGAATAGATTATTACCAGACCTTTGCACCTATTGCAAGGTTGGAAGCAATCAGAATATTCCTTGCCTATGCAGCTTACAAGAGATTCAAGGTCTATCAAATGGATGTGAAAAGTGCATTCTTGAATGGAGTACTCAAGGAAGAGTTGTATGTTGAACAACCTCCAGGTTTTGTTTCTCCAACTCATCCCTCTAATGTTTACAAGTTGCATACAGCTCTCTATGGTCTAAAGCAAGCTCCAAGAGCTTGGTATGAGACACTAGCCAGCTTTCTATTAGAGCATAAATTCATTAGAGGCATTGTAGATAGAACACTTTTCACTAGACATAATAAGGATCAAATTCTATTAGTACAAATATATGTGGATGACATAATATTTTGGTCTACTGATTCAAAATTGTGCAAGAGATTCTCTGATCTCATGCATTCTAAATTTGAAATGAGTAGCATGGGTGAACTTTCCTACTTCCTTGGTCTCCAAGTGAAGCTGTTGCCTGATGGCATCTTCATATCTTAAGCTAAGTATGCTAAAGAGTGAAAGAATTAGTGCCTAACCACCTAGAGGGGGGGGGGGGGTGAATATGTGTAATTCCTATTTTTCTTTTAAGGCAGAAAAGCTGTACAGTTAACTAATAATAAACTGCAAATTCTACTGTTAACACTGCACAACAATCACATAATCATACAATCACAGAGTACACACAAGTTTTATAGTGGTTCCCCAAGGTCTGGGTACATCCACTGTCCCCCTTCGCCTATCTAGCAGTGTGTTAGATTCGGCCTAACTTCTGCACTTTACCTCAGATCCTCAGATCTTACGGCTCAGAACCCCAAACAAGGCTCCTACAACTCAGGCAATCTGCCCTACCTCAGCCTACATAAGTCCTACAACTCAGAGATATCAATCTCCTACAACTCAGGCTCATAGCCCTACCTCAGCCTTTAACAAGGCCTACCACTCAGAGAATTTACTCTCCTACACTCAGCCTTTATAAAACAGGCTTACAACTCAGATCTAGATTAGATCCTACAGAAAATAGTGTTTACAAAATGTTTTACCACCACCCAGGTAGAGAGAGAAGGGGTGGATGGTTTCTTGATCAGTTCTTGGAAGAAACTGATGGCAGAGCACAACCTCTCTTAGCTTTCTTCAAAGCTTCTTGAATCTGAACTCAGTAGGGTTGAACTCTTAAGAAGTTGATCTTCAATCAGCTTCTGACTTGAGATTCAGATCTCAATTTAAATCTTTCTTGGCAGCCTGGTTCAGCAAATGCACTTCTTAGATGGAGCTCTCTCTCTCCAACTTCTTAGATCTTCTGTCGAAGGTCTTCTTCTTTTTGTGTTGTTAGATATCTGTGTAGATCTTCAATCTTAATTATAATCTTCACAGTTATTCTCAATCATCACTTTCTATTGAAGGAGAAAGCCTTTATATAGTCTTCCTCCATGGTAACCGGCTGATCCAGTTCTAACAAACTTCTGACAGCTTTGATAGTTACTGTAGACCGGTTGAAATGGCAGCTGTCAAGTCATCCAGTCTCTTCTTGAAATACTGTCTCTGTCTGAAAGTGTCGAGACTGAACTTCATCATGGTCGACACAAGTAGACTAAGTGTCGACACAAGTGGACTATGTGTCGACACAAGCCTTGGTGGTGTCGACACATCTCCTCTGTTGTTGTTAATACTTCTTGACACAGCCTTCTGTTGAATGTGTCGACACTAATTCTGTGTGTCGACACAAATACTTCTTCTTTAACATAGTTGAAACTTTGTTGTGTGTCGACACAAGTCCTGTGTGTCGACACAGTTGATGTCGACAAAGTCTTCTATGTGTCGAAACTGCCTCTGTGTGTCGACACAGTTACTTCTTTTCTTTCACTTTGTTGAAATTCTACAGGATGTTGACAAAGTCTTCAGTGTGTCGACACTGCCTTTTGGTGTCGACACAATTGATGTCGACTAAGTATTCCTGTGTGTCGACACAGTTGATGTCGACTTTGCTTCTCTGTGTGTCGACACTGCCTCCTGGTTTCGACACAATTTCTTCTGGTGTCGACAAAGCCTTTCCTGGTGTCGACACAACTAACTCCAAGTGTCGACACAGCTTTTCTCCAGTGTCGACACAAGCCTTTATAAGTGTCGACACTGCTTCTCTAGGTGTCGACACATGGACTTAGAAATTTTTCTGCATTTCCTGCAATTACTTAACCTGCACATATAAACTCAAAACACATCAAATACACCTTGATGCATATCATTGAGCTGGGTGAGGCTTCTTCAAATCTGGTACACAATTTCCAATGTACCCAACAATCTCCCCCCATTTGGAGAAGTCATAACCCTTAGTCAATGATATACACCATTCATAATAAATACACTTGATAATGTATAACAACATTATATGACAGGGTAAATATTTAAAACAAAACATATTTTAACAAATCATCACAGAATAATACTGCTAACAGATTAAGCATTAAACATTATTTTGTTCCAACTTCCAATAGTTTCTTTAACAAAAGTTTACATAGATTTTAACACAAAAGATTACAATGTTATAAAATCTAGTAAATCTAATCTAAGGCTGCTCTGGCTCCTTGATGATAATTCCTTTGCCTGATTGGACTTTGGCTTGTACAGGAACATCAGTGTCATCAGCTGTCTTCTTGCACTTCAGATCCTTCTTCTTTAGCTCTTCAGCCCTTATTCTTTGTCTTTCAAAATAATGAAAGGGCTTAGGGAAATATTTGCTAGGCTCCTGAGCATTAGGAGGAGCTTTCCCAGTTTTGCCTTCCTTCTATACTGAACTATGGCTTCTTGCCTAGCTTCATGCTTTCTCCATTCTTGTTCAGAATACCATTTACCCCTATCATGGGTCTGGTCCTTCACAGCCTTCCAAGCAGTCAAGATGATATTCCTAGATGTTGGGCTCCACTGCTCAAAATCTGGCTTTAACTCTGCTTGTTCTCTGAATCTCTTCTTGGATAAAAGAGTTTCTTGCTCCTTCAAAACTGCCTCTGGCACAGGCTTGTCTATTTTCTCAAGAATAATATTTTTATTACCCTCAGGAGGACTGTACATAGATTGTACTTCTTGATGAATCATCTCAAAATCTGCTGGAGGATATATAACTTGAGCAACTTCAGCTTGAACCCCTTCTAAGTAAGTAGGTTGTATGCCAGACTCAGCCACATTGTCATCATCACAAAGGGGTGGATATCCAAGTGTGGCTCTGATGCTATTGGAAATACATTTAGCATGATTAGATCCAGCTTTGACTAATACTCTCTCCCCCTTTATGACTTCTCTGGCCATATGATCTCTAAGGTCATCCTTCTGAAATCTGATTTGTTCATCCAGAAAATTAACACCATCCTTATAAAATCCCTTTAACTTTAGCAGCAGTCCAGAAATAGACTTTTGAGAATCTGTAATAGCAGTTTGGACAGCAACTATTCCTTCTTGTAATTGCTTGACAAATTCTGCCTTATGTGTAGCCCTTGCTGTAGTCTGTGCAGTAGCAATATTCTTCATCTCTGTTACAATCACATTATGTGATTCTGTTAGATTATCATTCATTATTAGTTAATTCTCTAGGACAGAGCCTTGCTTAAGAGCTATATCATCAACTTGTGTCTTAATCTTTTCTTGATGGGTAGCAAGGAAAACCACAACATTTCCTCCCTTGTGGAAATAATCAGTCATTTCCTTTTTATTTTGATTCACCTCAAATATTATGGATTTGATGTCTTGAGCCAAGGAGAATTGGAGATCTTTGTGAGTTTCATATATATACTTCTCCATGCCAATCCTTTGCTCATCCAACTTCACTTGTAAAGATACCAACAATGAACTGTAATCAGTTGTTGGGGCAGGTTGTGAAGCAGCAGTTTGTAATGCCTTCTTGTAGCTTAGGATTCTTCTTTTGAATACCATAAGCTTTCTTTTCTTAGCTCTTAAAGCTTCTTCATCCTCAGATGCTGAGGTACTAGCAATATCAACTGTATTTTTTGGACTAGGAGGCAAGTCTTGTGCAGTTCTATGTTGCTCCCCCTGAGTCCTTTACTCCTCAATTTTAGTTCTAATTTGCTCCTCCTCATTTCTTGCAGTCTCCCCATGAGACCCTACTTGATCCCCTTCAAGGTCAACTTGCTCTCCCTCAAATGCAGTTTTCTCCCCCTCAAAACCAGCATGCTCCCCCTCAATATTATCTTGCACTAAATCAGGAAACAACTCTTCTAAGGTAAACTCTTGTTGAGTAGGAACTTGAGGCACTGTAATCTCTGGAGCATTAGCAGCAGCAGATGTATCTTCTAAGATAACATCTTGTGCTTGATTGTTTAGTTGTGTTGGTTGGTCAACATCAATCAATGATTCAGGTAGCATTTCATCCTCAATATTGAAAATTGATTGATTTACTTCACTGATTACCTCAAGAATAGTTTGTGTTGTCATTTCACTGTCCAAGTGAGTAGGCTCTTCCTCAACATGGGGCTCCCCCTGGAGTGGATCCAGGTGAATGAGGCTAGCAGATGGTTGCTCCCCCTGCCTCTATGCATCTTCATCTGTAGGGTCTTGTGCAGGAATTTCTTGTGCTGTTGATTTCTCAGGAACCTCTTGCCTTTCCTCATCAGGCATGTCCTTAGTTAGGACCCTATCCCATCTTGAGATAATCCTAATGTTCATCCTCCTCATATGATTAATCTTAGAACCAGCTACTTGTTCCACTATTTCTAGTATAGTTCCAGCTAAGTACAGACTGATAATTCTACCCAGATTGGTCTTCTTAATACTTTCCTTAACCTTTTCAAAAATCACTGCTGACCAATCAGTGTTAAGTTTGTAGATGATCCTTTTCATTAGGCTGAACATGTAGGCAGAAATCCTATCATGTCCCCCTGGCTTGCAGAGGATGACTTTGCCAACTATTTCTGATAGAAATTTGCCTTGCTGATTCATTCCTTTTCTGTTCATGGCAGCTCCAATCTTCAAGGTGGGATCCAATCGACACCATTGAAGTGCTTCAATTGTCTTAGATGAGGGTACATCTTCCTCTTCTTGAGTTCTTGGTAATTGAAGAGTTTTTCTCAAGCTCTTCAAAGTAAGTTTGACTTTAGCCCCCTGAACTATTGATTTGATCTTTAATCCAGTTAAATCTAAAGTTGTAGCGCCATAGAATTCTAGGATTTCCTTCTTCCAAATCTTTGTTGGTTCAGAAATGAGAAACTCCAACCCATTCTCAGCAACTAGGGTTACTACAGCTTTAATGTCAGAATCCGCATGGTCAAAAGCGTTGCGTACCAGTTCATATCCTTTATTGACATTCTCTTCAAGCTTAGGCGCCATTAGGGTTTAGAGAAATCTTGAATTTAGATGAGAGAATTTGCCAACACAAAGTTTTGGTCGCGAAACTATAGAAAGCGTGTCGATAGACAATGGTGTTGACCTATTTATACCTTTCTAAAAACGAAGGTGAAAAGGCACGTCAACAATCACTGAATGTGTCGACACCGTTGAAAAGTGTTGACACTGACTACTTAAGTCTCGATAACAGTGTTAACTTATATGTGTCGACACCAATTATGATGTGTCGATACATATACATCTGCGCTCGACGATTAGTCGATACTCTATTCGACGAAATCTGTGTTGAACCTAAGTGTCGACACAGACTTCTAATGTCTCGACATAAGTGTTGACTTTTATGTGTCGACACTTATATATCTGCGTTCAACGATTAGTCGATACTCCACTCAATGAAATCTGTGTTTAACCTAAGTGTCGACACCATCTCTGGATGTGTCGACACCTACTCGGGATGTGTCGACACTACTTTTCTGAAGTGTCGACACCAATTTTCTAGATGTGTTGACATCATTTCTCTGGAATGTCGACACCACTTCTATGTGTCGACACAGACAACTCCTTGTGTCGACACCATTTTACTTAGCCAATTTTGTTAAACTAATCTATGTTCAACATTCCTAATTCAATTTTAAACTTATTGAATTTAGTTTCATCTAGAGGCTATATCATCAACTTGTGTCTTAATCTTTTCTTGATGGGTAGCAAGGAAAACCACAACATTTCCTCCCTTGTGGAAACAATCAGTCATTTCCTTTTTATTTTGATTCACCTCAAATATTATGGATTTGATGTCTTGAGCCAAGGAGAATTAGAGATCTTTGTGAGTTTCATATATATACTTCTCCATGCCAATCCTTTGCTCATCCAACTTCACTTGTAAAGATACCAACAATGAACTGTAATCAGTTGTTGGGGCAGGTTGTGAAGCAGCAGTTTGTAATGCCTTCTTGTAGCTTAGGATTCTTCTTTTGAATACCATAAGCTTTCTTTTCTTAGCTCTTAAAGCTTCTTCATCCTCAGATGCTGAGGTACTAGCAATATCAACTGTATTTTTTGGACTAGGAGGCAAGTCTTGTGCAGTTCTATGTTGCTCCCCCTGAGTCCTTTGCTCCTCAATTTTAGTTCTAATTTGCTCCTCCTCATTTCTTGCAGTCTCCCCATGAGACCCTACTTGATCCCCTTCAAGGTCAACTTGCTCTCCCTCAAATGCAGTTTTCTCCCCCTCAAAACCAGCATGCTCCCCCTCAATATTAGCTTGCACTAAATCAGGAAACAACTCTTCTAAGGTAAACTCTTGTTGAGTAGGAACTTGAGGCACTGTAATCTCTGGAGCATTAGCAGCAGCAGATGTATCTTCTAAGATAACATCTTGTTCTTGATTGTTTAGTTGTGTTGGTTGGTCAACATCAATCAATGATTCAGGTAGCATTTCATCCTCAATATTGAAAATTGATTGATTTACTTCACTGATTACCTCAAGAATAGTTTGTGTTGTCATTTCACTGTCCAAGTGAGTAGGCTCTTCCTCAACATGGGGCTCCCCCTGGAGTAGATCCAGGTGAATGAGGCTAGCTGATGGTTGCTCCCCCTGCCTCTATGCATCTTCATCTGTAGGGTCTTGTGCAGGAATTTCTTGTGCTGTTGATTTCTCAGGAACCTCTTGCCTTTCCTCATCAGGCATGTCCTTAGTTAGGACTCTATCCCATCTTGAGATAATCCTAATGTTCATCCTCCTCATATGATTAATCTTAGAACCAGCTACTTGTTCCATTATTTCTAGTATAGTTCCAGCTAAGTACAGACTGATAATTCTACCCAGATTGGTCTTCTTAATACTTTCCTTAACCTTTTCAAAAATCACTGCTGGTCAATTAGTGTTAAGTTTGTAGATGATCCTTTTCATTAGGCTGAACATGTAGGCAGATATCCTATCATGTCCCCCTGGCTTGCAGAGGATGACTTTGCCAACTATTTCTGATAGAAATTTGCCTTGCTGATTCATTCCTTTTCTGTTCATGGCAGCTCCAATCTTCAAGGTGGGATCCAATCGACACCATTGAAGTGCTTCCCTTGTCTTAGATGAGGGTACATCTTCCTCTTCATGAGTTCTTGGTAATTGAAGAGTTTTTCTCAAGCTCTTCAAAGTAAGTTTGACTTTAGCTCCCTGAACTATTGATTTGATCTTTAATCCAGTTGAATCTAAAGTTGCAGCGCCATAGAATTCTAGGATTTCCATCTTCCAAATCTTTGTTGGTTCAGAAATGAGAAACTCCAACCCATTTTCAGCAACTAGGGTTACTACAGCTTTAATGTCAGAATCCACATGGTCAAAAGCATTGCGTATCAGTTCATATCCTTTATTGACATTCTCTTCAAGCTTAGGCGCCATTAGGGTTTAGAGAAATCTTGAATTTAGATGAGAGAATTTGTCAACACAAAGTTTTGGTCGCGAAACTATAGAAAGCGTGTCGATAGACATTGGTGTTGACCTATTTATACCTTTCTAAAAACGAAGGTGAAAAGGCACGTCAACAATCACTGAATGTGTCGACATCGTTGAAAAGTGTTGACACTGACTACTTAAGTCTCGACAACAGTGTTGACTTATATGTGTCGACACCAATTATGATGTGTCGATACATATACATCTGCGCTCGACGATTAGTCGATACTCTATTCGACGAAATCTGTGTTGAACCTAAGTGTCGACACAGACTTCTAATGTCTCGACATAAGTGTTGACTTTTATGTGTCGACACTTATATATCTGCGTTCAACGATTAGTCGATACTCCACTCAATGAAATCTGTGTTTAACCTAAGTGTCGACACCATCTCTGGATGTGTCGACACCTACTCGGGATGTGTCGACACTACTTTTCTGAAGTGTCGACACCAATTTTCTAGATGTGTTGACATCATTTCTCTAGAATGTCGACACCACTTCTATGTGTCGACACAGACAACTCCTTGTGTCGACACCATTTTACTTAGCCAATTTTGTTAAACTAATCTATGTTCAACATTCCTAATTCAATTTTAAACTTATTGAATTTAGTTTCATCTAGAGGCTTAGTAAACATATCTGCAATTTGATAATCTGTTTTAACAAATTCTAGTGAAATGTCCTCTTTTTCTACATGTTCTCTAAGAAAATGGTATCTAATTTCTATATGCTTTGTCCTACTATGTGAAATAGGATTATTAGCAATAGAAATAGCACTTGTAGAATCACAAAGCAAAGGTGTTCTACTTACTTGAATACCATAGTCTTCTAGCTGGTGTTGAATCCATAATAGCTGTGCACAACAACTTCCTGCTGCCACATATTCAGACTCAGCAGTGGATATTGTCACACTAGTCTGCTTCTTACTTCTCCAAGACACCAATCTTCCTCCTAGAAATTGACAGGTGCCTGTAGTACTTTTTCTATCTTCTTTACAACCTGCAAAATCTGCATCTGAATAGCCTGTTAGTAGAAAATCTCCATTCCTAGGGTACCAAAGGCCTAGATTAGGTGTGCCCTTAAGATATCCCAAAATCCTTTTGATTGCAATCAGATGAGATTCTTTAGGGCAGGATTGGTACCTAGCACAGACACATGTAACATACATGATATCTGATCTACTAGCAATCAGATATAAGAGGGAGCCAACTATCCCTCTATACAAAGTTTCATCTACATGTTTCCCTGCATCATCTTTGCTAAGAGACACACTTGACCCCATAGGAGTTCTCATGGTAGTGGATGATTCCATACCATACTTCTTTAATAACTCCAGGGTGAACTTAGACTGAGTTATGGACAAGCCATCTTCAGTTTGTCTTACTTGGAGACCCAAGAAAAACTTAAGTTCTCCCATACTGATCATTTGAAATTTTCCTTGCATAAGTTTTGCAAATTTTCTGCAAAGATTACTTTCAGTAGACCCAAATATTATGTTGTCAACATATATTTGGACTAGGATAATCTTTCCTTTGGATTCCCTTAGGAATAGAGTCTTGTCTATTTTCCCCCTTGAGAATTTTTTCTTAATGAGGAAACTAGACAGGGTTCCATACCAAGCCCTTGGGGCTTGTTTCAACCCATATAATGCTTTCCTAAGTCTATAAACATAATCAGGTTTGAGAGGATCAACAAAACCTGAGGGCTGCTCTACATAGACTTCTTCTTTTAGATTTCCATTCAGGAATGCTGATTTTACATCCATTTGGAATACCTTGAAACCTTGATATGTTGCATAAGCAAAGAACATCCGGATTGCTTCCAGTCTTGCTACTAGGGTAAAGGTTTGATCAAAGTCAATACCCTCTTCCTGCATATATCCTTTTGCAACAAGTCTTGCTTTATTTTTCACAATAATCTTATTCTCATCCAATTTGTTCCTAAAGATCCACTTTGTTCCAATGATGTTGTGGTATTTTGTGTTAGAAACTAACTTCCAGACCTTGCATCTTCTGAACTGATTCAGCTCCTCTTGCATGGCATCAATCCAATGTGGGTCTAGAATAGCTTCTTCAAATTTCTTTGGTTCCACTTGAGAAAGGAAGCTGGAGCAAAGAATTGTGCTCAGATTCCTGCTTCTTGTTTGCACTCCTTGTCTTGGATCATCAATTATATGATTTGCTGGATGATCCTTTAAGTGTCTATTAGCTGAAGGTAGTCTATCTTCAGGTTGATCACCTCCAGTTTCTTCAATATACTGCATCTCTTGGTTTTCTTCAGCATCTGGAGAGTCTTGTACTTCCCCTGGATAGCAGCCACCATTTTCCACTTCCTGATTTGCAGTAGAATCTTCTATAATGGTAAGCTTGTCCATTCTCTCATTTAAACCTGTAGAACTGCAAGCACTACTTGGCAACTAACAGTTAATCAGTATTGTTTCATCAAAGACTACATGCACAGACTCTTCTACAACTTGAGTAATCAAATTGTAGACCCTATAAGCCTTACTATTGATGTTGTACCCAACAGATATCCCATCTTGGGATTTGGCAGCAAACATAGTTAGATAAGACTTGTGATTGTTAAGTATATAGCACTTGCAACCAAAGATCCTAAAATAGGATAAGTTTGGTTTTCTGGCCTTCACAATCTCATAGGGAGTCTTTTTGTGGCTCTTGGTGATAGTAGCCCTATTGATCACATGACATGCAGTGTTTACTGCCTCAGCCCAGAAATATTCTGGAAGAGAAGTGTCACTCAATAGAGTTCTACCAGCCTCAATCAGTGTTCTATTCTTCCTCTCAGCAATCCCATTTTACTGTGGTGTTCTAGGTGAGGAAAATTATTGAAAAATCCCAAATTCTTCACATAGTCTTGTCATACTTTCAGACTGAAATTCAGTGCCATGGTCACTTCTGATTATGACCACTGTACTGTTAAACTCATTCTGAATTTGTTTAACAAAACTATATAAGAGAGTTGGGGTTTCAGATTTTTATCTCAGAAAGAACACCCAGGAATATCTAGAATAGTCATCTATCACAACAAAAGTGTAGACCTTCCTACCTAGACTATGAACTGGCATAGGACCAAATAGATCCATATACAAGAGGTATTGACACCTCGCTGAATCCTTGCTTTCAAGGCTATGAAAGGAGGATTTGGTCTGCTTGCCTTTTTGACAAGCTGAGCATATCCCATCCTTTATACACTTAACTTGACGACCATTCCTCACTAACTCTTTTCTAAAGAGTTGGCCAACAATCTTGTAGTTAAGATGGGCCAGCCTCTTGTGCCATTTAACATAATGAGAGGCTCTCTCATCAGCTATATGACAAATAGGAGAACCATTGTTCTCACACTCAAAGTTAAGACAGTATACATTTCTTTTTCTATATCCTGTCAATATGACCTTTTGATCACTTGACCTTTTGATATGACATCCATTCTTAATAAATGAAATGTCATATCCTAAATCACTCAACTAACTTATGCTTATAAGGTTGTGTTTCAAACCCTTCACATAGGCCACTTGAGAGATAGTAATCTAGTTATTAGAAATGTTACCAAATCTTTTGATGATTCCTTTTTCTGAACCACCAAAGGTTACTTTAGGGCTATCCATGATAGGTGTGTAGTCCTTCAGCAACCCCCTTGTTCCATTCATGTGCCTGAAACATCCACTGTCCAAGTACCATATTAGGGTATGGCAACTTGGACTCACCTGCAACATAGATTACTTAACCTTAGAACCCAAATAACTTTTGGGTCCTTGGTGCAAGTTAGTCTGAACTTTAACAAATCTGCCTGCAGCTTTTCTGACAGGCAGACTGCTACTCTCCTTGACACTAGAATTGTGCCAACAATCTAAGGCAAAGTGTCCTACCTTGCCACAACACCAGCACTCAAAAGTTATTATACCTTTGTTTAGGTACAACCCTAGCTGAATTATTTAGAGCAGGTTTCTTGTTTTGTGCTGGGGCTTTGCCTTTAGATTTAGACCTAGCAGTCCATGCAGTTTTCTTATACCCTAACCCAGCCTTACCCTTTTGAGGTATAAACTCATCAATCAAGGGTAATACAGATTTAGGTTTAGAAAAACTAGCTACTATCTCCTTTTTTTCTGAAGTCTATTCTCCAGATTTTTAATCTGATCATTCTTAAATGTGATAGTACCCATCTGAATAACAGTAATGTTTTTCAGTCTTACTATCTCATTCAACTTCTGATCCAGCAATTTCTCTGAATCAGATGCAGCCATCTTAAGATCTGCAATTTCCTTAGCCAAAGTTTTGGCCAGGTTTTTGCTTTTCTTTAGTGCCTGCTGCAAGTCTCCATATTCATCAATCAGCTGATGAATATCACCTTCAGACTCAGACTCATCCACATCACTTGATGCAGATGTTGCTGACTCTAACTCAGTATTGCAATCTGAATTTCTAGAAAGACATTGTACCTTACTAGGACCAGGCTGATCCTGGCATTTATCTTCTTCTGACACAACCATCAGTCCCTTGCACTGATGGTCTTCTTGTTCATATATAAAGTTCATCACATGGAGAAACTCTTCTTCTTCATCTGCTGCATATAGACCAATGTAGGCCTTAGATTCAGATTCTGACTCTGAAGTAGATTGGTCTGTCAAGCTCTTGTCCTTTTTAGCAACAAAGGATTTCTCCTTCTTGCTCTGGTGTTGACTCTTCGTTTTATTTGCAGTCTCTTTTCTTTTATCCGGACACTCAGCCATGACATGTGCAGGCCTATTACAGCAGTAGCAAACTATCTTTGATATTGTAGATTTGCTTGGCTTAGACCTGCTCCTGTCCTTCCTAGATGACTTCCTCTTCTGATAATGCTCATCCTTAGGCTGAGATGTGGAAGGCTTAGACTTCCACTGCTTCTTCTTCAGGAATCTCTGAAACTGTCTTGTAAATGCTGCAAAATCTTCATCTGAGTCACTGCTGTCTGAATTCTGGTTGTCTGAATTATCTGAAGCAGTTTCAGCAACAATCTTAGGAGGTGATGGAGACATCCTCCTATTTTTCTTAGTGGCTTCAACCTTGAAGGCCACAGACTTTTCTCTATGCTCCACTCTTGCACTTTTCTCTTCCTCTTTCCTAGCCATCAGCTGTATCTCATATGACATCAGTTTTCCAAACAATGATGGAGGAGAGATATCTGCAAGTTTGGCCACTTCCCTAATGACATAAATCTTAGTGTCCCAATCCTTTGTTAAAGATCTTAGGAATTTATCATTCAGTTCATAGGTATTGAAGATTCTCCCATAGGACATCAACTCATTAACTATTCTATATAACTTTTTATAACATTCAGTTATACTGTCAGACTTTCCTTGTCTGAAACTCTCAAATTCCTAGTTCAGCATATATTTTCTATCTTATCTTACTTCTTCAGAACCCTCCATGTAGACTATTAAAGTATCCCACATTTCCTTGGAGGTCTTGCGGTGAATCAAATTTTGAAAAGTTGCATCATCATTGCACTAACTATAATATTCTGGGCTCTCTTATCCATAGTTGTCAAGATGATCTCATCCTTGGTCATTTCTGAATAATCCTTGGGAATTCTTTGGTTTGCATCGAGAATTGACACCTTCATTGGAATATAAGAACCTTCCTTTACTGTGATGTAGATACTTGGATCAGACGCATCCATAAACAACCCGACCCTTTCTTTCCAGATGCAAAATATCTCCTTTCTGCATATGGGTAGTTTCATAGAACCTAGTTCCTTATGATTTTCACCTGAACCCATTTTCTTAAACTTTGAATCTACCTTAAGGATCTCACTCAGACTGCTAAGTCCTTCTTTGAGCAACCTGGCTCTGATACCACTTGAAAGAATTAGTGCCTAACCACCTAGAGGGGATGGGGGTGAATAGGTGTAATTCCAATTTTTCTTTTAAGGCAGAAAAGTTGTACAGTTAACTAATAATAAATTGAAAATTCTACTGCTAACACACCACAGCAATCACAGAATCATACAATCACAGAGTACACACAGGTTTTATAGTGGTTCCCCAAGGTCTAGGTACATCCACTTTCCCCCTTCGCCTATCTAGCAGTGTGCTAGATTCGGCCTAACTTCTGCACTTCATCTCAGATCCTCAGATCTTACAGCTCAGAACCCCAAACAAGGCTCCTACAACTCAGGCAATCTGACCTACCTCAGCCTACACAAGGCCTACAACTCAGAGATATCAATATCCTATAACTCAGGCTCACAACCCTACCTCAGCCTTCAACAAGGCCTACCACTCAGAGAATTTACTCTCCTACACTCAGCCTTTATAAAACAGGCTTACAACTCAGATCTAGATTAGATCCTACAGAAAATAGTGTTTAAAAAATGTTTTACCACTACCGAGGTAGAGAGAGAAGGGGTGGATGGTTTCTTGATCAGTTCTTGGAAGAAACTGATGACAGAGCACAACCTCTCTTAGCTTTCTTCAAAGTTTCTTGAATCTGAACTCAGTAGGGTTGAACTCTTAAGAAGTTGATCTTCAATCAGCTTCTGACTTGAGATTCAGATCTCAATCTGAATCTTTCTTGACAGCCTGGTTCAGCAACTGCACTTCTTAGATGGAGCTCTCTCTCTCCAACTTCTTAGATCTTTTGTCGAAGGGCTTCTTCTTTTTGTGTTGTTAGATATCTGTGTAGATCTTCAAACTTAATTGTTATCTTCACAGTTATTCTCAATCATCACTTTCTATTGAAGGAGAAAGCCTTTATATAGTCTTCCTCCATGGTAACCGGCTGATCCGATTCTAACAAACTTCTGACAGCTTTGATAGTTGTTGTAGACCGGTTGAAATGGCAGCTGTCAAGTCATCCAGTCACTTCTTGAAATACTGTCTCTGTCTAAAAGTGTCGAGACTGAAATTCATTATGTGTCGACACAAGTAGATTAAGTGTCGACATAAGTGGACTAAGTGTCGACACAAGACTTGGTGGTGTCGACACATCTCCTTTGTTGTTGTTAATACTTCTCGACACAACCTTTTGTTGAATGTGTCGACACTAATTCTGTGTGTCGACACAAATACTTCTTCTTAACATAGTTGAAACTTTGCTGTGTGTCGACACAAGTCCTGTGTGTCGACACAGTTGATGTCGACAAAGTCTTCTGTGTGTCGACACTGCCTCTGTGTGTCGACATAGTTACTTCTTTTCTTTCACTTTGTTGAAATTCTGCAGTATATTGACAAAGTCTTCAGTGTGTCGACACTGCCTTTTGGTGTCGACATAATTGATGTCGACTAAGTATTCCTGTGTGTCGACACTGACTTTTGGTGTCGACACAGTTGATGTCGACTTTGCTTCTCTGTGTGTCCACACTGCCTCCTAGTGTCGACACAATTTCTTCTAGTGTCGACAAAGCCTTTCCTGGTGTCGACACAACTAACTCCAAGTGTCGACACAGCTTTTCTCCAGTGTTGACACAAGCCTTCATAAGTGTCGACACTGCTTCTCTAGGTGTTGACACATGGACTTAGAAATTTTTCTGCATTTCCTGTAATTACTTAACCTACACATATAAACTCAAAACACATCAAATACACCTTGATGCATATCATTGAGCAGGGTGAGGCTTCTTCAAATCTGGTACACATTTTCCAATGTACCCAACAAAGAGCTTATCAAAAATTTTGGGATGGCTGATGCCTCAGCAAAGAAGACACCTATAGCTACAAATACTGTAATTGATTCAGATGCACATGGGAAACCTGTGGATCAGAAACTATATAGGGCCATTATTGGATCACTGTTATATCTTACAACAAGCAGACCTGATATCATGTTTGCCACATGCCTTTGTGCTAGGTTCCAGGTGAACCCAAAAGAATCTCACCTTATTTTCCTAAAAAGAATTTTTAGATATATATAAAGGGTTGTCCTAGTCTAGGCCTATGGTATCCCACAGAATCAGAATTTGAGTTAACTGGATACTTAGATGCTAATTTTGCTGGATGCAGGGTGGATAGAAAAAGTACTTCAGGAACTTGCCAGTTCTTGGGTATGAGATTAGTACCCTGGTTTTGTAAGAAACAGTCATATGTATCTAACTCAACTGTTGAGGCAGAATACATTGCAGCAGGTAGCTGTTATTCCCAGATGCTATGGATACAAAATCAATTACTAGACTATGGTATCAACTTAAATAATTCAACTATACTTTATGATAACACAAGTACTATAGCCATAGCACAGAATCCAGTCCATCACAGTAGGACAAAGCATATAGACATTAGGCATCATTTCATAAGAGAGTGTGTAGACAAAAACAAAGTTAAGCTTGTCTATATCTACACTAATTTACAAAGGGCTGATATAATCACCAAACCTCTGGATGAGAGAAATCACCTCTTCTTTATAAATAAGTTGGGAATGATCAATGGAGAAGACTTAGTTTAGTTTAAGTCTGCACTCGACAAATTTGCCAAAGTTCGTCGAATGGAGCTCGACGAACTATGGAAAGTTTATGAGATATTCGTCGAACGTAGGACGACGAACTCTCTGTGAGTAAAGTTGTTTTCGTCGAACAGAGATCGACGAATTCACTTCAGAAAACTTTCGTCGAACGGAGCTCGGAGAAATGTCTTCAAATCTTCAGACAGAGCTCGACGAATTATTTGACTATTGATTATTTTGTCGATCTCAGGTCGAAGAATTTCTTAATTTTTCATGGAACGGAGTTTGTCGATTCATATTCTGGAAACCCTTGTATCTAGGCTTTTCTTCGACCTCCGTCCCATGATTTCTGTTCCCTTTGCACTTGATCTTCGTTTATCTCTCTTGCAGGTGATTCCAATGGCTATTCCAGCAGGTGACCTAACCGGAATGAAGTTCGACACGGGCTTTGACGTCGACTTCAAATCCTTTCAACATTCAGATCCAATATTTCTGCATATACTGGAACTTCTGGAGGAACAGAAACTGAAAAATCTGATGTCAACAAGGATAAAACTGTCTGCAACTGAAATCAGAGAGTGGGTTTATACATCTACATCAGAGGAGAACACTATGATCGGGACCATTGCGGGTAAATCTGTATCTTTATCTCCCGCTGTACTTACTGAGATTTTGGATTGATTAATGGTGAAGAACAGTTAGAAATTGATTCAGACGAATATGATATGATGTTGAGTTTAATGGGATATACTGGAGATAATCCCAATAAATTGTTAAAGAAACATCTGTCTGCCGAATTTAAGTTCTTGCAGATATTGTAGGAAAGGTTTTGCTGGGCAAACATACTGCCCATGACTACATTAGCAGACACCAGTTTCTGGTTATGTGTGCAGTGATTAATAAGAAGGAAGTGGATTGGGCTCAAATCATATTTGATTTGATAAAAAAAGAACAACAAGAAGGAAGACTATTTTGGAAGGATCCTAGGGATCTTCTTAAAGGAAAAGGTTGATGAATCACTGGTCTCACCGACCATATTCATAAATGCCAGTAAAAGGCTAACCTGTGCCTTATTTGGGAGGTGGGAGAGGACAATAGTCAAGCCCTCCAAGGCATCACCCTCTTCCACCACAGCTTCTGAAAGAACCAGGGCTGTAAGAGCCACTCCCTACCCTGATGAAGAGATCATTCCACCCGCATCATCTCTTCCAGCTATTCCACCAACACTTCCACCAACAGTCCAAACCATCTCTCCAACTCCACAACCACAACAACAACCTCTACTACAACAACAACAACAATCTACTCATGTTCATGCTCCACCTACATCTCCACAAATTGATCGTACAGAGATCCCATCTTCCACCCTTCAGGAAATCCAACCACCAACACCACCTGATTCCCCCCCATGACACATATATTCCCTCACCACCACCATCTCCTCTTCCACAACATTTGTCCACCATACCATCTTTCCATCTACCAACAGATACAATCATGCTAGATGCTACTCCTCCATCTCCAGCACCATCTATCATTCCTCCACATGTTTCAACTCACACAACATCTGAAACATCCATTGCTCCAACATTGGACCCCTCCACCATATATTCCATCATTGCTATCATCACACCCCTTATAAAATCAATCATAACAGAGGACATTATACCTCTTACTACCTCTATATCTACTCTGTCTGCTCAATTATCTGCCTTCACTGCTACACCCTCTTCATTCAGGGGCCTGGCTCCAGTATACACTGCAACCAGGCAGGGGAAGATGCTTAATGAATAAGCTGCAGCACTTCCAGCAGAAGCAGAAATCTCAGCTCCAGCAGCTCCAGAAACAGCAGAGGCAGAAGCACCACTATCAGATACAAATTTAATTCCAGGGGCTACAGATTTTATTCCTGATGATAGTGATTTAATTGATTTGATTCATTTCATTAATACTGACATGGACTTTGATGAGTCAGTTATTGAAGAAATTCTTTCTGTTTCTGAATTCCACATTAATCCAACAATAGACTTAGTTCATTTGTTGAAAGTATTTGATATTGCATTTTTGAAAGTTATTCCAGCAGTATATACTAAGCCATCTTGGGCTATTGTGCCTTATACTTCTCCAATCTCTCCAAACGTTGCTAAGCAACTTAGAGATAGTTTTGTTATTTTAAAGCCAGTAGTCATGCCATCTCTAAAAGAAGTTATTTCTGTTCTAACATTTGTAATGGATGACTCACCCATACCAAATTTGGATGATTTGATTTTGGCTGATATAGAAGAAGAAAGTATGGCAGCTGCTGAAAGCACAGTCAGAACCAGTTCTCCAGTCTCTCATATGGCTTCTTCTCCTGGTCCTATTGAAGTTCCTGCTCAAGCCCTATCTCTACCTCCAGCTCCTGAAAAGCATATCACTTCTGCTGAGGCTCTGAAAGCTCTAAATGACTTATATGATAACCCTCAGGGATCAGATAATGATAATGATGATGATGCGGATGAGGAAGATGATTCTGATGATGAACCCAAGAGGAAGCAAGTATCGAAGAAAAGAAAATCCCCTCCTCCTCCTGTTCCAAAGCCAAATCCAAATAATGACAATCCCTATTATATTCTCTAAAAGATAACTCCATACAAAGGGATTCCAGCCTGGATGTGGCTATCTAAAAAATAGTAGGAGAGGAAGAAAAGCAGAAGATAATCTCCTCCTCCAGCTTAGAAGTATAGAAGAGATCCACCTCCTTCAGCTACTAGTGCTTCAAGCACATCTTCTCAAGGATTTGCCCCACTTCAAACATATCAAAGACACCAAGGGAGATCACATAGAAGTAACCAGCACTGGCAATATTCTTTAGGAAAGCAACATCAACAGCAGCAACAACATCAACAACAGCAACAACATCAACAGCAGCGACAACATCAACAGCAGCAATAACATCACCAACAATAATAATAATCCACTGAACATCAACCAGCTGAAGGCTCTAAAAGGCCATCTTCTCCTCCTGTTCCTTTTAAAGATCCTGAAATAGCTACTACTGCTAGAATGGCTAGGTTCCAGGAACTAGTAGGCCTTTCAATGATTAACAAAGCTAAAGCTGAAGGAAAGGATCCTTCTGAATATTCAAGAATGTCAAAATACAGGAAAGAGGAACTTAAGAGATTTGATAAAGCTAACAAAATTTTTAATGTGGATGATTACATGAAGTTGCACCCAGAAGCAGTTGTCCCCAGAGCTACATCTTTGGAGATTATAGGGGCTGCTGATATGACTATGACAAAAGTGCAATCTTCAGATCCAAAAAGAGAGATTGTGCTACAAATCCTGGAGAGAAGAGCAATCAAGAAATGCCAAAGGAAAAGAAATAGAAGAAGTAAATTTTGAACTCTTTTGTTTTCAACAAATTATCTATAACTGCTCTATATGTTGAACAAAGCTTATGTATATATATATCTGCTGCATGCGTTAGTGATCTCTGCCAGATATATGCTTTTTTTCTGCTTTGTTTATTTTTAATTTTGATTTGAGTATGTAATTAGTGACCTCACCCAAATAGGGGGAGATTATTGGATCCCTAGTAAGATTTGGGCTAGGTTCACTAAGTTAGGATCATATGACCCACAATGTATAGCCAGGGTCATAGTTGTGTCCTAGAGTTTAGGTCAAGTCGTTAGAGTCAACATCACATGGACCAGCTATCAACAAGACTGCCAGAGACTCAAGACTTAGAAGATTTCAAGACTCTGTAAAGTGAGTTTGACATTCGTCGAACTCAGGTCGACGATTGTCATGCTCAGCTCGACGATCTCAGAGAAAATTCTCTGAGCGGAGCTCAACGAACTTTATTCTTTGGTCGACAAAAACTTGGACGCTACAACAACACTTCAAGTTCAGAAAACATCAAGACATTCTAAGTCCTTAGAATCAGACTTTGGTCGACGAACTTTATTCTTTGGTCGACGAATCTTTGGACTACTACAACATTCTATCAAGACTATGTTCTCTAGTCTCAGGTCGACGAACTTAGTTCTCTGCCCGACGAATTCTGGATTATCTACTTCAAACAACTTAAAACTAGAAGACTTGTGTTGACACTCAGAGTATATGTCGACACCAACTTAGTCGACACTAGAAACACTTGTGTCGACACACAGATCATCAGTCGACACTTTGGAAAGGTTGTGTCGACACCACATAGAAGACTTGTGTCGACACCCAGGATATCAGTCGACACCACCTGTGTTGACACCAGGAGTAATTGTGTCAACAAATAGAATATTTGACAACTCCAGAAACTCAGCTCGACTAAATCAAATCTTAGTTCGACGAATTCTGGAGACTTTAACTTTCATTTCAGATACAACTTTGAATATTCTAAGTCCAGAAAAGTTGCTGAACTCCAGTCGACGAACACAGTTATCAGCTCGACGAACTTCAGACACAGAAAAGGCAAAGTTTCTGAAGCAAACAGTTCATTTATTAGATCAACGATCTTTGAACTCAGCTCGACGAACAGAAGTTATCTGATCGACGAACACAGCAACTCAGCTCGATGAACTGTGGACTCAGCTCGACGAATTCTGTCATCAGTTCGACAATTCCAGACTTATCATCTATTCCTTTTGTCCTTAGTCTATGTCAATAATTTCTAAATGATTAATGATAAAATATTCTCTGAATATTACCGTTGGATGGTACATTAATCACGACTTTCATCAGAATTATTGTTTTCCATTTGTCCAAGGGACAGTTGTGGAAAGAAATCAATGCAGTTTATTTTCAAGGACCGCCAGCATTGATTGTCGTAGAAGGATTCAAATTTCGAAAGTAAATTCCCTCAGGAAATATAAAAAGAGATTTTTCTCTCTTTCATGACAGAGAAAAAAAAGAAAGCAAGAACAATCAGAGTACCAGAGAAATTATAGAGACAACATACACAGATATAGAGTTTTTCAATTAGTCTGTCTTCAACAGATTCTCTGATCCTTACAAAAAAGCTCTGATACAAAAAGAAGATCTGCTCTCAGAAGAAGAACAATCATACAAAATCAAGAGTCTTCTTACTTCAACACTCCAGGACTTCCAAGGACAACAACTGTCAAATCTGTCAAGAAGATCCTGCATATAAAGGCTAAAAGCTTGAAGGCCTATCACCCTACAACAAGGATTCCATATTTCCCTGAACCATTCAATACCTCAGGGGGAGCCATTTGCTACCATCAATAATCCACAAGTATTCTCTCTGATTGTTGACAGAGAAGACATAATCAACTCACTCACCCCCACTATGTAAAGGGTTGTCATTTCCCTTCAAAAGTGATTCATGTTTACAAGTCACCTGATCAAAAGACTTGGGGATTTGGTTTTTGAGCACCTGATCAAAAGCTCATTGGTGTCAGACACCTGATCAAAAACCTGAGTGGATTCCTACCAGGGTGGTAGAAGAGTGGATGTACCCAGGTTGCGGAACCACCATAAATTTCTTGTGTCGTCTGGTTGCCCTCTTTCTTTTGTTTTCTTGCTGTGGCTGTGGTAGTTAGTTTCTGTATTTTATCTTTTAATCTATTTCTTACAGCACTAGGACTGATCTGCATTATCTAGCAGAGAATTTTATAAAAGTCTGAATACTCTATTCCCCCCCTCTAGAGTATTCCTGATCTAACAGCTCACTTTCAGGCCCCTTCTATTCAGGGATGCCCAAAGGTATGTGTTTTCATGTGATTCTTGTCAGAAAGCAGGTAATATTTCTAAATTACATGAAATGCCACAAAAATTTATTCTTGAATGTGAAGTATTCGATGTGTGGGGTATTGATTTTATGGGACCATTTCCAGTTTCTTTTGGGAATAAATATATTTTAGTTGCTGTAGATTATGTATCGAAGTGGGTAGAAGCTCAAGCTTTGCCTACTAATGATAGTAGGGTAGTAGTCCGATTTTTAAAATCCTTATTTACACGATTTGGCACACCACGTGCACTTATTAGCGATAGGGGTTCACATTTCTGTAATTTGCAGTTAGATAAAATATTGGAAAAATATAGAGTTACACATAGTATAGCCACTCCTTATCATCCGCAAACTAGTGGTCAAGTTGAAGTTTCCAATAGAGAGCTTAAGAGGATCCTAGAAAAATCTATAGAAGGGAATAGGAAGACATAGTCTAGAAACTTAACGATTGTTTGTGGGCATATAGGACCGCCTTCAAAACACCTATAGGGACAACCCATTTTTGATTAGTCTATGGTAAATCTTGTCACCTGCCTATAGAATTAGAACACAAGTTGTATTGGGCGATACGTTCTTTGAATTTTGATACTAATTCTATAGGAGAGAAATGTAAACTTCAACTTAATGAGTTAGATGAGTGGAGAAGCATGGCCTATGAGAACTCCAGGATTTATAAGGAGAAGACTAAATTATTTCATGATCGTCACTTGCACAAACCTAAGAAATTTCAAAAAGGTGACCAAGTCCTCCTTTTCAATTCCCATCTTCGTTTATTCACAGGGAAGTTAAGGTCTAAGTGGTCCGGACCCTTCAAGGTTAAAGAAGTTTTCCCCTACGGTACCATCGAACTTACCCACCCTGAGAAGGGAGATTTTAAGGTTAACGGACACCGACTAAAGACTTATTATGGTGAGCTTCCTAAAGACTTCGCTCGTCAAGAGACCTGCCTCCGTCTAGATTAGGATTATGTAAAATGTAGTAATATTACTAAGTTATAAAAATTTTTTAGTATAAGTCTAGTTAGGTTTTAAGAAAAAATTTCTATAATAAATTTCACCTAGGAAAGAAGTCGAAAGTCAAAGAGACACGAGTAACCACACGCCCATGTGGGTGGCCGTGTGCTCAACATAGCCTCAGGCCCAGCCGTGTCATTTAAAAATCTGGAGTAGGAAGGATTCACCCCGAGAACCACATGGGTTCACACCAACCCGTGTGTTTGGCCGTGTCATTGGATACAGGTGGACACATACCCGTGTGCATGCCCGTGTGACGCTACACGGGTCATCACCTAGCTGTATGTTGCACCGTGTCGCTGGTCGACGAATTATTTCCCGAGAAGCACACGGGGTGACAACCGGCCGTGTTTGGTGTCGTGTCGCCGGTTAACGAATGCTGTCCAATAAAGACACGGGTATACACCCACCCGTGTCGTAACCAGTGTGTTTTTTAATGCGCTGTGCCATATCAGACATGGGTCAAAACACGGTCGTGTTGTTGACCGTGTCCGCCTGACACGATGCCCTCCCGTGACTTTGACCACACGTCCCGAGGCACCCCGTGTTCCACGAGGGTTTAGATTCCCTAACACGGGTGCAGACACGACCGTGTGCACACCCGTATTCGTATTCTTTAAATAGGGGCTGTATCATCTTCTTCCTCCCACTTCCTAGTTTTAGCAATTCTGTTGGATCCCTAGTTGATTTGGGCTAGGTTCACTGACTTAGGATGTGACCCATCATGTATAGCCAGGGTCATTTTGTGTCCTAGAGTCTAGGTCAAGTCATTAGGTTCAACTCCAGATGGACCAGCTATCTTCAAGACCATCAGAGTCTTCAGACTTAGAGGATTTCAAGACTAAGTTAAGTGAGTTCGACGTTCGTCGAACTTAGCTCGACGAAAGGAGTTCTGCACTCGACAATCGTGAGACATTTCTTAGTGCTGAGCTCGACGATCTTGGTTCTTTGTTCGACGAACACTGAGTTTCTACATCAAGCCAAATTCAGGACAACTTCAGAATTTTTTAAGTTCAGCTTCAAGCTTTGGTTTACGAATTAGTTTTTGATCTCGACGAACTTGGACCTCAAGTTCTCAGCTTCTCAGGTCGACAAAGTCAACTTCTCAGGTCGACGAATGTAGTACTCTACTCGACGAATACTCTCTTACAGTGAAGAGTATCTGCTCGACGAATGAAGATTGTCTGGTCGACGAACTCTCTCAAGCTCAGCTCGACGAACTCAAACACAGCTCGACGAATTGCATTCTTCGTTCGACGAATCCAGACTAGGTCATCTTCAGGTTTCCCGTTGTACAACCCCATATCCGGTCGAGCGGGATCCTCCCCAAACGGCGCACTCGGGACGTACTATGAGCGGCGTTTTGGGGCAGCCCCGTTCGAGCTCATGCGAGCACTCGTGCACGCATGCAGAGGTTTTGCGTGTACAGAGTTTTTGGCCGGTGAGGGTTGTTTTTAATATATATATATATATATATATATATATATATATATATATATATATATATATGTGGATTGAGAAAAAAGAGGAGAGGAGAGATTGTACAGCGGGATGGGGAGAGGGGACAGCAGGAAGATGACAAAAAAGAAAGAAAATAAAAGAAGAGGGAGGCTGGGGGGTGGGCTCGGGTACGGGCGAGGCAGAGAAATAAAAAAGAAGGAAATAAAAAAAGGGGGAGGGAAGCAGGAGGTGGAGCGGGATTTCATGGCTAGGGTTGGGCCTGGAGCGGAATCCGGCCGCCAGTCTCTCCCTCTCTCATCGGCTAGAGCAGAAGAACCCCGCCCCGCCCTCTCTCTCTCTCTCTCGTCGGCTAGAGGAGAAGCAGCGCCGCCCGTCTCTCTCTCCCTCTCTCATCGGCTAGAGCAGAAGAACCCCGCCCCGCCCTCTCTCTCTCTCTCTCGTCGGCTAGAGGAGAAGCAGCGCCGCCCGTCTCTCTCTCTCTCTCTTTCGGCCAGGAGCAGGCCGCCCGCCCCCCTCTTCCTCTCCCTCCGGCCGTCTACAGCAGCAAGCCGCCCCCTCTTCTCTTTCTCCGGCCGCGAGGAGCAGCACCACCCCGCCCCGTTTCTTTTCTTTCTCCGGCCGCGAGGAGCAGCACCACCCCGCCCCGTTTCTTTTCTTTCTCCGGCCGCGAGGAGCAGCAACACCCCGCCCCGTTTCTCTTCTTTCTCCGGCCGCCCGGAGCAGCACCCCACCTCGGCTCTCTCTCTCTCTCTCTGTTCTCTCTTCGTCGCCACCGCCTCGGGCAAAGCAAGGCCGGCCGGGAGCTCCTCTCCCGGCGCCGCCTAAAGCGAGGCCGGCCGGGAGCTCCTCCCCCGGCGCCGCCTAAAGCGAGGCCGGCCGGGAGCTCCTCTCCCGGCGCCGCCTACAGCTAGGTCGACCGGGAGCTCCTCTCCCGGCGCCGTTTGGAGCTAGGCCAATCGGGATCAGCTTCCCCGACGCCGCCTGAAGTCGTGGAGGCCGGGATTGACTTCCTCGGTGTCACGTGGAGCACGGTCGGCATTGGAGAGGCTCGACCATGGATGGAAAAAATCATTCGGAGCTTTAAACTCTCCCACGGTGGTCGGATCCGGGCACGGACAACCACTACGGATGCTAGACGTGGAGCCTCGGGCCATGAGCGCGGTTGCGGCCCCGCCAAACACGCGTCAAGGGTAACGAAATTTCTACTTGGGCAGGTGAAGCCCTCAATTTCCATATTTGCATGGAAGCCCCTCTCCACCAACGGGTGGAGGAAGGGAGCTCTCCGACGGGTTGACGTGTACATCCCCGCAATTAACTGTGTTAGCACCCGGAAGCGAGAGTACGGGTTTAGGCATGCTGTGTGAAGCCCATCCGGACGTGTGAGCCGGATTGGTGATGTTCTGGGGATCCCGGAGAAGACTCCGAGGATGTTGTATATTTTCCATTTGCAGGGAATGCGCACCATAGCCCCGAAAAAGGGGTACACGCAATATGTTCGGCCAGCTTATGTTGACCAACTGGCGTTTAGCTGACCGCCGCTTGTCGAGACGTTGACGCACAGGTGTTGCAGTACCAGGCGGGGAGTAGCGGGCTTAAGCCCAAGCTTGTGCCGGCCCTCGAAGGCCTTTTTTATTTATATGCCGGCCTGCGTGCCGAAGTATGGAATTCATATTCCTGTAATATTCTTTTAATATCTGTGATGCTCTGAGGATGTGTAGGTTTCTTCTTTTTATTAGGCAGGCGGTGTTCTCGAGAACCGCTCGCCCCGTAGGGGCCCCGAGGTATAGTTGCCGGGAAGCCCCTCATGGTCTGTTGACAGCCAGTCAGAATAGCGGAATTACGTTGTTAGTGGCCCAGTTTGGGCAGCGTGTCGTGGCATTGCTCGGCGAGTTTGCGCCATCAGTAGGGCGGGTGAGGAGCATTTTTGTGTAGACCCAAGGAGACACATCTGGATAGGAGAGAGTTGTTCTTGAGATCCTCCTTAGATGTTCCGGTCGGCCAAGAGCGCCCTCCGAAGGTGTCTTAGCTCAGCCTTTGGCTTGGGAGGGGAAGAGTTTGTAAGTCTTCCGGGTATGCGGTGGGTCCTCCACGCTGAGACCTTGGGTCTGTCCCTTGTGTTCCTAATCTTGTGCCTAGATCGTTCGCTTGAGGGTAGTAGGTGCGCGGTCACCCCTCTTTTGGGACCCTGAACTCCACAGAAGTCAAATTTGGCTTCAACAGTTATGGTGCGGTGAGCGTGGAGAGTGACCAGTACAGAAAAACTCAGGCGAACGTCATGGCTATGGAAGAGGAACCAAGTGACGACCAGGGTCATGTGATGAAAGAAGTCCCCTCCCATCCCCTCTTGTCGCCAGGATGTTCGGTCCAGGAGATCAAAACGTGCCTTAGGGAGAATATTATATGATCGACCCTCGTTCTCAGGAGGGTGGATGTAGCGGGTAGATGTGCCCCGTAGTGGGTAGAGATTGACCGGGTAGAGGTACCCCGAGCGCGGCTCGGCCCCAGGTAGACCCGCTGCCTGGCTCCTACTAGCTGGCAGGTCCGTAGGCTCGCCTGTGGGGGAGAGGTCCTGGTTCTTGGTTCCGCACTACCCCGAGCGCGGCTCGGCCCCAGGTAGACCCGCTGCCTGGCTCCTACTAGCTGGCAGGTCCGTAGGCTCGCCTGTGGGGGAGAGGTCCTGGTTCTTGGTTTTGCACTACCCCGAGCGCGGCTCGGCCCCAGGTAGACCCGCTGCCTGGCTCCTACTAGCTGGCAGGTCCGTAGGCTCGCCTGTGGGGGATAGGTTTGGTTTGTGGGTGATAGGTTCGGATAGGTTAGGATAGGTTAGGATAGGCTAGGATAGGTTAGGTTTTGGTTTGAGATCGTCATCGGCACCCCGAGCTCGGCTCGGCCCCAGGTAGACCCGCTGCGCAGGCTCTCATCTAGCTGGCAGGTCCGTAGGCTCGCCTGTGGGGGATAGGTTTTGGTTGTGGAATCGTCATCGGCACCCCGAGCTCGGCTCGGCCCCAGGTAGACCCGCTGCGCAGGCTCTCATCTAGCTGGCAGGTCCGTAGGCTCGCCTGTGGGGGATAGGTTTTGGTTGTGGAATCGTCATCGGCACCCCGAGCTCGGCTCGGCCCCAGGTAGACCCGCTGCGCAGGCTCTCATCTAGCTGGCAGGTCCGTAGGCTCGCCTGTGGGGGATAGGTTTTGGTTGTGGAATCGTCATCGGCACCCCGAGCTCGGCTCGGCCCCAGGTAGACCCGCTGCGCAGGCTCTCATCTAGCTGGCAGGTCCGTAGGCTCGCCTGTGGGGGATAGGTTTTGGTTGTGGAATCGTCATCGACACCCCGAGCTCGGCTCGGCCCCAGGTAGACCCGCTGCCTGGCTCCTACTAGCTGGCAGGTCCGTAGGCTCGCCTGTGGGGGATATGTTTGGTTTGTGGGTGATAGGTTCGGATAGGTTAGGATAGGTTAGGATAGGCTAGGATAGGTTAGGTTTTGGTTTGAGATCGTCATCGGCACCCGAGCTCGGCTCGGCCCCAGGTAGACCCGCTGCGCAGGCTCTCATCTAGCTGGCAGGTCCGTAGGCTCGCCTGTGGGGGATAGGTTTTGGTTGTGGAATCGTCATCGGCACCCCGAGCTCGGCTCGGCCCCAGGTAGACCCGCTGCGCAGGCTCTCATCTAGCTGGCAGGTCCGTAGGCTCGCCTGTGGGGGATAGGTTTTGGTTGTGGAATCGTCATCGGCACCCGAGCTCGGCTCGGCCCCAGGTAGACCCGCTGCGCAGGCTCTCATCTAGCTGGCAGGTCCGTAGGCTCGCCTGTGGGGGATAGGTTTTGGTTGTGGAATCGTCATCGGCACCCGAGCTCGGCTCGGCCCCAGGTAGACCCGCTGCGCAGGCTCTCATCTAGCTGGCAGGTCCGTAGGCTCGCCTGTGGGGGATAGGTTTTGGTTGTGGAATCGTCATCGACACCCCGAGCTCGGCTCGGCCCCAGGTAGACCCGCTGCGCAGGCTCTCATCTAGCTGGCAGGTCCGTAGGCTCGCCTGTGGGGGATAGGTTTTGGTTGTGGAATCGTCATCGGCACCCCGAGCTCGGCTCGGCCCAGGTAGACCCGCTGCGCAGGCTCTCATCTAGCTGGCAGGTCCGAAGGCTCGCCTGCGGGGGAGAGGTCCTGGTTCTTGGTTTTGGGATAGGTGTATGTTTATAACAGATGAAGTTCTTTATATATTGAAATATAAATATACATACTAGCCAACGAACATGACTCGATCGAAAGTAATTCTCGATATAATACGATATACGACTCAGAATACGTGACGACAACAGATAACTATCATAAAATGTATTTGTTAAGTAATTCTGCCAGCTAAGGATTTTAAATGTCTTATCGTATGCGGACAATCTTCAACAGTTACTGATTATAGCTACATATGTTGCATTATTTTTCTTGCTGCTTAAGGGTTCTTATAAGTGCGTGTGTCTAGATTATGGAATAATGTTTTAAACATTTCGTTTTACAGATTCTCAGCAGTGCAAGATTCACCTATTATTATCTTTGATAAAGCTGTTGCGCATTCCTCATCGTCATCATCTAGTGTTTCAACATTCATATTGAACATATCAGTAATTCATCTAAGGGATTAGCAAAGGTTGTAGCGATAGGAACTAGAGGAGTAACTATTGGCGTGTTAATAAATCATTATAAGGTTGACCTTTACCTGTCCATGCCGATCGAGCGGGTATGCTACGATTTATTGGTCCTTCTATACCTTTACCTGCTCCTGCGTTTAAATCCTCATTTTATGCTAGTTTCTCATCAATTTTGCTACTTGTTATATCACTGTTACAGAAAGAGATTCAAAAAAAAATTTTTGTATTGATAAAACGTACGCCCATCTGAAGTTGGATTTTACAGCATATTCAAGATAGTGAGTTGTCTCTGATTTAAGCCCTGGTGTGGAGCTCCCTTTATCTCCAAGTGAGCTTTTCTCTAAAATTTTTCTTTGGGTCGGCTCCCACTCGCCGGATACTTGGGGTTGGACATTTCTTTCCGAGCTTGTGCCAACCTCGAAAAGAGCGGGATTGTGTACAACCCCATATCCGGTCGAGCGGGATCCTCCCCAAACGGCGCACTCGGGACGTACTATGAGCGGCGTTTTGGGGCAGCCCCGTTCGAGCTCATGCGAGCACTCGTGCACGCATGCAGAGGTTTTGCGTGTACAGAGTTTTTGCCGGTGAGGGTTGTTTTTTAATATATATATATATATATATATATATATATGTGGATTGAGAAAAAAGAGGAGAGGAGAGATTGTACAGCGGGATGGGGAGAGGGGACAGCAGGAAGATGACAAAAAAGAAAGAAAATAAAAGAAGAGGGAGGCTGGGGGGTGGGCTCGGGTACGGGCGAGGCAGAGAAATAAAAAAGAAGGAAATAAAAAAAGGGGGAGGGAAGCAGGAGGTGGAGCGGGATTTCATGGCTAGGGTTGGGCCTGGAGCGGAATCCGGCCGCCAGTCTCTCCCTCTCTCATCGGCTAGAGCAGAAGAACCCCGCCCGCCCTCTCTCTCTCTCTCTCGTCGGCTAGAGGAGAAGCAGCGCCGCCCGTCTCTCTCTCCCTCTCTCATCGGCTAGAGCAGAAGAACCCCGCCCCGCCCTCTCTCTCTCTCTCTCGTCGGCTAGAGGAGAAGCAGCGCCGCCCGTCTCTCTCTCTCTCTCTTTCGGCCAGGAGCAGGCCGCCCGCCCCCCTCTTCCTCTCCCTCCGGCCGTCTACAGCAGCAAGCCGCCCCCTCTTCTCTTTCTCCGGCCGCGAGGAGCAGCACCACCCCGCCCGTTTCTTTTCTTTCTCCGGCCGCGAGGAGCAGCACCACCCCGCCCCGTTTCTTTTCTTTCTCCGGCCGCGAGGAGCAGCAACACCCCGCCCCGTTTCTCTTCTTTCTCCGGCCGCCCGGAGCAGCACCCCACTCGGCTCTCTCTCTCTCTCTCTGTTCTCTCTTCGTCGCCACCGCCTCGGGCAAAGCAAGGCCGGCCGGGAGCTCCTCTCCGGCGCCGCCTAAAGCGAGGCGGCCGGGAGCTCCTCCCCCGGCGCCGCCTAAAGCGAGGCCGGCCGGGAGCTCCTCTCCCGGCGCCGCCTACAGCTAGGTCGACCGGGAGCTCCTCTCCCGGCGCCGTTTGGAGCTAGGCCAATCGGGATCAGCTTCCCCGACGCCGCCTGAAGTCGTGGAGGCCGGGATTGACTTCCTCGGTGTCACGTGGAGCACGGTCGGCATTGGAGAGGCTCGACCATGGATGGAAAAAATCATTCGGAGCTTTAAACTCTCCCACGGTGGTCGGATCCGGGCACGGACAACCACTACGGATGCTAGACGTGGAGCCTCGGGCATGAGCGCGGTTGCGGCCCCGCCAAACACGCGTCAAGGGTAACGAAATTTCTACTTGGGCAGGTGAAGCCCTCAATTTCCATATTGCATGGAAGCCCCTCTCCACCAACGGGTGGAGGAAGGGAGCTCTCCGACGGGTTGACGTGTACGTCCCCGCAATTAACTGTGTTAGCACCCGGAAGCGAGAGTACGGGTTTAGGCATGCTGTGTGAAGCCCATCCGGACGTGTGAGCCGGATTGGTGATGTTCTGGGGATCCCGGAGAAGACTCCGAGGATGTTGTATATTTTCCATTTGCAGGGAATGCGCACCATAGCCCCGAAAAAGGGGTACACGCAATATGTTCGGCCAGCTTATGTTGACCAACTGGCGTTTAGCTGACCGCCGCTTGTCGAGACGTTGACGCACAGGTGTTGCAGTACCAGGCGGGAGTAGCGGGCTTAAGCCCAAGCTTGTGCCGGCCCTCGAAGGCCTTTTTATTTATATGCCGGCCTGCGTGCCGAAGTATGGAATTCATATTCCTGTAATATTCTTTTAATATCTGTGATGCTCTGAGGATGTGTAGGTTCTTCTTTTTATTAGGCAGGCGGTGTTCTCGAGAACCGCTCGCCCCGTAGGGGCCCCGAGGTATAGTTGCCGGAAGCCCCTCATGGTCTGTTGACAGCCAGTCAGAATAGCGGAATTACGTTGTTAGTGGCCCAGTTTGGGCAGCGTGTCGTGGCATTGCTCGGCGAGTTTGCGCCATCAGTAGGGCGGGTGAGGAGCATTTTTGTGTAGACCCAAGGAGACACATCTGGATAGGAGAGAGTTGTTCTTGAGATCCTCCTTAGATGTTCCGGTCGGCCAAGAGCGCCCTCGAAGGTGTCTTAGCTCAGCCTTTGGCTTGGGAGGGGAAGAGTTTGTAAGTCTTCCGGGTATGCGGGGGTCTCCACGCTGAGACCTTGGGTCTGTCCCTTGTGTTCCTAATCTTGTGCCTAGATCGTTCGCTTGAGGGTAGTAGGTGCGCGGTCACCCCTCTTTTGGGACCCTGAACTCCACAGAAGTCAAATTTGGCTTCAACAGTTATGGTGCGGTGAGCGTGGAGAGTGACCAGTACAGAAAAACTCAGGCGAACGTCATGGCTATGGAAGAGGAACCAAGTGACGACCAGGGTCATGTGATGAAAGAAGTCCCCTCCCATCCCCTCTTGTCGCCAGGATGTTCGGTCCAGGAGATCAAAACGTGCCTTAGGGAGAATATTATATGATCGACCCTCGTTCTCAGGAGGGTGGATGTAGCGGGTAGATGTGCCCCGTAGTGGGTAGAGATTGACGGGTAGAGGTACCCCGAGCGCGGCTCGGCCCAGGTAGACCGCTGCCTGGCTCCTACTAGCTGGCAGGTCCGTAGGCTCGCCTGTGGGGGAGAGGTCCTGGTTCTTGGTTCCGCACTACCCCGAGCGCGGCTCGGCCCCAGGTAGACCCGCTGCCTGGCTCCTACTAGCTGGCAGGTCCGTAGGCTCGCCTGTGGGGGAGAGGTCCTGGTTCTTGGTTTTGCACTACCCGAGCGCGGCTCGGCCCCAGGTAGACCCGCTGCCTGGCTCCTACTAGCTGGCAGGTCCGTAGGCTCGCCTGTGGGGGATATGTTTGGTTTGTGGGTGATAGGTTCGGATAGGTTAGGATAGGTTAGGATAGGCTAGGATAGGTTAGGTTTTGTTTGAGATCGTCATCGGCACCCCGAGCTCGGCTCGGCCCCAGGTAGACCCGCTGCGCAGGCTCTCATCTAGCTGGCAGGTCCGTAGGCTCGCCTGTGGGGGATAGGTTTTGGTTGTGGAATCGTCATCGGCACCCCGAGCTCGGCTCGGCCCCAGGTAGACCCGCTGCGCAGGCTCTCATCTAGCTGGCAGGTCCGTAGGCTCGCCTGTGGGGGATAGGTTTTGGTTGTGGAATCGTCATCGGCACCCCGAGCTCGGCTCGGCCCAGGTAGACCCGCTGCGCAGGCTCTCATCTAGCTGGCAGGTCCGTAGGCTCGCCTGTGGGGGATAGGTTTTGGTTGTGGAATCGTCATCGGCACCCCGAGCTCGGCTCGGCCCCAGGTAGACCCGCTGCGCAGGCTCTCATCTAGCTGGCAGGTCCGTAGGCTCGCCTGTGGGGGATAGGTTTTGGTTGTGGAATCGTCATCGACACCCCGAGCTCGGCTCGGCCCCAGGTAGACCCGCTGCGCAGGCTCTCATCTAGCTGGCAGGTCCGTAGGCTCGCCTGTGGGGGATAGGTTTTGGTTGTGGAATCGTCATCGGCACCCCGAGCTCGGCTCGGCCCCAGGTAGACCCGCTGCGCAGGCTCTCATCTAGCTGGCAGGTCCGAAGGCTCGCCTGCGGGGGAGAGGTCTGGTTCTTGGTTTTGGGATAGGTGTATGTTTATAACAGATGAAAGTTCTTTATATATTGAAATATAAATATACATACTAGTCAACGAACATGACTCGATCGAAAGTAATTCTCGATATAATACGATATACGACTCAGAATACGTGACGACAACAGATAACTATCATAAAATGTATTTGTTAAGTAAGTCTGCCAGCTAAGGATTTTAAATGTCTTATCGTATGCGGACAATCTTCAACAGTTACTGATTATAGCTACATATGTTGCATTATTTTTCTTGCTGCTTAAGGGTTCTTATAAGTGCGTGTGTCTAGATTATGGAATAATGTTTTAAACATTTCGTTTTACAGATTCTCAGCAGTGCAAGATTCACCTATTATTATCTTTGATAAAGCTGTTGCGCATTCCTCATCGTCATCATCTAGTGTTTCAACATTCATATTGAACATATCAGTAAATTCATCTAAGGGATTAGCAAAGGTTGTAGCGATAGGAACTAGAGGAGTAACTATGGCCGTGTTAATAAATCATTATAAGGTTGACCTTTACCTGTCCATGCCGATCGAGCGGTATGCTACGATTTATTGGTCCTTCTATACCTTTACCTGCTCCTGCGTTTAAATCCTCATTTTATGCTAGTTTCTCATCAATTTTGCTACTTGTTATATCACTGTTACAGAAAGAGATTCAAAAAAAAATTTTGTATTGATAAAACGTACGCCCATCTGAAGTTGGATTTTACAGCATATTCAAGATAGTGAGTTGTCTCTGATTTAAGCCCTGGTGTGGAGCTCCCTTTATTCTCCAAGTGAGCTTTTCTCTAAAATTTTTCTTTGGGTCGGCTCCCACTCGCCGGATACTTGGGGTTGGACATTTCTTTCCGAGCTTGTGCCAACCTCGAAAGAGCGGGATTGTGTACAACCCATATCGGTCGAGCGGGATCCTCCCCAAACGGCGCACTCGGGACGTACTATGAGCGGCGTTTTGGGGCAGCCCCGTTCGAGCTCATGCGAGCACTCGTGCACGCATGCAGAGGTTTTGCGTGTACAGAGTTTTTGGCCGGTGAGGTTGTTTTTAATATATATATATATATATATATATATATATATATATATATATATGTGGATTGAGAAAAAAGAGGAGAGGAGAGATTGTACAGCGGGATGGGGAGAGGGGACAGCAGGAAGATGACAAAAAAGAAAGAAATAAAAGAAGAGGGAGGCTGGGGGGTGGGCTCGGGTACGGGCGAGGCAGAGAAATAAAAAAGAAGGAAATAAAAAAAGGGGGAGGGAAGCAGGAGGTGGAGCGGGATTTCATGGCTAGGGTTGGGCCTGGAGCGGAATCCGGCCGCCAGTCTCTCCCTCTCTCATCGGCTAGAGCAGAAGAACCCCGCCCCGCCCTCTCTCTCTCTCTCTCGTCGGCTAGAGGAGAAGCAGCGCCGCCCGTCTCTCTCTCCCTCTCTCATCGGCTAGAGCAGAAGAACCCCGCCCCGCCCTCTCTCTCTCTCTCTCGTCGGCTAGAGGAAGCAGCGCCGCCCGTCTCTCTCTCTCTCTCTTTCGGCCAGGAGCAGGCCGCCCGCCCCCCTCTTCCTCTCCCTCCGGCCGTCTACAGCAGCAAGCCGCCCCCTCTTCTCTTTCTCCGGCCGCGAGGAGCAGCACCACCCCGCCCCGTTTCTTTTCTTTCTCCGGCCGCGAGGAGCAGCACCACCCCGCCCCGTTTCTTTTCTTTCTCCGGCCGCGAGGAGCAGCAACACCCCGCCCCGTTTCTCTTCTTTCTCCGGCCGCCCGGAGCAGCACCCCACCTCGGCTCTCTCTCTCTCTCTCTGTTCTCTCTTCGTCGCCACCGCCTCGGGCAAAGCAAGGCCGGCCGGGAGCTCCTCTCCGGCGCCGCCTAAAGCGAGGCCGGCCGGGAGCTCCTCCCCGGCGCCGCCTAAGCGAGGCCGGCGGGAGCTCCTCTCCCGGCGCCGCCTACAGCTAGGTCGACCGGGAGCTCCTCTCCCGGCGCCGTTTGGAGCTAGGCCAATCGGGATCAGCTTCCCGACGCCGCCTGAAGTCGTGGAGGCCGGGATTGACTTCCTCGGTGTCACGTGGAGCACGGTCGGCATTGGAGAGGCTCGACCATGGATGGAAAAAATCATTCGGAGCTTTAAACTCTCCCACGGTGGTCGGATCCGGGCACGGACAACCACTACGGATGCTAGACGTGGAGCCTCGGGCCATGAGCGCGGTTGCGGCCCCGCCAAACACGCGTCAAGGGTAACGAAATTTCTACTTGGGCAGGTGAAGCCCTCAATTTCCATATTTGCATGGAAGCCCCTCTCCACCAACGGGTGGAGGAAGGGAGCTCTCCGACGGGTTGACGTGTACGTCCCCGCAATTAACTGTGTTAGCACCCGGAAGCGAGAGTACGGGTTTAGGCATGCTGTGTGAAGCCCATCCGGACGTGTGAGCCGGATTGGTGATGTTCTGGGGATCCCGGAGAAGACTCCGAGGATGTTGTATATTTCCATTTGCAGGGAATGCGCACCATAGCCCCGAAAAAGGGGTACACGCAATATGTTCGGCCAGCTTATGTTGACCAACTGGCGTTTAGCTGACCGCCGCTTGTCGAGACGTTGACGCACAGGTGTTGCAGTACCAGGCGGGGAGTAGCGGGCTTAAGCCCAAGCTTGTGCCGGCCCTCGAAGGCCTTTTTTATTTATATGCCGGCCTGCGTGCCGAAGTATGGAATTCATATTCCTGTAATATTCTTTTAATATCTGTGATGCTCTGAGGATGTGTAGGTTTCTTCTTTTTATTAGGCAGGCGGTGTTCTCGAGAACGCTCGCCCCGTAGGGGCCCGAGGTATAGTTGCCGGGAAGCCCCTCATGGTCTGTTGACAGCCAGTCAGAATAGCGGAATTACGTTGTTAGTGGCCCAGTTTGGGCAGCGTGTCGTGGCATTGCTCGGCGAGTTTGCGCCATCAGTAGGGCGGGTGAGGAGCATTTTTGTGTAGACCCAAGGAGACACATCTGGATAGGAGAGAGTTGTTCTTGAGATCCTCCTTAGATGTTCCGGTCGGCCAAGAGCGCCTCCGAAGGTGTCTTAGCTCAGCCTTTGGCTTGGGAGGGGAAGAGTTTGTAAGTCTTCCGGGTATGCGGTGGGTCCTCCACGCTGAGACCTTGGGTCTGTCCCTTGTGTTCCTAATCTTGTGCCTAGATCGTTCGCTTGAGGGTAGTAGGTGCGCGGTCACCCCTCTTTTGGGACCCTGAATCCAGACTAGGTCATCTTCAGGTTTCCCGTCCCGTTTCTTGGCAATGATTCCGAAGTTATTAATGCAAGATCTTCACAGAATGTTACCGTTAGAATGCGCATTGACTATGGATGACTACATGCCGTTTTTCCATGGGACAGTTTGGGAAATCATTGATTGTCACTTCCTTCCAAGGTCGACAGCAATTATTGCTCAAACATTCGAATTTTGAATGTTCTAAGTTAGTCAAAAAGAACTCAACAAAAAGAAGAGAATAAATTAGTAACAGAGCAACACAGTCAGTCATACAGTCACACAGACAACAAGCAATATAGAAAGACAATCAGACATACACTTAGATTGCACAAAAGAATAAACTCACTCAAAATCAAAAGTTCTACTGCAATCAGCCTAACCAGAGAACATCTTCAAGAAGAAGAAGAAGAACAATCAAATTCTATCAAGAGTTTTCTTCTTTCCTTCAATTCTATAGGACTACTTCAAAGGACAACAATTAATCAATCCGTCAAAAAAGTTCCTGAAGCTAATCCTGGTCCAGGCATCCTAGGTCTTTGAAGGCCTATCACCCTGAAGCAGTGCTCCAGCATTCCTGATTAATTCAAGATCTCAGGGGGAGCAAAAGCTGCTACAATCAATCCACAAGTCTTCTCTCTGATTGTTGACAGAGAAGACACCATCTCTTTACTTCCAATTCCTGTACAGGGTTTTAAATCCCTTCAAAATTATTCTGGTTGCAAGACTCCTTCCAAAAGACTTGAGGTTTTGGTTTTTGAGCACATGAACAAAAGCTCATTGGTGTCAGGCACCTGATCAAAAATCTGAGTGGATTCCTACCAGGGTGGTAGAAGAGTGGATGTACCCAGGTTGGGGAACCACTATAAAAATTTCTTGTGTCATCTGGTTGCCCTTTTCTTTGTGTTTTGGCTGTGCTTTGTGATTACTTAGTTTGTCGTGCTTAATTTTATTTACTTACTGACTTGTTCACTTAGGAATACAAAAAAAGTTGTAAAATGCTTTTAGTGATCACTATACTCTATTCACCCCCCCTCTAAAGTATTTCAGATCTAACCTGCACTTTCAATTGGTATCAGAGGGAGGTTGGTTAAAATACCACACCTTAGTGGTTGCACAGGCTAACACCTGAACCACAAAGATCCCTCCAGTTAGATCTGTTTATTTTGTTTTTGTTATTAGATTTATCTCTTCACAAGACATGGCCCAAAACAAAGATTATGCAATCATCAGACCTCCAGCGTGCAATCTTAACAAGTTTGCCATCTGGAAGGCAAGAATCAGATTATACATGAATTCTATTGATGAGGATATCTTTTCTGTCATTTTGTCAGGTGTACCTCCAACACCTGCAGCCTCTACCAGCACTTCAACAAACATGACTGCAGTTCCTCCTCCAGAGAACAATGAAGCCTACAAGAAAGCCAAGATGGCTGATGCCAAGGCAATGAATATCTTAGCCCAGACTATGTCAGATGACATATTCCAGAAAGTGGCTGAGTGCACCTCTGCCAAGGCCATCTGGGATTCCCTCGACCAAATGGTAGCTGGCTCAGCAGATGCGAGAAAAGACAGAAGATCCAATCTCATATCCCTGTATGAGAACTTCAAAAAGGATGAGACAGAATCAGTGGCTGACATGTACAACAGATTGAGTTCAATCATCAATGAGCTCAAAATATTGGATAAGGACATCATCTTGACAGAGGTGAATGATAAGATTCTGATGTGTTTCCCTAGCTATTGGGATTCCAGAATCTGGCCAATCAAAGAAGCCAGAAGCCTCAATGAGATCTCAACTGAGTCTCTACTAGACAAATTGAAATTCTATGAGCAGCTGGTCAAATCAAGAGAAGCAGCAGAATAGAAGGTAACAACTCCAGTTAGAAAGGAGAACAACATAGCCTTCAAAGCATCTGAAGAAAGTGAGACATCAACTTCAAATGAAGAACTCATGAGCCTCTTTGCCAAAAGGTTTTACAAGATGGAAAGGAAGGGCTTCAGAAGGAAATCATCCAGACAGGATGATAAGCCCAAGTATGACAAAACACCAACCAAGGAGGTGGTGTGCTTTCGTTGTAGAAAGCCTAGACATTACATTTCAGAATGTCTAGAAAACCAGAAGAAAGATAAGAGCAGAGAAAAGGATTCAAGGAGAAAGCATAGCAGCAGACCCTCCAACAACAAATATAAAAAGAAGGACAAGGGATTTGTTGCTGAGACATGGAGTGACATAGAAGAAGAAACATCTTCCTCCAGTTCAAGTGAAGAAGAGGAAGAAGCAAGATCCACGGAGGTGTGCCTAATGGCAATTGATGCCTCCAGGAGCAATTCTGGATCAGAAGAAGATTCTGAAGATGAAGCTGCCTTAGACTCAGAGGCAGATCAGGTTATTTCTAATTTTGATTTTAATTCTGATTCATTTAAAATTGATTTCAAAGCCATGTGTTTAGATTTAATTAGCTCAGAAAGGGAAATAAAAACTCTTAGAGAAAGATTAGGAAATCTAAAATCAGTTAACTCAAAAAACATAAAGCTACAAGATCAACTAACCTTAGCTAATGAACAAATAATTAAATTAAAATCTGAATTATGTGAGGTCAAATAACTTGAGCAATCTCTCAATGGGAGAAGTATCAAGTTGTTGGACATTACAAGCACAGTGAATGCCAGATTAAATGGTACGTTGGGCTTGGGTGCTTCATCAAGTTTACCCCCCATAATTAAGAAAAATATTCTTTCAACCCCCATCAAGTTTATATCTGCAAAGGGAAAGGAAAAATTAATAGACAAACCAATGTCAGAAAACAATCCTAGACCCATAGACAAGAGAAACAGAAATCTGAAAACAACAAATAAAAACAAAGTTCAGCAGTATTCGTCGAACGCAGATCGACGAAATGTAGCCAGTTCGTCGAACCCAGATCAACGAACGCTGAACGCAAACTTCAGATATAACAATTCGTCTAACTGCGATCGACGAACTGTGTATGGTTCGTCAAGCAGAGGTCGACGAACTTGGGGCACAGAAAATAACTACTGTCATTCTCTAAGCAGAGATCGACGATCTCAACTCTATTCGTCGAAATCTGGTCGATGAACTTACAACAATTCGTCGAACTCAGAAAGACCAAACATAAACTATCTCTCTTACAGAAATTTTAAACCAACTAATAAGACATTTAATCCAGTAGCTGATTGGGTAATTCCACCTAGGAGATATCACCCCTCAGGTTATAAGTCTCAACCTGCTTTATCAGTTATTTCCAGCTTTACTTTTCAACAAAATAAAGGACCCAAGGTAACCTGGGTCAAGAATAATTGAATTTTGTTTTTCTTTGCAAGTACAGGTGAAGAGCGGTCCAAGGGTGAGTCAAACTTGATACTTGGACTGTGGTTGCTCCAAACACATGACAGGCAACAAGGACAATCTATCCAATTACAAGCCCAAGTTAGGACCAAAAGTGATTTTTGGAGATTCCAACAGTGGTCAATCAGAAGGATATGGGACAGTGAAGATTGGATCAATGATTTTCAAGAAAGTGACATATATAAGAGGACTCAAACATAACCTTATATCCATAAGTCAATTATGTGATGAATGTTATCAGGTACACTTTAACTTTTCTTCCTACTCTATTATTGATAATGATAACAAAACTGTTTTAATTGGACTTAGACATGTTAACATATACTTTGTAGATTTTATTTCTGCCACAACTGATATCTGCTTACTGAACCTTACTAGTAATCAAAATGAATTATGGAATAAAATATTAGGACATGTAAACCTTAAGAATATATCTAGGTTATCTAAAGACAACCTTATTAGAGGCTTACCTTCTGTCCCCTACAAGAAGAAAAGCCTATGCAGGGCTTGTCAGTTAGGCAAGCAAACCAAAACTAGTTTTAAATCCATTAATAAAAGTGATTCACCTAGGATATTGTATTTGCTTCATGTGGATCTATTTGGACCCATTGCAGTACAAAGCCTAGGAGGGAAGTCTTATATTTTAGTGATTGTTGATGACTTCTCTAGATTCAGTTGGGTAGCCTTTCTGAGAGCTAAGTCAGATACATTCAAAGTTCTTACAGATTTTCTCAGGACCATACAGATTGAGTTCTCTACTCATGTTGCATTGATCAGAAGTGATCATGGCATAGAGTTTGAGTCTCTTCTTATGCATGAGTTCTGTAAGAATGAAGGTATCAGGCAGTGCCTCTCAGCTCCTAGAACTCCCCAACAAAATGGGGTTGCTGAAAGGAAAAATAGGACACTCATTGAATCTGCAGGTACATTATTGTCAGATGCTTACATGCCTCTTTCCTTTTGGGCAGAAGCTGTAAATACTGCCAACTATGTCCTGAATAGAAGTCTTATACATAAACTGAAAAATAAAACCCCCTATGAATTACTTAAAGGGAAGAAACCTAAAATCACATACTTTAAAGTTTTTGGTTGTATTTGTTACTTTCACACTAATAACAAGAGATATATTAGAAAATTTGAGGCTAAGGCTGAAGAAGGGATTTTTCTAGGATATTACCAAGTAAGCAAGGCCTATAGGATTTTTAATAAATCCACCCTTAAAATTTAGGAATCTGTTCATGTATCTTTTGATGAAGCTAACATGTTTTATAAGGAGAAAGAAATTTCTACCAATAGCTTTTTGCAGGTTCCACAACTGTGTGAGTCTATGGATGGAGTAAACCTTACCCAAGAGGTATCAAAACATCCTACTCCACAGGTTGCTGAAGATAGTGAAGAAGAAATTCAAGAGGAAGTGGCTGAACTTCCTTCAACAGCTAGTACCATTCCCCAAGAGGAATTAAATACAGAAGTTGTTGCTCAACCAACCGATCTTATCACACTTAGAGATCACCACAGATCTCAAGTGATTGGAGATATTTCAGTAGGTGTACAGACAAGGCATCAACTCAACCAAGAATTGATGCATGCCTGTTTTCTCTCTCAAATTGAACCTCTCACCATTCATGAGGTAGAGCAAGATCCCCACTGGATCATTGCAATGCAAGAGGAACTAAATCAGTTTGAGAGATGTAGAGTTTGGGATTTGGTTCCAAGACACCATAACTACCCAGTTATTAGAACCAAATGGGTCTACAGGAACAAGTTGGATGCTCAAGGCAACATAGTGAGGAACAAGGCTAGGCTTGTTGCTCAAGGCTACATGCAAGAAAAAGGAATTGACTATGACCAAACCTTTGCCCCTGTTGCAAGGTTAGAGGCCATAAGAATATTCCTTACCTATGCAGCTCACAAGAGATTCAAGGTCTACCAAATGGATGTCAAGATTGCATTTCTGAATGGAGTACTTCAAGAAGAGGTTTATGTAGAACAACCTCCAAGTTTTATCTCTCCAACTCAACCTTCTTTTGTTTTTAAATTGCATAAAGCTCTCTATAGTTTAAAGCAAGCTCCAAGAGCTTGGTATGAGACCTTAGTTAGCTTTCTTTTAGAGCATAAATTTACAAGAGGAACCATAGATAAAACTCTTTTCACTAGACATCATAAGGACCAAATTTTGTTAGTACAGATATATGTGGATGACATAATTTTTGGGTCTACTGATCCCAAATTGTGCAAGAGGTTTGCTGACATCATGCAATGTAAATTTGAGATGAGTAGCATGGGTGAGCTTTCCTACTTCCTTGGTCTCCAAGTGAAGCAGCTCCCTGATGGTATCTTCCTCTCCCAAGCTAAATATGCTAAAGAGCTTATTAAGAAGTTTGGGATGGGTGATGCTTCAGGAATGAAAACCCCTATGGATACAAATGCTGTTGTGGATTTTGATGCAGCAGGGAAACCTGTAAATCAAAAAAATTATAGGGCAATTGTTGGATCCCTATTATACCTAACAGCTAGCAGACCTGATATAATGTTTGCCACATTCCTATGTGCTAGGTTCCAAGTGAACCCTAAATAATCTCACCTTATTTTCATAAAAAGAATTTTGAGATATATAAAGAGTTGCCCTAGTCTGGGACTCTGGTATCCTGCAGAGTCAGTGTTTCAGTTAACTGGATACTCAGATGTTAACTATGCTGGATGTAGAGTGGACAGGAAAAGTACCTCTAGAACTTGCCAATTCCTTGGTATGAGACTTATCTCATGGTTTTGTAAAAAGCAGACATTTGTGTCTACATCTACTGAAGAAGCAAAATACATGGCTGCTGGCAGCTGCTGTTCACAAATGCTATGGATACAAAACCAACTCCTGGACTATGTTGTCAACTTAAATAATTCAACATTATTTTGTGATAATACTAGTGCTATTGCTATAGCACAGAATACAGTTCACCATTCTAGGACTAAACATATTGAAATAAGACATCATTTCATTAGAGATAATGTAGACAAAAAGAAAATTAACTTAATCCATATTCCTACTGATTTACAGAGAGCAGACATTTTCACCAAGCCATTGGATGAGAAAACCCATCTATTCTTTATAAATCAACTGGGAATGATTAATGGAGAGGAGTTAACCTAACTTCTGTCTACATTCGACGAATTTTCCAGAGTTCGTCGAACGGAGTTCGACGAATTATGGAAAGCTTGTGTTGGAACACCCTATTACTAATTTGGGTCAGGATCACTATGTCTCTAGGGAACCAATGTTTGACCTCCTGTATAGCTCAAAAGGTCAATTAGAATTGAGTCTAAGGGTTAGAAGTCTAAGTTTGGAAGCTGGCCTCAAGACCAAGATTTTTTCAGTTTGAGACTAAGTCATATCGCCGAGCTCAGCACGACGATTCGTCGAACTCCGATCGACGATCGTCTAGCTCAACTTCGACAGATCGTCGAACTCCATTCGATGATCGCTGAGCTCAACTTCATCATATTGTCGAACTCCATTCGACGATCGATGAGCTCAGTTCGACGATCTTTGAATCAGTATTGAATCTCTATCTCTGAGCTCAGTTTGACGATCTTTGAGCTCAGATCGATGATATTTTGTTGCAATATAAGTCCATATCGTTGAGCTCAGTTCGACGATAGCAGAGCTCAGTTCGACGTTTTCCGATAACTTCAAGATTGTTTCAAGATTCAAATTCAAATCAGTTAAGGAGTTATTCTGCAATTAATTCAGAAGATTTTCTAGCCGTTTTAATTTATTTCTGGACCAAGTTTCAAGGGATTTTCAAGGAATATTTCTGTGGACTTTCCTCCAGAAGACATTTTTGCAATTAAGGATGCAATTAATGCAGGCCAACGGCTATTCTTGACAGAGGATGTTTTTCTATTCAGTATCAGAGAATAAAAGACAAGAATTTTTGAATCTCTCTATTACATAGACACACACAGACACACACAGACAGACAGAAAGACAGACATCGGTAATCTTCAGAACAAGAACAAAATATTCTCTGTCTCATAGAATTCTCAAGAACACACATCCAAGGAGCAAATTTTCTGAAAAATCTTCAGATCTCTCTTGTCTCAAGTGTTCAAGGCCAACATATTTCAAGACTCCAGACACCTAACATTTCAGCTGTTGCTGAAATCATCTTTTGCTGGAGCTCAACTTCTGAAGGCCTATCACCCTACAGCAAAGCTTCTTTTCCTGAAGATCTCAAGGACTTAGGGGGAGCTTTGACACCATCAATCCACATAGTCTTCTCAGCTGTTTGAGAAAGAGAAGACTTCCATCACTCTCTCACCCCCATCTCTGTAAAGGGTTTCTCAAACTCCCTTCAAAAGTTTGGGTTTGGTTTTTTAGCACCTTGTCAAAAGCTCATTGGTGGCAAGACACTTGATCAAAAAATCTGATTTGGTTTTTGAGCACCTTATCAAAAGCTCATTGGTGCCCATGACACCTGATCAACTCATCCTGCAGTGGATTCCTACCTAGGGTTGTAGAAGAGTGGATGTACCCAAGTTTAGGGGAACCACTATATTTCCTTGTGTCATCTGGTTTTTCTTGTCTTTATTTTTGTTTCTGGCTGTGATTGTTCTGTGATTAGCTTATGATTAGTTTAGCTCTGTGATTAGATTTATTAACTGCTCCCTGCTTACTCACATTACAACAATTGTTGTAAAAAGTTTTCAAGCACCATATACTCTATTCACCCCCCTCTAGGGTATATCAGATCTAGCTGCACTTTCAATTGGTATCAAAGCGAGGTTGGTTAAACATACCACACCTTGGTGGTTGCACAGGCTAACACCTGAACCCAAAGATCCCTAGTTAGATCTGTTTTCTTTTGAAAATTAGTATTAGATTTCGTTTTCACAAATCATGGCCCAAAACAAAGATTATGCTAGCACCAGACCTCCAGTGTGCAATCTATCCAAGTTTGCACTTTGGAAAGCAAGGATCAGACTATACATGAATTCTATTGACGAGGATATTTTTAACTCTGTTTTGACAGTGTGTCCAAGACCTCCAGAGAACTCAAGTACAAATGCTGTTCCACCTCCATCAGGAACAGATGCTGACATCAAGAAATGGAAGGTAGCTGATGCCAAGGCTATGAACATCTTAGCCCAAACAATGTCTGACGACATCTTTCAAAAGGTGGCTGAATGCAATTCAGCAAAGGAAATTTGGGACAAACTTTCTGAAATAGTCTCAGGCTCAGCTGATGAGAGAAAGGATAGGAGATCCCACCTCATATCTCAATATGAGAATTTCAAGAAGGGGGAAACTGAGTCAGTGGGAGATATGTACAACAAGCTCAGTCTAATAGTCAGTGAACTCAGGACATTGGATAAAGAGATCTCACTAACTGAACTCAATGACAAAATTCTAATGTGCTTCCCTAGCACTTGGGATTCAAGAATCTGGCCAATCAAGGATGCAAGAAGTTTGAATGAGATCACTACAGGAGCTCTATTGGGTAAGCTCAAATCTTATGAGCTACTCATCAAGAATAGAGAAGAAGAAAAGAAGGCTGACTCACCAGCCACAAGAAAAGAGAAAACAATAGCCTTCAAGGCAACTGAAGATCAGCCTGAAGACAAAGTCACATGCAATGATGAACTGCTCAGTCTCTTGGCCAAAAGATTTTACAAGATGGCCAGAAAGGACTTCAGAAGGAGATCATACAAGGAGCATGATAAACCAAGGTATGATAAGTCAATTAATAATAAAGAGATTGTTTGCTTTGGTTGCAGGAAACCAGGGCACATAGTTCCTGACTGTCCAGAAAACAAAAACAAGGATAGAAGGGACAAGAAAGAAAGAAGAAAGGAGAAATACTCCAAGAGGAATGGCAATGGCAAACCCTCATCAAGCAAAAACAAACATACAAGAAAGGGGTTTGTTGATGAATCCTGGAGTGAGAATGAAGAGGAGTCAGAAGCCTCATCCAGCTCCAGTGATGATGAGGATGATGCAGAAGAGAAAGAGTTCTGCATGATGGCAATCAATGTCTCACAACATAATTCAGAAGAAGAGGAGTCATAGTCAGACTCATAGACTCAACCTGAAGAAGATCAGGTAATTAGTTCTTTTGACTTTAAATCAGAGGACTTTAAATCTGAATTTAAAGCATTGTGTTTAGACCTGCTAAAATCTGAGAAAGAAATTATCTCTCTCAGAAATCATTTATCTGAACATAGTACTTTAAAGTCAGAAAACCTCAAACTCTCTCAGGAGTTGGAGTGCTGTAGGGAGCAGATAGCTTCACTGAAAAGTGAGCTATCTGAGGCCAAGAAGCTTGAAAAATCCCTTAATGGGAGAAGCATCAAGCTGATGGACATCACAAGCACAGTGAACTCCAGATTTAATAGTACACTGGGCTTGGGTGCTTCATCCAGCCAACCCATAGTTCTAACCACTCCAATCAAGTTCATTTCTGACAAAGGAAAGGGAGTTGTAGAGGTAGCTATGAAAAATTCTGATCTGCCCAAGAAAACTAAGTCCCAGCAGAAATCGTCGAATGGAGATCGACGATCGCCGAACGCAGATCGACGATCTCAGGCAAAATCGTCGAACTCAGGTCGACGATCTCAAGTTCCTGAACTCTGCCATAGTCGACCGTCGAACGGAGCTCGACGATCGGACCCAAGATCGTCGAACGCAGCTCCAAGATCGTCGAACAGAGGTCAGAGCTTTGGAAATGTTTTTAAGGGCAAATCAAAATCCAATCCTAAGGGTCCTTCATCCCAAATCTTTAACCCTTATACTGAATGGATTATACCTCCAAGGAGATATCATCCTGAAGGATATAAGAGTCAACCTAGGATGTCTTTTATTTCAGAATTTAAAGGTTATCAACCTAGGCCCAATGTAAACTGGGTCAAAAACAAATGAATTATCTTATGTGCAGGTGAAGACCTATCCAACATCTAACCAACAATGGTACTTGGATAGTGGGTGCTCTAAGCACATGACAGGGAACAAGGACAACCTCACTTCCTTTAGAGCCAAGCTTGGACCCAAAGTTATCTTTGGTGATTCAAACTTTTGACAGACTAAAGGATATGGTGCAGTGCAGATTGGATCAGTAACATTCAAGAAGGTAGCTTATGTGGAAGGACTGAAGCATAACTTAATAAGCATCAGTCAGCTGTGTGATGAAGGCTACCAGGTGACCTTCAGCAAAGCTTTATACAAAATCAAGTCAGAGGACAACACAACTGTGTTGACAGGTAAAAGGAAAGGTAACATCTATCTAGTAGATTTTCTCTCCACAGATGTAGATATTTGCCTGTTCAATTCTGTTTGTAGACCAAATATTTTATGGCATAAGAGACTAGGACACCTAAACCTTAGAACTATTGCTAGGCTATCCAAGGATAACCTTGTTAGAGGACTACCTTCTGGCCCCTACAAGAAGGAAGGACTCTGCAGAGCTTGTCAATTAGGCAAGCAAACTAAAAATAGCTTTAAGTCACTTAATAAGAGTGATTCACCTACAATATTGTATCTGTTACACATGGATCTTTTTGGACCCATCACAGTACAAAGCCTATGAGGGAAATCTTACACTTTAGTAGTTGTAGATGACTTCTCTAGATTCACTTGGGTGTTCTTTCTAAGGAATAAGTCTGATAACTTTAAGTGTCTGACAGAGTTTCTCAAATGTATACAGATTGAGTTCAATACTCACATTGCCCTGATCAGAAGTGATCATGGGATAGAGTTTGATTCTCTTCTTATGCAAGAGTTCTGTCAGAGTGAAGGGATCAGGCATACTTTCTCAGCTCCTAGAACTCCTCAACAAAATGGGGTAGCTGAAAGGAAAAATAGAACCCTTATTGAATCTGCCACTACATTGTTGTCAGATGCTCATCTACCTCTATCCTTTTGGGCAGAGGCAGTGAACACCTCCAACTATGTGCTGAATAGAAGTTTGATACATAAACTAAAGGGAAAGACTCCCTATGAATTACTCAAAGGGAAGAAACCTAAAGTTGATTATTTTAGAGTTTTTCGTTGTATTTGCTATATACATAATAATGACAAGAAATACTTAGCAAAATTTCAAGCTAAAACTGATGAAGGAGTGTTTCTGGGATACTCCATGATCAGCAAGGCTTATAGGGTGTATAATAAATCATCTCTAAAAATTGAGGAATCTGTTCATATATCATTTGATGAATCTAACATGTCTTTCAAGGAGAAGATCTCTTCTACCATAGAACCTTTGCAGGAACATTCTCTAGTTGAAGACTTGAACAAGTTACAGGTTACTCAAAGGGATGAAAGCAGTGAAGATGAAGAAAGTGTTCAACACATTGAAGAACAACTTGAAGAGCCAGTTGTTGTACCACAAGAGGAAACAACAATACAGGTTGGTGAACAATCAACACCCCCTGTTGATTTAGTAACATCAAGAGACCATCCAATTTCCCAAATAATTGGAAACATCTCAGCTGGTGTGCAAACCAGAAATCAGGTCAACCAAAACCTGTTGCACACCTGCTTCCTATCTCAAATTGAACCTCAGTCCATTCAAGATGCAGAGCAAGATCCACACTAGATCATTGCAATACAAGAAGAGTTGCATCAATTTGAAAGGAACAAAGTGTGGGAACTAGTGCCAAAGCCTAAGGATCACTCCATTGTTGTAACAAAGTGGGTGTTCAGAAACAAACTGGATGATCAAGGAGTAATTGTAAGGAACAAGGCAAGGCTAGTTGCTCAGGGATATTCTCAAGAAGAAGGAATAGACTATGACCAGACGTTTGCACCTGTTGCAAGATTGGAAGCGATCAGAATATTTTTAGCTTATGCAGCACATAAAGGCTTCAAGGTATATCAGATGGATGTCAAAAGTGCATTTCTAAATGGAGACATCAAAGAGGAAGTATATGTCAGACAACCTCCAGGTTTTATCTCTCCAACTTATCCTAATTATGTTTTTAAATTGAACAAAGCATTATATGGTCTCAAGCAAGCTCCTAGAGCATGGTATGAGACCCTAGCATGCTTTCTTTTGGAAAATGGATTTATAAGGGGTAGAGTAGACCAAACTCTTTTCATTAGAACCCATAAGTCCCATACCCTACTAGTACAGATTTATGTAGATGATATTATTTTTGGTTCTACTGACTCCAAATTGTGCAGAAGGTTTTCCAACCTAATGCATTCTAAATTTGAAATGAGTAGCATGGGTGAGCTATCCTTCTTCCTAGGATTTCAAGTTAAACAGCATGCTGAAGGCATCTTCATTTCTCAAACCAAGTATGCAAATGAATTGGTTAAGAAATTTGGCATGTCTGAAGCATCTTGTATGAAAACATCTATGCCTACTAATGCTGTATTGGATGCTGATGAACATGGAAAACCTGTTGATCAGATAACATATAGAGCAATGATTGGCTCTTTACTGTACCTTACAGCTAGTAGACCAGATATAATGTTTGCTACATGTATATGTGCTAGGTTCCAAGTAAGCCCTAGAGAGTCACACCTAACACTAGTAAAGAGGATTCTCAGGTATGTTAAAAGTTGTCCAAATCTAGGTCTCTGGTATCCAAAAGATTCAGCATTTGATTTAACTGGATTTTCTGATGCTGAATATACTGGATGCAGAATTGACAGGAAAAGCACCAGTGGAACTTGTCAGTTCCTTGGTGACAGACTTGTCTCTTGGTTTTGTAAGAAACAAACCTCTGTGTCAACTTCAACTGCTGAAGCTGAATATATGGCTGCAGGTAGTTGTTGTTCACAAATCTTGTGGATTCAAAACCAACTCCTAGACTATGGCTACAACTTAGAGAAGTCTAAAATCTTTTGTGATAACACCAGTGCTATTTCTATAGCTCAAAATCCAGTCCTCCATAGTAGGACAAAACACATAGAGATTAGGCATCATTTCTTAAGGGATAATGTTGAAAAGAATAAAATTGAACTACAATATATCCCAACTGATTTACAAAGGGGAGATATTTTCACCAAGCCCTTGGATGAAAAGAAACACACCTTCTTCCTAAATCAGTTAGGAATGTTAGATGGAGGAAGTCTTAAATAATGCCCAAGATTTTAAAAGCCTAAAAATTGACCAAGACTTGGCAAACATCTTGATTTTTCTTAGTGTCTATAGGTTTTCTGATCTCTGAACTGCGCTCGACGATTTTCCCCCAGATCGTCGAACGGAGATCGACGATTTCTAAAATCGTCGACCTGAGTTCAGCGTTTCTCAGATAGTATGAACTATCTCTTCCGGTCAGTGATCGTCGAACGGCGCTCGACGATTTTGTTCTCTGAGTGATCGTCGAACATAGCTCAACGCTCTCGAATATCGTCGAACGGAGATCGACGATGTTGAAGACTCTTCAGATTCCTTTAGAAGCCCCGATCGTCGAACTGCATTCAACGATCTTTCCATTTCTGCGTCGAACCCTAATATAAAATTCATTTTTCGCCGTCGTTCTCCTTTGCGCTTTCGATTTCTCTGCAAAAACTTTCTTTCCCTCCAAACAATTCTGCACTTGGTCGTTTTGTTTGTTGAATCTTTGCAGGTACCTATGGCTGTTTATGTTGCTGTTCTCTCTGCCATGAAGTTTGATGCTGTCTTCGACATCGATATGGAATCCTTCAGCACAATAGACCAAGTTTTTCAGGACATCATAGAGTTATTCAAAGAGCAGAAACTTACTGCAATCATGACTACAAGGATTAAGCTTGCTTCTGATGAGATTAAGGAATGGGTCTACACTGCCCACAATCAGGACAACAACACCATTGTTGGATCAATCTCTGGCACACAGGTACCATTGACCCCAACAATTCTAACAGAGGTTTTTGAGTTGAGAACTGGTGGAGATATGCTGATTTGTCTGGAGAAGAATTTGCTGACTTGCTTGTCAGAATGGGTCATTCTGAGGCTAACCCTAGCAAGCTATTGAAAAAGAATCTTTCTGTGGAATACAGATTCCTGGATAATGTAGTTGGGAAAGTCCTTCTAGCTAAGCACTCTGCTCATGATATAATTTCCAGGTATCAGCTCTGCCTAATGGGAGCCCTAGTAGACAGGAAGAACCTGAATTGGGGAGAAGACTTCTTTGACCTCATCAAAAAGAAGATCAACAAAAGTTTTGTAAACTTTGGAAGAATTCTAGGGGTTTTTCTGCAGCATAGGTGTCCTGCATTGCTGGTCTCCTCTGGAATCCACATCAGTGCATCCAAGAGACTGTCTTGTGCCCTTTTTGGTAAATGGGACAGACAGATCATCAAGCCCAGCAGGCCATCCTCCAGCACTCCTTCAGGCACCAGGACTCTCAGAGTCATTTCCCCACAGGTCTCTGCCCCTGCAGATGACCTGCCTGCTGATGCCTCTCCTCCTCCTCCTCCTCCAATTCCATCTCTTCCCATTCCATCTACCATTCAAACTCCATCCACCATCATCATCTCCAGCTCCTCTCCAACATCTACACCATCCCCAATCCCTACTCTTCCAACCATAGAAGACCAATTCCATCCATTACTCACCTACCCTCCAACAGACATTGCCACTTCATCACCCTCCAATCCATCCTTCAACCTCCTTGATGATTCCTTCATGGATGATTCACCATTCTCTCCTCCTGAGCTACCCTCATCCTAAACATCCTACCAAGATCTTCTGCAAGAAATAATTAATCAACTCACCTTCACCCCATCTATCTCCATCCCACTGTCCTCCATATCCACTTTACCCACACCTCAACCATCCCTGCCCCACTACTCCAGCTCTCCACTACCATCTCCAACAGCTACACCTCCATCCTCTACCTCTGCTCCAGTCACCACTGAGCAAGTAGACATTCCAGCCCTTGCTGACAGGCTATATGAATTGCTAGCCCCCAGGCTATCTCTTCTTTTGGAGACCTCCTTGGCTCCATTACTCCTGTCAGTGGCAGCCCTTTCTGCCAGGCTCTCCTCTCTTTTCCCTCAGGCAGCCCCTTCAGCAGTGTGCCTTGATCCAGCCATGTCTGAATCTAGGCAGGGGGAGATGCCCTATGAAGTGAGTCTGCCTGCTGCTGCTCTTGCTGTTTCAGTGAGCCTGCCTGCTGCTGTTTCTTCAGTTCTTGAATCTGCTACTACTGCTGCTGATGTGTTTCAAGCTTCAGTTCAACCTCCTACTGCAGTCTTTGCAATAGACCTCAGGTCTTTGCTCTCAGATGTCTGCCAGAGACAGTTGCTATCTAGCCCCCAGAGGATCTGTCCAAGGCCCTTGTGCCATTCTCTTGCTGTGACCCCAGCATCATCACCTCATTTGTCCACTCAGTTTATGCTGCTGCTACTTCTGCTGAAAGCATTGCTGTTGTTTCTGATGTTGCTGCCCCTCCTGCTGCTGAAAATTCTGTTGATACTATTGCTGTTACTGCTGATGAGCCAATTTCTAAGGAGATCCTTATGACAGAGGCACATGAGTTTGAGTCTTCTGTATTTTCTGCTGATATTTCTACTGCTGATATTGTTGTTAGTGAAACTGTTGCTGCTGCTATTGTTACTTCTCCAGAACCTTCAGTATCTGCTGTTGTTACTGCTTCTGCCTCAATTTCTGCTGCAACACCTTCTGTATCTGCTGTTGTTACTGCTACTGCCTCGACTTTTGCTACTATAACTCCTGCTACCAGTTCTGTATCTGCTTCAATCCAGCTTAAGCAAGATTTGATGAAGAAGATTGATGCCCTGTATGATGATCAGAGTTTTGAAAGTGATGAGTTCAGAACAGATTCTGATGATTCTTCTGCTACCATTGCCAGGAAGAGAAAGGCAAGGAGCAAAGCCATGAAGAGAGTACCTCCTGCCAAGGTCAAGGATAACAATGATATACCATACTATATTCTTCATGATTGCCCCATCACTGATCACTGGATGTATTACTCAAAGAATCAACTCAAAGCAATGAAGAAGAAAAGGAAATATGAAAAGGGCTCTTCTCAATTCCAACATTCTCATCCTCCTCCACCACCTCCTCCTGATACAGGTGCAGGTGGAAGTTCAGCTGCTCGACCCCCTGCTAGAAGTCAAACTCCCTATCAATCACATGCTAGATCCTACCATAGGGGAAGCCAATCCAGTCATTCTCAATCTAGAAGAGGAGGATATAGAGGCAATCAAACAGAAGTCTAGGTTTACTCTAAAGGACACTCAAAGCATCATCCATACTCCAGGGAAGGACAAATTTCATCTAACACCACCTCTGGTCCTTTTCCCTATAAGTTGAAGGAAACTGTTTCATCCAAGCCTCCTCAAGATAACCCTTCTAATAGATATGAGCCACCAGTACCTTTTGAAGACCCTGAGAACAATCCAGCTGCTTGGACTGCAAGGATGAAAGAGCTTGCTGCACTGGATCAGATCAAGAAAGCTAAAGAGCAAGGAAGAGACTCATCTAACATCTCTACAATGTCTGAACAAAGAAAGAAAGAGTTGGAAAAATATGCATCAAGCAAATTTTTTTGATTCTGACAGGTACATGGAACTGCATCCTGAAGCTGTAGTTTCCAGACCCAAACAGCAAACCACTTTAGGTGTAGCAGATGATACAAGATCAAAGAAGGAATCCCTCAACCCCAACAGAGAAATCAAACTTGTTAAGGACAAGGAAAAGAAATGATTATGTAAGGTGACAATCTCTCTGACTTCTGGTTATTATCTGGGATGATATATATATATATCTGTGGTTCTGCATGTCCAGCTTTTCTTTTTGTTTTTCTGTATTGCTGCTTGTATGTTATTTAATTTTTTTCCAAACTCTGTAAATAGTAATCCTAACTCAAATAGGGGGAGATTGTTGGAACACCCTATTACTAATTTGGGTCAGGATCACTATGTCTCTAGGGAACCAATGTTTGACCTCCTGTATAGCTCAAAAGGTCAATTAGAATTGATTCTAAGGGTTAGAAGTCTAAGTTTGGAAGCTGCCCTCAAGACCAAGATTTTTTCAGTTTGAGACTAAGTCATATCGTCGAGCTCAGCACGACGATTCGTCGAACTCCGATCGACGATCGTCTAGCTCAACTTCGACAGATCGTCGAACTCCATTCGACGATCGCTGAGCTCAACTTCATCATATCGTCGAACTCCATTCGACGATCGATGAGCTCAGTTCGACGATCTTTGACTCAGTATTGGATCTCTATCTCTGAGCTCAGTTCGACGATCTTTGAACTCAGATCGACGATATTTTGTTGCAATATAAGTCCTTATCGCTGAGCTCAGTTTGACGATAGCAGAGTTCAGTTTGACGTTTTCAGATAACTTCAAGATTGTTTCAAGATTCAAATTCAAATCAGTTAAGGAGTTATTCTGCAATTAATTCAGAAGATTTTCTAGCCGTTTTCATTTATTTCTAGACCAAGTTTCAAGGGATTTTCAAGGAATATTTCTGTGAACTTTCCTCCAGAAGACATTTTTGCAATTAAGGATGCAATTAATGCAGGCCAACGGCTATTCTTGACAGAGGATGTTTTTCTATTCAGTATCAGAGAATAAAAGACAAGAATTTTGAATCTCTCTATCACATAGACACACACAGACACACACAGACAGACATAAAGACAGACATCAGTAATCTTCAGAACAAGAATAGAATATTCTCTGTCTCAAAGAATTCTCAAGAACACACATCCAAGGAGATCAAATTTTCTGAAAAATCTTCAGATCTCTCTTGTCTCAAGTGTTCAAGGCCAACATATTTCAAGACTCCAGACACCTAACATTTCAGCTATTGTTGAAATCATCTTTTGCTGGAGCTCAACTTCTGAAGGCCTATCACCCTACGACAAAGCTTCTTTTCCTGAAGATCTCAAGGACTCAGGGGGAGCTTTGACACCATCAATCCACATAGTCTTCTCAGCTGTTTGAGAAAGAGAAGACTTCCATCACTCTCTCACCCCCATCTCTGTAAAGGGTTTCTCAAACTCCCTTCAAAAGTTTGGGTTTGGTTTTTGAGCACCTTATCAAAAGCTCATTGGTGGCAAGACACCTGATCAAAAACTCTGATTTGGTTTTTGAGCACCTTATCAAAAGCTCATTGGTGCCCAGGACACCTGATGAACTCATCCTGCAGTGGATTCCTACCTAGGATGGTAGAAGAGTGGATGTACCCAAGTTTAGGGGAACCACTATATTTCCTTGTGTCATCTGGTTTTGCTTGTCTTTATTTTTGTTTCTGGCTGTGATTGTTCTGTGATTAGCTTATGATTAGTTTAGCTCTGTGATTAGATTTATTAACTGCTTCCCTGCTTACTAACATTACAACAATTGTTGTAAAAAGTTTTCAAGCACCATATACTCTATTCAACCCCCTCTAGAGTATATCAGATCTAGCTGCACTTTCAGTTTGAGAGGTTCCCGTCGACCGGAGATCGACGAATTCTCTGTGTGTGGAAATAACTTTCATCGACCAGAGATCGACGAACTTTGCTTCAGAAGATATTTCGTCGAACGGAGTTCGACGAACTATTTTCGATTCTTCTGGATGAGATCGACGAATTATCTGTCTATAATTTATTTCGTCGAGCTCAGTTCGAAGAATTTTTCTTTTTCGTGGAACGGAGATTGTCGATTCATATTCTGAAAATCTTATATATAGGTTTTCTTCGACCTCCGTCCCGCGCTTTCAGTTCTTTGCTCTTGATTGTCGTTTTTCTCTGTGTCTTTCTTACAGGTCATCAATGACGATTCCCGCAGGAGCGTTAGCAGCGATGAAGTTTGATACTGGATTCGATATGGATTTTGATTCTTTTCAACATTCGGATCCCATTTTCCTCTACATCTTGGAACTACTAGAGGAACTGAATCTAAAGGATTTCATGATCTGCAGAATTAATTTGCACTCTACTGAAATCAGAGAATGGGTATATACATCAACAATTTCTGAGGATAATATGATGACAGGAAATATCGGGAGTACTGCTGTTTCCCTATCTCCCGCAACTCTGTCTGAGATTTTTGGATTAGTCAATGGAGAAGACAACATGGAAATGGATTATGAAGAGTTTGGAGACATGCTGAAGTTAATGGTTTTTTCAGGAAGCAACCCTAATAAGCTGCTGAAGAAGCAACTTTCCGCCGCCTACCAATTTCTGGCAAACATTGTAGGAAAAGTGCTAATGGAAAAGCACTCAGCACATGATTACATAACCCGCTACCAATTCCTAGTTATGTGTGCCGCGGTGAACAAGAGATGTGTCAAATGGGGCACAATCTTCTTTGAATTGATAAAGAAAAAAATAGCAAGAAGGAAGTCTGCTTCGGCAGAATTTTGGCGATTTTCCTCCAGGAAAAGGCTGCTGAATGTATGGTATCCCCGACCATCTTCATAAATGCCAGCAAGCGCCTCACATGCGCTCTGTTTGGCAGGTGGGAGAGGACAATCTACATGCCCTCCAAGGCTTCCTCCTCTTCCATCCAAACTTCTGAGAGCACCAGGGCTGTAAAGGCCGCTCCCCACCCTGCAGAAGAGATCCTTCCATCTCCATCTTCTCTTCCTGCACTTCCAACCAAATAACTCCCCTCCTCTTCCATTCCTGCTACCACACCTAAATCTCCACAACATACCTACTCCTCCTCCATCTCCACCACTGGACCTTACCAACATTCCTACACCTCTAGCTTCACCTCATGAGACATCTGTTCCTACACCTCCTCAGTCTCCTCTTCCCCCCCCCATCTGTCATTCATTCCCTCCTACACCATACCCACAGACACTGCCACACCAGCTGTTATTCCTCCTCTATCCCCTCCATCTGTTCTTCCTACATCATCTACTTCTCTACCTTCAACCACCATCTCTCCATCATTGGAAACCCCCACTGTATCTACCATCATATTCTTGCTCACTCCCCTCATCAAATCTATAATCCAAGAGGCCATTACACCTCTTGTGACCTCCATCAATTCTTTATCAGCCCAGATTTCTGCCCTATCTGTTATCCGCTCTTCATCTATGGGCCTGGCTCCAGGTTCTCCTGAACCCAGGCAGGGGGAGATGCTCAGTGATGAAGTTGCAGCAGATTCAGATACAGCAGCAGCAGTCACAGCAGCAGTTCTCTCTCCAGCAGATGCAGATTCAGATGAGGTTACAGAAATTTTGACAGATTTAGATTCTGAAATGATTAAATTAATTCAGTTTATGGATACTGACAATGATCTAGATGAGTCAGTTGAACAAATAAAACCTGTTGGTGATTTCCATTTAAATCCCATAGTAAATTTGTCTGCTTTGTTGAAAAGTTTTGATATAGCTTTTATGCAATTTCTTCCAGCTGATTCTACTAAGCCAAGTTTGGCTATTGTACCTTATACCTCTCCAGTAAGTCCAGAAGTTGCTAAGCAACTCTGTGACAAGTTTGCTATCTCAGCTCCAGCTTCTATCTCAGCTTCTAGTCCAGAGGTCATTCCAGAAGTTATTTCAGCCCCAAGTTTTGTCATGGATGACTCTCCTATGCCTAACCTGGATGAGCTAATCTTAGCTGATATTGAAGAGGAGAATAAGGCAGTAGCTGAAAGCTCTATCACCATTATTTTTGTTTCCTGTGCAGTCTCCTCCTCTTCTGTTGCTGATATTCCAGTTCCTGAACCTTCTGCCCCTCCTCCAGAAAAAGCTATTCTTTCTGATAAAACTTTGAAAGCTTTGGATGCTCTTTATGACATCCCTCAGGGTTCTGAGTCTGAAGAAGATGATGATGATGATGACTCAGGTGAAGATGCTGCAAGTAAGAAAAAGAAGATGCTACCAAAGAAAAGGAAGGCTCCTCCTCCTCCAGCTCCAAAGCCTAATCCCACTGTAGACACTCCCTATTACATTTTGCATAATGTAACTCCATACAAGGGAATGCCTGGATGGATGTGGCTATCCAAAAACTAGCAGAAGGATAGAAAGAGAAGCAGGAGATATTCCCCTCCTCTAGTGCACAGATACAGGAAGGATCCTCCTCCTCCTCCTCCTCCAGCAGCTGGTGCCTCTGGCTCCTCTAGCTCCCAGAGATCTGCCCCAATGCAAACATATCAGAGACAATCAGGGAGATCTTCTGGAAGCAGCCAACAAAAGCAGCCATCCTCCTCAAGAAGTCAAAGTCAACAACATCAGCAGCAACAACAACAAATTTCTGATGTACAAAAAGCTGAAAGTCCAAAAAGGCATCTCTCTCCTCCAATCCCATTTGAAGATCCTGAAACTGCAAATACTGCAAGAATGGCCAGATATCAGGAGTTAATTGGACTATCTCTGATTAATAAAGCCAAGGCTGAAGGCAAAGATACATCAGGTCTTACAACAATGTCAAAGTATAGAAAAGAAGAGCTGAAAAGATTTGACAAAGGCAATAAATTGTTTAATGTTAATGATTATATGAAGCTACATCAAGAAGCAGTTGTCCCCAGAGCTACATCATTGAATATTATTGGGGCAGCTGATATGACTATGACAAAAGCTCAAGCTCAAGATCCAAACAGAGAAATCAACTTTAAAAAGCCAGGAGAGAAACCATCTGAAGACAGGTCCAAGCAGAAGAAGCAAAAGAAGTAATTTTCTTGTTGTTTCATTTTCTGTCTGTTTTTGTTTTTCAAACAATGCTATCTGTTTAAACAAAGCTTTGTATATATATATCTATTGCATGTGTTATAATTCTCTGCCAGATATATTTCTTTTCTTGCTTTGTTTTCTGTTTATTTCTATTTTGAGTCTCTGTTAGTGACCTCACCCAAATAAGGGGAGATTGTTGGATCCCTAGTTGATTTGGGCTAGGTTCACTGACTTAGGATGTGACCCATCATGTATAGCCAGGGTCATTTTGTGTCCTATAGTCTAGGTCAAGTCATTAGGTTCAACTCCAGATGGACCAGCTATCTTAAAGACCATCAGAGACTTCAGACTTAGAGGATTTCAAGACTAAGTTAAGTGAGTTCGACGTTCGTCGAACTCAGCTCGACGAAAGGAGTTCTGTGCTCGACGATCGTTAGACATTTCTTAGTGCTGAGCTCGACGATCTTGCTTCTTTGTTCGACGAAGACTGAGTTTCTACATCAAGCCAAATTCAGGACAACTTCAGAATTTTTCTAAGTCTAGCTTCAAGCTTTGGTCGACGAATTAGATTCTGATCTCGACGAACTTGGACCTCAAGTTCTCAGCTTCTCAGGTCGACGAAGTCAGCTTCTCAGGTCGACGAATGTAGTACTCTACTCGACGAATACTGTCTTACAGTGAAGATTATCTGCTCGACGAATGAAGATTGTCTGGTCGACGAACTCTCTCAAGCTCAGCTCGACGAACTCAAACTCAGCTCGACGAATTGCATTCTTCGTTCGATGAATCCAGACTAGGTCATCTTCAGGTTTCCCATCCCATTTATTGGCGATGATTCCTGATTTATTAATGACAGATCTTCTCAGAATGTTACCGTTAGAACGCGCATTGACTATGGACGAATACATGTCGTTTTTCAATGGGACAGTTGGGGAAATCATTGATTGTCGCTTCCTTCCAAGGTCGACTGCAATTACTACTCAAACATTCGAATTTTGAATGTTCTCAGCCAGTCAAAAAGAAATAAAAAGAAAGAAGAGAATCAATTAGTAACAGAGCAACACAGTCAGTCATATAGTCACACAGACAGCAAGCAATACAGAAAGATAATCAGACAGACACTTAGATTGCACAGGAGAATAAACTCACTCAAAATCAAAAGTTCTACTGCACTCAGCCTGACCAGAGAACATCTTCAAGAAGAAGAAGAAGAAGAACAATCAAATTCTATCAAGAGTCTTCTTCTTTCCTTCAATTCTACAGGACTACTTCAAAGGACAACAATTATTCAATCCGTCAAAGAAGTTCCTGAAGCTAATCCTAGTCCAGGCATTCTAGATCTTTGAAGACCTATCACCCTGAATTAGTGCTCCAGCATTCCTGATTAATTCAAGATCTCAGGGGGAGCAAAAGCTGCTACAATCAATCCACAAGTCTTCTCTCTGATTGTTGACAGAGAAGACACCATCTCTTTACTTCCAATTCCTGTACAGGGTTTTAAATCCCTTCAAAATTATTCTGGTTGCAAGTCTCCTTCAAAAAGACTTGAGGTTTTGGTTTTTGAGAACCTGAACAAAAGCTCATTGGTGTCAGACAACTGATCAAAAACCTGAGTGGATTCCTACCAGGGTGGTAGAAGAGTGGATGTACCCAGGTTGGGGAACTACTATAAAAATTTCTTGTGTCATCTGGTTGCCATTTTCTTTGTGTTTTGGCTGTGCTTTGTGATTACTTAGTTTGCCGTGCTTAATTTTATTTACTTACTGACTTGTTCACTTAGGAATACAACAAAAGTTGTAAAAAGTTTTTAGTGAGCACTATACTCTATTCAACCCCCCCCCCCCCTCTAGAGTATTTCAGATCTAACCTGCACTTTCAAATTCCTACCAGGACCTATTCCCTCCACGGCCAGAGCTTGAGTTTGAAGCTTTTGCCTCCAAACTTCGCGAATTTGCCTCCTTTACTCGTCTTCTTTCCTCGTATGCAACATTTCTATGCATTTTCTTCTTCATATCTACTTTTCTTTCCCGATTCTTCTCCACCAATGTAGTTTTTTTTTAAAAAAATCTTTCTATTTTTTCACAGATAATGTCTTCCGGAAGAGCCCAAGGAGGTCGCCGTCGTCGATCGGAGCTCCAGGCTCTATCTACTGAGAGGCGAGACGCCACTGTGCCGCTGGTGTTCACAGATCCTGCACACATCGCCCGCTACAACCGCCTCCAATCGAAGAAATTTCAAGACATCCGAATAATTGATTGGAGTGTCCTCGAAGAGAGAAATTTAGTGGGGGATGTTAGGGAATTAATATCTGTAATGGGTTGGGAGCGGTTCTTTGCGATAGAGGATTTAGGCTTTAAGGAACTCACACTCGAGTTCATGTCCTCGTTTTACTTAAATATTAGGCCTAATCTCACTGATTCTGCTCACGCGCACGAGGGGGTCATTTCCTTTCGAGTAGGGGGCACTTTTTACACACTCACCCTGCTCCAGTTCACCCAATATCTACGGGTGTACGAGGACTCGTTCCTCATCAGTGCCGCCTACCCCCACTTCATTTCGACCTCTCCTCTCGAGATCTTGTCGGCAACATCTGGACCCGGCATTATTTTGATCTTAGTCCGTATGAGGCCAAGAGATCTAAGGACTCCTAGTTGCATTCTCCCGCCCTCCATTACATTCGCCACCTCCTTAGCCACACCTTGAGCGGCCTCGGTGAAAGCTCCGGCCTTGTTAGTCGGCAGGACGTGTTATACCTCTATAGCATGTCGTCTCGTTATCCCCTCCACCTAGGTTTCCTGCTCTCCCAGTTCATCCTCCACCAGGCCGACAACTCCCGCATAGGGTCTATTTATGTAGCACCCTACATCACCCGCCTGGTGAAGAACATGGGCATCTTCTCAGCCCTCCCCTCAATGACTGTGGTCACGAGGACTGTACCGATTACGATGGCCAGTCTTCGGTCCCTCCGCCTCATCACCGCCCGTCCGGGCCGGGGAGGCATTATTTATTCACTTGCGAGGTGTGGTACGCATGCGCAGGATGCCGATGACGACGAGGTGGATCTGTACCTCGATGAGCCGCTGGTGCCTCTATCCCGTTCCACTTATGATTGGGGAGAATCTTCTAATGCTCCCCTCCAGCTCGTTCGCAGTATTCACGGGAGATCCGGCATTTCTTCGAGACCAAGCTCTCGCCACGCTTCCAGCGTATCGAGGATGCACAGATGCGGATAGAGGACCTCCTCATTCAGATCAGGGACCACCTAGGGATTGCTCCTCGCGCACCGGCAGCTCCTGGCCAGCCACACTTCCACGACAACCAGACCGACCAGCCGCCTTACTTTTGACATGTATCTGTGTGTTTTAGTATTTACTTATATCTGTGTATTTCAGATATTATATATGATTTCATGTCAGCTCCTGTTTCCTTCATGTGATCTTCCATTTTCATGATAGCAGTTTTTTTATTAGTAAAATTACTCTTTCAGCACTTTACATTGCAATGAGGACATTGCAAATTTTCAGTCTGGGGGTGGATGTTCTTCCATTTTATAATTGCTGTGATAGACATAGTTACAATTGATTATAATTTTGCTATCATAATACTCAAGTTTGTTATACCCCCCCCCCTCAAAAAAAGAACTAAAAAATATAATTTTATCTTTTGGTTTTTGTTACTCTTTTAAGCTCTCATTATTCATTCATTTGGGATTATAACTATCTAATTTAACTTCGCATGCTGATTAAAATAAATTGATGTATACTTGTAGAGTGTTATACTTTGTTGATTCATAATTATGTATAAAAATACATTAGCTTAATTTTCTCTATATAATTTATTGTTAAGATTAATCCTCTATATTATTAACTATCAATCACTCTATTTTAGAAAATATAATTATCTATAATAAAGTGAGTCGATGAGTGTAACATTTTTATAATTTGGTATTAGGGAATTAAAATGAAACATACTCTCTATTGATGCCTAGAACTTACCCTCTAGCGATCCTCAAAACTTTTGCATAGGTTAATTAGTGAGCGCGGAAATTACTTAGGCCTCCTTTTGGATAGCTTGAGCCTTGCAATCCCAAAACCTTAAACATTATACCCTTGCATACCCAATTTGGACATAATCCCTATCCTTTTGACACTCTACTATTAAAATTCACCAAGGCCAAATCCTTACCTATTAGCACACCTATCATTGAGACCTTCTTGGAATGAATTTGTTCATAGTGATACGTGGCCTGAGTGCGTGTATACATGCACCCACTTGGAATGATCCTTACTATGCACCCATGAAAAGAAAAGACATAATGATATGTGGCCTGAGTGCGTGTATACTTGCACCCACTCGGAATGATCCCTACTATGGCCCCTTGGTTTTAAAAAAATAAAAATATAGAGTACCTTTCAACTAAATGTGGGAAGTATACTAATTGAAAGTCTGGTGTGCTTTTATAACACTGATGTATGTTAAGGTATGTACCAACAAAAAAGCTCAATTGTGATTTAGGTGTGAAGGAAAAGAAAACAAAATCCATCAAATTTACCTTTGATTTGTTGGAGTTACCATTGTGATCTGGAAGTGATCAAACATGTAATCTCACTGCCAACGCGATATGGGCCTGCAGGGTCGCACATAAGAGATGTGGAGAAGTTGGTTGATTGACTGTGTTGGTAAAGGTTACCAATCACCGCCTTGAATGGGATTGTGGGCAAAGTGTTGCCTTAAAGGATCGTCGGGTTGGGCAAATGTTGCCTTGGAGGGCTGGTAAGATTGTCGTCCGAGGGTCGATAACGTTCGTCGAGAATCGTCTTTCTAATTCCCGCCGATCGACGAGAATCATCTCTTTGATTCTCGCCGATCGACGAGAATCGTCGAGAATCAATATGCTGATTCTCGACGATCGGCGAGTTCGACTTGTGTCGTCGACTGCGGCTCGACGATCGGCGAGATTCGTCGTGTATCATCAAGTTAGGCTCGACGATCGGCGAGAATCGTCGAGTATTGTACTCTGATTCTCGCCGATCCATGATGATGCTCGCTGATCGATTCTCGCCGATTCTCGCCGACTCTCGCCGATTCTGAACCTTATTCTTGGGTGGTCTGCAGATAGCGATAAGCCTAGGTTTATTTATACCTTTGGTATAAATACAACACTTAGGGTTTTCGGGTTCTTGCGCGATTTTCTCCTGTAGCTGATCGAAACCCGTGACGGAAGAGTACCGTTCCGCGATCGTTTCCCGATCTCGAATCCCGCCGCCGACGGAAGGGTTCCGCCGCCGCCGTGTTCGCTCCGCTGACCTCTTCATTTCCGGCGATCGTCGCTGGTGTTGCTTTTCCTGGCGCGGACCTAGTAGTCCGTGGAAAGCAAGGTGCGGTCATCATTCTTCCCGATCTTCCGTGCGACGGAAAGCTCGGCGTTCTCCCGCTCGTGTGGACTTCTGCAGAAACGTGGATACTATTCCACGTAGAACTCCCCACCAGCAGAAAACAAAGTTTGGAGCATCTCCGTTGAGTTGTGACTCAACGCCACCGAGGTAATTTTTACCTAGTTTTGCTAACTTCTTGATTCAACGTTCATGGCCCGATCCACATCTCTTTGGGTTTTTCTTGATGTTTTTCTTTTCCGCTGCGTGCACAAGCGTTGTGCCATCCTCATAGAGGAACCCAACAGTGGTATCAGAGCCAGGTTTCGGCCATGATCGTTGTTTTGGAAGTTTTGTTATTCCAGTACGTGTAAACCTAGGGATTTAGAAGTGTTCTAAATGCCTAGATTTAATCTTGGTTCCTCGCCAAAAACTTCTGGAATTGTGTGGCAATTTCTAAGTGTTAGAAATTGTAGTCTCCTTAGCAGTAACCATCCCTCGAGTATGTTTTGGATTTTGAATCCAACATAGAGAGATGAGCTTGTCTACTGCTCTAAGTTGAGTTGTCTTTGCCTTTGTCCAATGCATGTAAATCTGAGGATTTGGAAGTTTCCGGATGTTCAGATTTAGCCATTCCTTCTATCAAATGTTGATGGTGTCAGGATGTGCACATAAGGGATGCATGTGGTTTTAGAAGAATTGTTTTTCTTTGGATGTGCACATTGATCAAATGTTGATCATGGTTAATTGTTAACCTATAATTGAAAATCCCTTCATCTAATATTAAGTGTTTGGATGCCTTCCGATGGATGACACTCTTCCTGCCTCGATCGATGAAGTGTGGGCTTGCCAAAGCAAGGTGCATTAATCTATCTTGGTAAGGGTGCGAGCGGATAATTGTGATATCCCACTGTCGACATCGGGTCATACTTAACTAGGTGACCTCAAAGGTTGAGTGCCGTAGAGGCATAGGGTTGGCATGCACCATATGATGGATGCGAATAAGGAGTTATTCACCAACCATACAAGAATTGCATGAGGATGCAATTGGCAAGCATTGCCTACCTAAATAACCGCATCGTGAGAGGAACGCCAAAGCGGACTCATAGTGTTGGTGAAATACGGATCTTGTCCACTAAGAGAGTAGCTCGTATGAACTCTCCGAATTGTTAGTGAGGGCTATCATTTCGAATAAAATAGTGAGAGTATTTTAATTGAAGTCCAAATTAAAATAAATTGTATTTGAAATTTTGGTACTGATTTTATTCTGCATAAATTCTTGTAGAATTCCATGGCAAGTGTTTCACACTCCACGTTGTCTCTGAGAGCCATCCTTGAGAAGGATAAGCTCAGTGGGACAAATTACATGGACTGGTATAGGAACCTGAGAATTGTTCTCAGGCAAGAGCGAAAGCTCTATGTCTTGGAAGAAGAAGCCCCCGAGGTGCCGACCGGGAACTCTTCCCGTGCTGAGAAGGATACTTATAAGAAGTATACTGACGACGCTTTAGATGTCGAATGCCTTATGCTTGCCACTATGAACTCTGAGCTTTAGAAGCAACATGAGAACATGGGGTGCAAGGAGATTGACGAGCATCTCAAGAAAATGTTTCAAGGGCAGGCTCGTCAAGAGAGGTTCGACATCACAAAAGCGTTGTTTCAGTGCAAGATGGGAGTTCGAGACTCAGTAGGGACTCACGTACTCAAGATGATTGGGTATATAGAGAACCTTGAAAGGCTGGGTTTTCCTCTTGGTCAAGAGTTGGCCACAGATCTGATCCTGCAATTGTTGCCGGACAGTTATGAGCAGTTTGTCTTGAACTACAATATGAATGAAATAGACAAGACACTGCCCGAACTCCTAGGCATGTTGAGAACTGTCGAAATCAATATGAAGAAGGCCAAGCCTGCCAGCCCCATACTGATGGTGCATAAGGGCAAGGGCAAAGCCAAGGGTTCTAAGAAGACGAAGGTAGGACCTAAGTCATACCTTGAGCCCAAGTCTTCAGCACTGATGAAAAAGAAAAGTACGGTGAAGGAAGGGAAATGCCACCACTGTGGTAAGGCTGGTCATTGGAGGAGGAACTGTCCTTCGTACATTGAGGGTCTGCATAAATTGAGGGGAGGTATGACTTCCGCTTCAAATGTTTACGTTATAGAGATAAACCTTTCTGCTCTTTCATCTTGGGTATTGGATACCGGATGTGGTTCTCACATTTGTACAAATGTGCAGGAACTGGGAAGGACAAGATTGCTGAGTAAAGGGGAGGTGGACCTCCGCGTCGGCAATGGAGCAAGAGTTGCTGCTGTAGCCGTAGGGGTTTATCGTCTTTCTTTGCCCAGTGGGCTTGTAATAGAACTTGATAATTGTTATTTCGTTCCGGCCATAACTAGAAACATTATATCTATTTCATGTTTGGACATGATTGGATTTTCTTTTATAATTAAGAACAATTGTTGTTCTATATTTAAGAATGATGTTTGTTATGCTGTAGCCCAATTGTTTAATGGTCTTTATGTTGTGAACTTGGACCATCTGATCTGTAATGTAGATAATAATAAAAGACTAATAACAAATGACTCGAACCCTACTTTTCTCTGGCATTGTCGTTTGGGCCATATCAACGAGAAGCGCATATCCAAGCTCCATAGAGATGGACTTTTGGACTCATTTGATTATGAATCATTTGAGCGATGCGAATCTTGTTTGTTAGGCAAGATGACTAAAGATCCTTTCACTGGTTATACTGAGAGGGCTGAGGATCTCTTGGGTGTTGTACATAGTGATGTATGCGGATCCATGAGTTCCATGGCTAGAGGTGGGTATTTCTACTTTGTTACATTTACTGATGATTTCAGTAGATACGGATATGTGTATCTTATGAAGTGCAAATCCGAGACCTTTGAAAAGTTCAAAGAGTTCAAGAATGAAGTAGAAAACCAGTTGGGTAAAAGGGTTAAAGCACTCCGATCTGATCGAGGTGGCGAATACCTGAGTCATGAGTTCCGTGATCATCTGAAAGAGTGTGGTATTGTATCACAACTCACTCCACTTAGAATACCACAACATAATGGTGTGTCTGAGAGGAGAAATCGTACTCTATTAGACATGGTACGTTCGATGATGAGTCATGCAGACTTGCCTGTTTCCTTTTGGGGTTTTTCTTTAGAGACTGCTGCAATGACATTGAATCGCGCTCCAACAAAAACGGTTCTGAAGACACCATATGAGATATGGACTGGGAAGCGTCCTAGTATGTCGTTCATTAAAATTTGGGGATGTGAGGCATACGTGAGACGTCAAATGCCTGACAAGCTGGAACCCAAATCAGATAAATGTTATCTGGTGGGATATCCTAAGGAAACGAAAGGGTATTACTTTTACCTACCGTCTGAGGGCAAAGTGTTTGTCGCAAGGACTGGTGTCTTCTTGGAGAAAGAGTTCTTATCAAGAAAGACTGAAAAGGTAGAGCTTGAAGAAGTTCAAGAACCACATGTAGTGAATGAACCGGAATTGGATTCTGAGACAGGACTACAAGATGTTGTAGCTAGAGAACCTGCTCAGGGAACACAAGTCCTACGTAGATCTGGTAGACCGAGGTTTGAGCCTGAGAGATATGGATTCCTCGTGTCTCAAATAGGTAATGTGTTTCTTATGGATCATGATGATGAACCAGCAACCTACCAAGAGGCTATGAATGGACCGGACTCCGACAAATGGCTTGAGGCTATGAAATCCGAAATGGACTCCATGTATACAAACCAAGTTTGGAACTTGGTGGAACCACCTGAAGGGGTACGACCCATAGGGTGCAAGTGGGTCTTCAAGAAGAAGACCGACATGGATGGGAATGTACAGACATTCAAAGGGCGACTGGTGGCTAAGGGTTTCAAGCAAATTCATGGTATTGACTATGATGAGACCTTTTCCCCTGTTGCTATGGTGAAGTCCATTAGAATATTGCTTGCTATTGCTGCGTATTATGACTACGAGATCTGGCAGATGGATGTCAAAACGGCTTTCCTTAATGGAAACCTCCTTGAGGAAGTGTACATGACACAACCCGAGGGTTTTGTATCACCAGATGAAGCCACTAAAATATGCAAGCTCAATAAGTCCATTTATGGACTGAAACAGGCCTCTCGAAGTTGGAATCTTCGTTTTGATGAGAAAATCAAAGAGTTTGGTTTCATCAAGAATGAAGATGAGCCTTGTGTTTACAAGCAAATCAGTGAGAGCATTGTTGTCTTCCAGATATTGTATGTAGATGACATACTGTTGATTGGGAATGACATTCCTACCCTGAAAGTTGTTAAGAACAACCTAGGGAACTGCTTTTCAATGAAGGATTTGGGTGAAGCGACTTATATATTTGGTATTAAGATCTATAGAGATAGATCGAAGAAGTTGCTGGGTTTGACCCAGAGTACGTACATCGAAAAGGTGTTGAAATGGTTCAACATGCTTGAGTCCAAGAAAGGATTTTTGCCCATGTCTCAGGTGTAAATCTCTCTAAGGACCAGTGTCCAAAATCTTGTGAAGATAAGGACCGCATGAAGTTGATTCCATATGCTTCGGCCATTGGATCAATCATGTATGCGATGTTATGTACTCGACCCGATGTCTCCTTTGCTTTGAGCATGACTAGCAGGTATCAGTCAGACCCCGGTGAGTGTCACTGGATTGCAGTCAAGAATATCCTGAAGTACTTGAGAAGGACTAAGGATGTGTTCTTGGTGTATGGTGGAGAGGAAGAGCTCGTTGTAAGTGGTTACACAGATGCTAGCTTCCAAACTGATAGAGACGACTCCAAGTCTCAGTCAGGTTTTGTGTTTTGCCTGAATGGAGGAGCTGTGAGCTGGAAGAGTTCCAAGCAAGAGACAGTTGATGATTCTACAACAGAGGCCGAGTATATCGCAACAGCTAATGTGGCGAAGGAGGCTGTATGGATTAGGAAATTCATCGACGAGCTTGATGTAGTTCCTAGCATTGTTGGTCCCGTAGTTCTCTACTGTGATAACAATGGTGCAATTGCACAATCTAAGGAACCTAGATCTCATCAGCGCTCCAAGCACATACTTCGGCGGTTTCATCTTATTCGTGAGATTGTCGAACGAGGAGATGTAAACATTTGCAGAGTGCCGACTGAGGCGAATATTGCGGATCCACTGACAAAGCCTCTCGCGCAGAGAAAGCATGATGGTCATACTAGATCGATGGGTATACGATACCTAAATGATCAACTCTAGCGAGAATCTTGTGGGTTGCATGTAATCTTATATTTTGTTGGCTGTTTGTTCATATGATGAACTGTGTACCTAATTTTTCTCTTATAATTAATGGCAAGTTATTTTATTGTGTCTTTTTCTATATGATAGTTAAATGTTAACATAATAAATACCCTTAGAATGTCCGCTTCCATGGGACATCAAGTACGTGACTTGAATGTGAGAGCCCATGATTTATTTGAAGCTTCATTCTTAAAGGTCCCTGGTCGAGTATCATCATAGAAGCTAAGGGTGATGATGGTACATGGAGACTAGCACGTGTGTTGACTGATGACCGGTTCTCACAGGTCATGATATTGTGATATCAAGTCATCACGTGGGTACTTGTTAGTGAACAAGTTGTACTGGACAGACCCAACCTGAGACTACTCTGTGGATTGTCATCCAATCGTGTCACGAGTAGATCTCAATTGACAATGGTGTTGTGATCCTTTGACCTGAAGTCACAGCATTCATCAAGTGAGGAAGAGCATGCTTTGATGCCATCTAAAGTCTTCCTTGAGAAAGGTTGATGATAAGGGTGGTTGTTGGGCATGTTACGAATCATTTGGGTGTTTGTGTGTGAGCAGATATGGGATTTGTCCTCCTGTATGACAGGAGTTGCATCCATGGGCCCCTTGATGGAACTGGAGTGAGAAATGCATGGCCATGCTTGGTTGAGTCAATATGTGATATTGGACTCACCATTCTCTGGAAGTCCGTCCTGGATCAAGAAACTTGAATAGAGCTATTACGAGGGTGACACGGTCCATGCCTCTAGTTCTTTCCGGATGTAAGGGACAAAGGGACAAAGACAACGCTGATATATTGGTCATAAAGGCTTATGAGTTATGAACTCTTATTGCTTGGGGAGCAATGATGCATTGCTAGATGCCGCTCATTGTTTGTGAGGTTTTTGCTTTGATACTTTCGAGATCAAGTGGGAGTCTGTTGGAGTTACCATTGTGATCTGGAAGTGATCAAACATGTAATCTCACTGCCAACGCGATATGGGCCTGCAGGGTCGCACATAAGAGATGTGGAGAAGTTGGTTGATTGACTGTGTTGGTAAAGGTTACCAATCACCGCCTTGAATGGGATTGTGGGCAAAGTGTTGCCTTAAAGGATCGTCGGGTTGGGCAAATGTTGCCTTGGAGGGCTGGTAAGATTGTCGTCCGAGGGTCGATAACGTTCGTCGAGAATCGTCTTTCTGATTCCCGCCGATCGACGAGAATCATCTCTTTGATTCTCGCCGATCAACGAGAATCATCGAAAATCAATATGCTGGTTCTCGACGATCGATGAGTTCGACTTGTTTCGTCGACCGCGGCTCGACGATCGACGAGATTCGTCGTGTATCATCAAGTTAGGCTCGATGATCGGCGAGAATCGTCGAGTATTGTACTCTGATTCTCGCCGATCCATGATGATGCTCGCTGATCGATTCTCGCCGATCGATTCTCGCCGATTCTCGCCGACTCTCGCCGATTGATACTCGCCGATTCTGAACCTTATTCTTGGGTGGTCTGCGGATAGCGATAAGCCTAGGTTTATTTATACCTTTGGTATAAATACAACACTTAGGGTTTTCGGGTTCTTGCGCGATTTTCTCCTGTAGCTGATCGAAACCCGCGACGGAAGAGTACCATTCCGCGATCGTTTCCCGATCTCGAATCCCGCCGCCGACGGAAGGGTTCCGCCGCCGCCGTGTTCGCTCCGCTGACCTCTTCATTTCCGGCGATCGTCGCTGGTGTTGCTTTTCCTGGTGCGGACCTAGCAGTCCGTGGAAAGCAAGGTGCGGTCATCGTTCTTCCCGATCTTCCGTGCGACGGAAAGCTCGGCGTTCTCCCGCTCGTGTGGACTTCTGCAGAAACGTGGATACTATTCCACGTAGAACTCGCCACCAACAGAAAACAAAGTTTGGCGCATCTCCGTTGAGTTGTGACTCAACGCCACCGAGGTAATTTTTACCTAATTTTGCTAACTTCTTGATTCAACGTTCATGGCCCGATCCACATCTCTTTGGGTTTTTCTTGATGTTTTTCTTTTCCGCTGCGTGCACAAGCGTTGTGCCATCCTCATAGAGAAACCCAACATGATTACCTCACCTATAATCTTCTATCGTAAGCCAAAAAGGCTATACCATAATACAAGTCCTAAGGATCCGACCTCACTAATTCTAACTAGTGTCGTGGAGAGGGTGTGAAAAGGGTAAGCTCATGACTATCAATATGATACTTATAAGTTTTGAAATACTAATACGTATCTTATTGAGATTATTATTTTCTCCTCGTATTTGTCATAGATGACTTTACCTTTATTTCTAAGAAAGAGTGAAAGATAGTTAAAAGATATATTGGAGGAATTTTAAGATAAATTTATACTTAGAAACGTCTGCTAAACTATTTCCTATACGATTACATCATCAAAGTTCTCTTTAAATTCATAGCAACCAGTGTGCAGAGGTAAAATTATTTATTGGTAAAGCAAGTGTTTGAATTTGTTTGCTTAGGGATAAGCAAACATCTAAGTCTGGGGGTATTTGATGAGTGCGATTATGATAGGCTTTTTACTATCATAATTGCAATCATATCTACTATTTTCCACCTCTTTGTGTAGTAATTTCGCGAGAATAGTTGAGAAATTGTCATATCATGAATAGGAGAGCACAGTTACGATTTTTGGTTATTCCTTGTATTAAGCTATCTATTTATTCTTTTATTTTTCTAATGCCGGTAATGCCAACCAAGAGAACGAAAAGTTTTGGAGCAAACAGAGGAGTTCACGGAGTCAACATGACTGATGAGAGGACAAAAATTGGGCGCACACGGGTAGGCACACGCCCGTGTCCAAACCCGTGTCCTATGTGGGCGAGAATTGAAGAAACTGGAAGCAGAAGACAGAGACTCACACGGGTTGGCACACGCCCGTGTGCCTACCCGTGTCCATTTGACCTCGACTGCTAACCAACCCGTGTCTGAAGTACATGACGAACAACACGGTCGTGTTAGTACTCATGTCATCTGATACGGCCCACTACCAGACACGCCTATTCATGTGGAACTGCCCTAGAACTATCAACACGGCCTGACACATGGCCGTGTTGGAACCTGTGTCCGACCCTGTTTGCTAGGAGACTATAAAAAACCTGTAGAACAATTAGAAGAGACTTTTGTATCATTTTCATTAGGGAGATCTTCTGGAGCATGAAGTGGAGCATCCAAGAGAAGGAGGATTTGAAGGGTATTTTAATATGCATTTAATCTTTCATTAATCCCTTTTAATCATCCATATCTCTTGGTGATTCAACTTTAATTATCTTTTATTTTGCATGAGCTTTAATTTGGAACAATTTGTTAATCATGTATCGTATTGTTTTCATCGAATTTGTGGTATTTTGTTCGTATGTAGGCTTGCAAACAAAGAGTTTTATCCTAATTATGAATTGGTTGTTTATTTTACATGAATTGCAAATCTCTAGATTGAAAAATTGGATGTTTGTGATGATATTTACATGTTCATATTTTGGTGTTAGATCTCTTTGTAATTCAAATGTCATGATCAAGAGATATGTCGTTTGGATAATTGGAATACGAATAAATGGATTCATGGTATTTTAGAGATAGGATTTCATGAATTTATGTAGTAGATAGGGTACTTCCATTAATGCAAATTTGAGTGTTGTAAATTGTTCGAGAGAAAATTTACTAACTTTGGTTTAGACTTTGAATTGCTCGAGAGAGAATTCGATAGATGTTTACCCTTTACAATACAACAAATTTGATAGTCTTATTATTTCATGATTACATAGAATTGAGTTAATGAACGAGTATTTTCATGTAATTTCTCATAAGCTTTCAGCTTTTTATCAACTTTAATCCTTCAATATTTATTTATCCAAATAGTCATAGTTAGGTTAATTTAGATTAGAAGTCAATTTTAATTATAGGTATGATAATAGAGTGAGGGTGAGTACGAGTATTTGAAATGGCCCTGTGGAATACGACACGAGATGTAGATTTCTCTCATACTATGATTGAAAGGTGCACTTTCCTGAAAGTTAATTCAATCTAGCTTATGCCCATCGACATAGTTTATACTAGAGTGTAGAATGAATCTGCATCAAGTTATTACTTGTTAGCAAAACAATTCACCACCAAGCCTAGAGAAATTGGCTAAAAATATGGCCAAGTCCACAAGCATTGAGTGTGGTCTACTCACTCAATGCCATACAGCTCAAAGCGTTGAGTGTTGTTGTGCTAGTCAACTCCACAGAAATGTTGAGCAAAAATTTGACTAAGTCCACAGGTGTTGAGTGTAGCTTACTCACTCAACGCCAGATAACAGAAAAATTTTGTTAAGTAGTTTGGCATTTAATAGAGCTTACTCTATCAACGGCAAGACAAAAGGCGTTGAGTGTAGCTTACTCTCTCAACGCCAGATAATAGAAAAATTCTGTTACATAGTTTGTCGTTGAGTGGAGCTTACTCTCTCAACGCCAAGGCAAAAGACGTTGAGTGTAGCTTACTCTCTCAACGCCAGATGACAGAAATTATGTTAAGTTGTTTGGCGGTGAGTGGAGCATACTCTCTCAACGCCACGACACAGAAATGTTTGCTAAGGCAAAACATGTTGAGTGAGGCAAGCTCTCTCAACGCTCTTGAAGCTATCAATGCCTTGAAGCAGAAATTTGGCTAAGTCCAAATGCATGGATAGCTTTACTTTAGTCGATCTCAGCTTCGTTAACCTGAGCTCAACGTTCGTCAAACTGAGCCTGGTGTTCGTCGAATTGAGTTTAACAAAACATCGAGCTAAGTCTACAGTTAATCGAACTGACTTTATGATTTCGTCGAGCTCAGATTCGTCGACCTGAGCTCAGCGCTCGTTGAGCTAAGCCCACAGTTTGTTGAACTGATTTTATGCTTTTGTCGAACTGATTTTATGCTCTCATTAAACTGAGCTTGCCGTTCGTCGAACGGAGCTCAGCATTCGTCGAGCTCAATACCTAGATAGATAGAATGCTGTCTAAGTGTTGTGGTTTTGAGTGATACCTACTCACTCAATGCCTTTGGTTCTAATGATTGAATTTTGGCTAAGTCCACAGATGCTGAGTCATGTTGACGCCAGCAAAGTCAAAAGTCAACTAAAATTCAAATTTTGCGAAAATGTTGCCAGAGACATTGATGGAGCCAGCTGTTGTTATCTTCTGCAATTACTAAGGATTATTTCTTCTTTAAGTGCTGGGGCCCACTCACAGCAAAGAGCCGTTGAATCAGGAATGAATGGAAAGCGTGGGCTGATTGGTTATATCTCACCATCAATCCTGGTTGTGGGACCCACTGCTCAATCAGCCAGAGACATAAAGAATCAGATCATCGAATCAAGCAAGAATTCCTTGTCTAGGTTTTCTGAAAATGAAAGTGCGGTTGAACGTCATCTGCTTCCTCGCCATTTTTGTCGAGCCTGAAGAAGCTATTCTGCACAGAGAACCTTGCTGGGAAAGAGATAGCTGAAGCAATCCCCATAAGAATCAACAGGATTAGATGTTGTTCTGAAGCTAGCAGACCTACAAGTTCTGCAGGAAAAAAGGAAGTTGTTTGAAGAAAGATTCTACTATCTACATATTGTCTTCAACTGCAATATCTTGGATCTGATGTATACTCAGTCCAAGAAGAAGGAGACACAGAGCTTGCTCTGATGTCTAAACATCACACTCTTTATTTCAATTTTCTGTAAAGATTCTTTGTGAATATGGGGTTTGTAAGCTTGTACTATAAAGGATGGGTCTTAGTGACCTGTGTTTGGCTTTGTGCCGGGTGATAGGTCTTTATGACCTGGGTTGGCTTAGTGCCTAAGTTGTTGGTCTGTGTGACCTATATGTGGTTCTGCGGGATCGGTGTTGTAAGCTATTAAGAAGCTGAGTTCTGTAGGGAGAGCCGAATATAACACACTGTTAGATAAGCGTAGAGGGACAGTGGATGTAGCTAAGATTGCGGAACAACTACAAATTTGTTGTGTCATCTGTGAATGTTCTTGAAAGCTGATCTAATCTAATCAACAGACACAGTAATCTAATAAACATATTAGAAAAGTTTAATAGAGACAAAAACCTATTCACCCCACCCCCCCCCCCTCTAGGTGTAAAGCTAGCCTTGAAAACAAGACTTTCAGAAAATATTTTAGCTGAACACCACTAGGAACATTAACCTTGCGAGTGGTCAGTCTCGCATTGCTAACTCGTGGGGTTATATAATTAGAAGGATTGTACCAACAATCTGCGCCAAAATGACCAGTTTTTCCCTTGCACCAACAGTCAAACTAGTTTTAGCGCCTTTTGTACTCCAGCTTTACCTTTTGGAGCTAAGGTCTAGCAAGGGAAGCATTCCTTGAGGTGGAAGCCTCCTGGTTGCAACATACACAGGAGCTCCCCATCTCCTTAGCCATAGGTACAATATTTTTCCTTTTGGTGCCTTCTTAATATTATATCCATGGACATATGGACCATAACACTTCATCTGAATTTCTCCAAATAGTGCTTTGAAAACACTGGCACCATAGTCACGGGGACGGGTCCGTCCCTGGTATCTATTCTTGGGCTCGACATAAGTAGGCCTAGAACGATGACCATATGATGACTCAAGGTCAAACGTTTTTCGTTGGTAAGATTACCTTCCTAAACGAGGGTTGACCCATGGGTCCCTTCCCCTTTTTCTTGGCACTAGCCTTCTTCTCAACCTTACCCTTTCCAGCAACGTGGCCAAGATCACTACCCTTCTTCTGAGCTGAAAAGTCATCAATGAGGGGAGGAATAGTCTTCGGCGTGGAGAAGCTCTCAACGAGTGTTTTCTCCACCACCAGCTTTTCTTCAAGCTTATTAAGATTTTTTTCTTTCAGACTCAATATCTCAGCGGAGCCCTTGAGTTCCTCTTTTAAGGAGTTGACTTCATCTCTAAGAGGAAGTAATTTCGTAATTTCTTCCTTCAGATTGGTTTCCACTTACTTGAGGGGAGGCAATCTCTTTTAACTGCTTCCGGACTACCTTACGACATTTCTCGAAAACCTTTAATAGGTGCGCGTGCTGAGCCATCTATTCTGATTCGTCCTCATCAGAAGACTAGCCTTCATGACCATTAGTGGACGTTTCAGACTCAGAGAGTATTGTGTGTGAATTTACCTTCCCGTGCTACTCGGAGTCGCCCACTTCCTCGTCTGATTGTGCCGTAAGCCCGAAGTAGGCTTCCTCATTTTCTGAGCTTTACTCACTCGAGTCATTGTCACTGAGAGTCTTCAACTTCTTGGCTACGAATCTCTTTTCTTCTTTTCTCTTTCCCTTGAAGGATCTCCTTTCTTCCTTCTTGGAGCCATCCTTATTCTTATAGGGATACTTCGCAATCACATGTCCTGACTTATTACAATAGTAGCAAAATAATGTCAGAGGAAAAATGTTTATTCGGTTTTGATTTATACCTGTCCTCCTTATTGTAGCTTTTCTTTGAGCGATCTCCATCACGATGAGATTTTCGGTAGTTAGAGGAGGATGACTGATTCTTCATCTGTCTCCTCTTGCTGAGCAGTTTCTTGAACTGCTTGGAGATAAGAGAAAATTCTCCATCCGATAACTCTGAGCAGGACGCGCTTGGCTCAGAGTCTTCTGGAACATCAGGAGATCGTGTCCTTATGGGTGCCACAGTGTAAATGTTTACTTTAAGGTTACTAATAACCTAGAAGGGGGTGAATAGGTACAATTTAAATTATGGCATCCCTTTTTAACAATCAGAATACTACTGTCTTCAATATGAATAACTCAATCAGAAAAACATAATATACTAAGCAGCAATTAAGAAAATAACCACAACATACTGATCCAACACACATAATACAATGCACACAAATTTATAGTGGTTCCCCAATTTATGGGTACATCCACTTTCCCCCTTCGCCTATCTAGCAATGAACTAGATTCGGCCAAACTCCTTCTCTTTCCTTTACTCAGATCTTTAGATATTACAGCTCAGAGCCAACTCGGCTCCTACAACTCAGACTATATAAGTCTTAACACTCAGATCATTAAGATCTTACACCTCAAGTTCTTCTCAAGAACTCTACCTCTGAATGAATCCTCACTCCTAGTTTCGGGCAAAACCTTCCCTACACCATAAAGAATTTCCAACTTCTCCTACCTCAGGCAATCCCAGCCCTACCTCAGTCTTTATAACACAGGCTTACAAATAGAATGAGAATACTTCACCTCCGCGCAGATCTACAGATAGATCCTACAATAAAAGTAGGTAAAAGAAAAATAGAATTATAAAGTGTCACCCAGCAAGAGAGATCTGAGTAACAGCTTCTTGATCTGATCTTGATGAATGTGCTTCCTTTGATCTTTTTCAAGATAGATCTGATCAACCCTTCTTAGCTTTTCAAAGCTTCTTATGTTGAAATTTGTGAAGTGGAAGTGGGTGATGGGCAGGCCGGGCGGACTGTGCGGCCTGAGCGGTCTGAGTCTGTGACCTAGGCGGACTACGAGTTGCAGCCTGGCGTTGGCTGTCTTGTTGGCTTGGTTGTTGAGGAGCGGCCTGTGCGGCCTGGTATGCTGCTTGATCGGTCTATTGTGCGGCCTGGTTGGCTTATGTCCAAGGATGTCGGGTTTCTGGCAAAACGGACTGAGCGAACTGCGGTTTGCGGGCTGTACGCAATGCTCTGTTCAGCGGCCTTGTGTGTTGCAATCTTGTGTTAACTTGCGGGTTGGGTACCTTATCCGCGGGAGGCTTACGGACTGGCGTGACCGCGGTCTCCGCTGTGGTGGACTGGCCTTGGAGTTTGGTTGTGGCCCTTGCCAAGCTCTTGTGGTACAACAGGTGTTAGCTGCTGTGGAGGACTGCGCGGACTGGTTTCGGAGTCTGGCATTCGGCCGTTTGTTTGGGCAGCTGTGCGAGTAGTATTGGCGATCTGCTTACCTTGGTGGAATTGGCGATCTGCTTACCTTGGTGGAATTGGCAATCTTCTTACCTCGGTTGAATTGGCGCTCTGCTTACCTTGGTGGAATTGGCGATTTGCTTTGGGTATTGGCGGACTGGGCCTTGTCCGCCGAGCTCGCGCTACGCCTTTTGGTGTTTTACTGGACTTGGTCACATTCTGTGACAAGTCCAGTGTGTCCGTAGTATCCGCCAAGTCCGCTGTTGACCGGGCGGACTGCCTTTGGTCGTGGACTTGTGGAGGATGGAGGCTTTGCTCTTGTGCTAAACGGACTGCCTCTTGCGTGTACAGACTGTCGCTGAAGGGGTTGTGGCTATCCATGTGATGATCTGTGCGGACTGTACCTTGTCCGCATAATGTGGGTGGTCTGGTATAAGGTCGTCTGGTAGTGAACATCAGTGCCTTGCTCCTGGAGGTTTTCTTGGAATCCGGCTAAGTCTTTGCGGACTCAACGGACGGATGTTTTGCTAGTGTGCGGGCTGGGGTGGTGATTCTATGCACTAGGGTGGTGACCAAACTCCTCACCTTGCCTATAAATAGAACCCCCCCGGCACATCTACAGTAATACAATGAACAGTAAGTTGGGCTTGGGCAAGTGTTGCGATCTGCGGTTTTATGTCCTCGCGGGTTGAATAGTGGTGACGATTTACTGTGTGCAGGTCGCACGGCTAGCTTCAAGGTGCCAGGAGTTGGGCATTGAAGTGTGCGGTCTCTGCAGTCTCAGCTGGTCACTTCTGCGGCTTGTCAGTTTTCTTCTTCAGCTTGTCCAAGTACCAATAACCTATCCGTCGGTCTCAGGCGGGTAGGCGGTCTATTCCTCAGTTCTTCAGCAGGTAGAAAATAATGGTGTGTCTGCGTGACCTCGCAGTCTCGACGGACTCTGTGTGCTATTCGGCTTGTAGCAGTTGCAGCTCGGGCGGCTTTGGCAATCTTGGCAGACTAGGCGGTCTCGGCGGTCTCCAGTGCTGTCCGCCCGGCTTGTTTTGTTCTTTCTGTTTGTAGCTTGTGTACTAGCGAAATCATGTCTCGCTATGTATATCACGCCTTATAAAAAAGTGTAAATGAATATAAGACCTGCTTGTTCTTCCATTTGTGGTTGGTGTTAAGCTTGCTCCTTGGGTTTCCGTATGATCAAAGTGTGAATTGAGTAGTTCTGAGAATATTAATTTGGCTTTAGACTATCCTGCTTACCACTTTGAGAAATTTTAACATGGTATCAGAGGCAGGTTCAGTTGCTTGAGCGGTGTTTAACCTTTGTTGTTGCTCTGTGCTTGAGCGGTGATCAACCTGTGTTCTTTCTCTGTACTTGCTGGAAGCTTAACCAACAGTTGTTGCAATGGAAGTGAGCTATGCAAGAGGTCTTGGTATTGAACTCTTAACGCCGACTAACTTTAAGAAGTGGAAGTCGTGCATGAAGAGTTACCTTCCGGGAGAGGAGCTATAGGAGGATGTCGGTGGTGATGACAGACAGGAAGTGACTGCTGCGTTTGGTACTGCTCAGCAGGTGAGGCTCTGGAGAAAAACAAATGCAAAGATGGAGTTTGTTCTCAAGAGGGTCGTGTCACCAGAACTGTTTGATCACATCATTGGATGTGAGTCTGCTGCTGATATTTGGACAACCGTTGATGAGTTGTTCAATAGGAAGAATGTTGCTAGACTTTAGTTTCTAGAGAATGAGTTGGCGAGGACAACTCAAGGAGACCTGACCATCTAAAAGTTCTTTCTGAAGATGAAGAGCTTGTGTGCGGAGCTATCAGCGCTTGATCCTGATGAGCCTATCTCTGAGGCTAAGATGAAAAGGCACATAATCTGCGGCTTGCGAAAGGAGTATGTTGCCTTTGTGACATCTGTTCAAGGTTGGGCTACTCATCCATATCTGCTGGAGCTTGAGAACCTGCTTGCTTCGCAGGAGAGTTAAGCAAGGTAGATGGCTGGAGTCACAGTCACTGAGGAAGGCAGTGAATCTCTCTTCTCAGGTAAGAAGAAGAAAGGATGGGAAAATAAGAAGAAGAAGACCGCTGCTGAAAATGAGCCTTCAACTTCTCATCAGTCAGAGAGGAGTGCTGCTACTAAGAAGGATTGGAATAAGAACCTGAAGTGCTACAGGTGTCATCAGCTGGGACACTTCAAGCGTGACTGTAAGGTCAAACTGCAGCCTGGGCATGCTGCAGGCAAGGAGGAAGCTTGCTTTAAGAGCGAGGAAGCTGGATGGGGTGGAGCCTTCATGTCGGGCACTTGTGTCTGTACCTTGTCCGCTGTCAACTTCAACTATGATTGGATCGTGGACTCCGGGTGTGGTCATCACCTCACCGGAGACAAGTCGAAGTTCTCTTCTCTACAAGCCTACTAAGGTAATGAAGATATTATAACTGTTGATAATACTGTTTATGCAGTATAGAAGGAGGGGGTTTTGTCTTTGGGTAGTGATAGGGGGCCGCTCAAGTTAAGGAGTGTGTATCACGTACCGGGCATGAAGAATAACCTCTTCTCTGTGACCAATGGGGTCAACGCGGGTTATCACATTCTGTTTGGGCCAATAGAAGTGAAGTTCCTTCGCAACGTATCAGCGGTTAAGGCTGATGTTGCTAATGTTGGGAGGAGAGTGAAAAACTTGTTTGTTCTTGCAACTAAATCTTATGTTGATCGGATGAGAGCAAACGATAGCGCTGCTATTTGGCATGAAATGCTGGGGCATGTAAGAATGGATAAGCTGAAGGCTATCGCTAACAGAAGCCTTGTAAGAGGCTTGCCTAAGCTATCTTCATTTGGTGATGGTCGCGTTTGCGTGAGATGTCAGTACGGCAAGGCTCATCGCCTTCCGTTTGATAAATCACAAACGAGGAGCAAGAGACCATTGGAGGGCATCCATGGAGACTTGATGGTGTTGGGTACATTGGTTAAATGTACCTGATTTGAAGAAGCCTCACCCAACTCAATGATATACATCATAATGTATTTGATGTATGTTGAGTTTACTTGTGCAGGTTAAGTATTTGCAGGACTGAAGCAAAAATTTCTAAGTCCATGTGTCGACACCCAGACAGAAAGTGTCGACACTTAAGAAGACTTGTGTCGACACCCAAACAAGCAGTGTCGACACTTGGAGTCATTGTGTCGACACCTGGGATGCAGAGTCGACACCAGACAGAAAGTGTCGACACTTGGAGCTGTGTCGACACTCAGTGAAGAAAAGTGCAGACAGAAAGTGTCGACACAAGGAGCTGTGTCGACACCCAGTGAAGCTGTGTCTACATCAACAAGTGTCGACACTTGGAGCTGTGTCGACACTCAGCAAAAGTCTGCAGAGACTAAGTACAAGTGTCGACACCCAGCACAATGTGTCGACACTTAACAGAAGAGTCAGCACTTGAAGTATGTGTCGACACCCAGCACAATGTGTCGACACACAACCAGAAGAGTCAACACATGAAGTAAGTGTCGACACCCAGCACAATGTGTCGACACTCAGCTGAAGACTCAACACTTAGCAAAGAACAGAATTATCAACAAAATCTTCTAAGTACAAGTGTCGACACTAAGGGAATGTGTCGACACTCAGCTGAAGTCTCAACAGAAGAATCAAGTGTCGACACAAGGAGCTGTGTCGACACTCAGCAAGTATCAATATAGAAGACTATGTGTCGACACCAAGAAGCAGTGTCGACACTTAACAGATTCAACACAAGAAGTTGTGTCGACACAAAGGAGATGTGTCGACACTTAGAAGAATTCAGCAAAAGCTAGAAGAACAAGTACTTGTGTCGACACTCAATTTCAGTGTCGACACATGTAGAAGAAACTGTGTCGAGACAGAATATCTACAACACAAGAAGTTGTGTCGACACCTTGTAGACTTGTGTCGACACTTACATAACTTGTGTCGACACTTGGTCTATAAGTGTCGACACTTAAAGACAGAAAGTCTCGACACTATCAGACAGTTAGAGATTTTAAAGAACTGACTGGATGACATGACAGCTGCCGTTCCAGCCGGTCTACATCACCTGTCAGAGATGTCAGAAGACAGTTATGAACCGGACCAGCCGGTTACCATGAAGAAGGCCTATAAATAGGCATAGCCAGTTTACAGAAACTGTGGTTGAACACATTATTGATGAACAAGTTATTAAAGTGGTACACAGAGTATCAAATCAAGAAGATCTTGCAGTCCAAATGCAGATCTAAGAAGTTGGAGAGAGAGGGCTCCATCCAAGAAATCAGCCGTTGGAACTAGGCTGAGAAGAAGGGTTCAGATCTATTCTGAATTCTAAGTGGCAGAGGTCAAGGAACAACTGCAGAAGGAGACAATCTTATTCAGTTCTACTCAAGAAGCTTTGAAGAAAGCTAAGTCAGATTGAATCCAGCTGAGTTCTTCCAAGAACTCATCAAGAAACTCTCAACTTCCCTCTCTCATTTTTGAGTTGTTGAGTTATTATTTCAATAATCATTTTTAACTTGTAGGATCCTTTGGATCTGAGTGAATTGTAAGCCTGTATTTATAAAGGCTGAGGGTAGGGCTTGAGAGCCTGAGTGTAGGAGATTGTTATCTCTGAGTGTAGGCCTTGATTGGCTGAGTGTAGGCTTGGGTGGCTGAGTGTAGGCCTTTGTGGCTGAGTGTAGGCCTTTGTGGCTGAGTGTAGGCTTTGGGATAAAGCTGAGTTGTAAGGCTTTGGGCCTGAGGTGTAGGAACCAATTTGGGTTCTGAGCTAGTGGAGAAGTTTGGCCGAATCTAGTACACTGCTAGATAGGCGAAGGGGGAAAGTGGATGTACCCAAAGATTGGGGAACCAATATAAAACCTTGTGTCTACTGTGCTGTGTTGTGATTTGCTGTGTATGCTGTTTGTTTGCTGTGATAACATAGTCAGAAATCTGTGATATTTACTGTTTGCTGCCATTAAAGTTTAAAAAGGATTAGGTCACCTATTCACCCCCCCTCTAGGTGTTTAGGTACCATATCTTTCAAGTGGTATCAGAGGGAGGTTCCTCAAAACAAGGACTAACAGTCTGAGGAGATCCTGATTGGCAGATTCAGTCTAAGTCAAATTCAGTAATCAAGAAAATCAAGAACCATGGGTTCCTCTGAAAATCACAAGGAATTGGGTTCCATGAAATTGCCCATATGCAGAAAGGAAATCTTTGGTATTTGGAAGGAAAGGGTAAGGCTGTTTATGGAGGCCTCAGACCCTAGAATCTACATCACAGTAAAAGAGGGGCCATATGTGCCCATGAAGATATCTATTCTAGATGCAAATCAGAGAACTCCAAAGGATTTCTCTGAGATGACTAAGGATGAGATTGTCCTAGCTACCATGGACAAGAGGGCACAAAACATCATTGTGAGTGCCATAGATGATGCCACTTTTCAGAATCTTATTCACTGTAAGACAGCCAAAGAGATGTGGGATACTCTCATTGTCTATATGGAAGGTTCTGAAGAAGTTAGGCTAGATAGAAAATCCTTGCTAAATCAAGAGTATGAGAGTTTTAGACAAGGAAAGGGTGATAGCATAACTGAGTGCTACAAGAAGTTCTACAGAATAGTGAATGAACTCATGTATTATGGAAGAGAGTTCAGTAACTATGAACTAAATGAAAAGTTCTTAAGGTCCCTAACCAAAGATTGGGACACCAAGATCTGTGCCATAAGAGAAATGGCTAAGTTGGGAGAAATTCCTCCACCTACACTGTTTGGCAAGCTATTGTCATATGAAATGCAATTGACAGTGAGGAAAGAGGAGGAGAAGTCATCAAGAACTAAACACAAGGAAAGATCAGTAGCCTTCAAGACAGAAGCCTCCAGAAAGTGCAGGAATAAATCACCAACTCCACCTCCAAAGATTGCTGAATCAGAGTCAGATGAAACAGTCAGCACCAAGTCAGAAAGCAGTGAAAGTGATGAAGACTTTGCTGCCTTCACTAGACACTTTCAGAAGTTTTTGAAAAAGAAACAGTGGAGGTCAAAGCCTTCTACATCACAAGGAAAGGAAGACTCTTATAAGAAAAAGAGGTCTTCAAAGAATGACAAGAAAAGGACTAAGTCTAGCAAGACAACTAGTTCCAAGATAGTGTGCTATTGCTGCAATAGACATGGTCATGTTATTGCAGACTGTCCTGAAAAGAGGAAACAATCTGGTCACAGGAAAAAGAGTCATTTCAAAGGCAAGAAAGAGAAGTCTTTTGTTGCCAAGAAAGAGAAGACTCTATCAGATACTTCTTCTTCAGAATCTGAGTCTGATGCTGAAGCCCACATAGGGCTGTTTGTTGAAGAAGAAGAAGATGAATTCATGCAGATCATGGAGTCTATTTATGAACAAGAAGACAGTCAATGCCAAGGGCTAATGGCTTTGACAGAGAGTGCCAAAATCCTGGAGCAGCCAGGACCCAGTAAGGTACAATGTTCAATCCTAAGTTCAGTTTCTTGTTCTGGTACAGAATCAGATTCATCTTTTTCCAGTGATGGAAGTGTATCTGAGTCTGAGGATGATATTCATCAGCTTATATATGAATATAAAGTGCTGTTGCAGGCTTACAAGAAAAGCAAGTCCCTAGCCAAAAGTCAGGCAAAGGAAATTGCTGATCTTAAAGCTGCTGCAACAGATTTTGAGAAGCACTTTGATCAAAAGCTGAATGAGATAGCCAGGCTGAAACACATTACAGTAATTCAGATGGGGACTATCACTTTTAAGAATGATCAAATCAAGAGTCTGGAGATCAATCTTCAGAAAGAGAGAGATCTTGTTGCTAGGTTTTCTAAACCTAAGTCAGTGCTACCTTTAATTGATGAATTTGTTCATCATAAAGGCAAGGCTGGACTGGGCTTTATTAGACCTGCTAGGACTGAGCAGTCCAAGTCTAAGTCCAAGGGAAAAGCCCCAACATTCAACAAGTCAGCTGTAGATAAGACAACAAAGACAGTACCTAAGCAAAGGTACAATAAGTTTGAATGCTGGTGCTATGGCAAGGTTGGCCATTTTGCAGTGGACTGTTGGCACAATGTCAGTGCCAAAGTGAGTACCAAACTACCTGTTGGAAAGCCAGTGGGTAGCTTTGTCAGATTGCAGACTAACAAGTACCAAGGACCCAAGAATTCTTTGGGTTCTAAGGTTCATTAATCTGTTTTGCAGATGAGTCCAAGTGGCCATACCCCAACATGGTACTTGGACAGTGGATGTTCCAGACATATGACTGGAACAAGGGGACTACTAAAGGACTACATACCAATAAAAGATGGTCCAAAGGTTACCTTTGGTGGTTCTGAAAAAGGAATCATCAAAGGGTTTGGTAACATTTCTACAAACTTGGTTACCATTACTCAAGTGGCTTATGTTAAAGGGTTGAAACACAACCTAATAAGTATAAGTCAATTAAGTGATGTAGGGTATGACATCTCATTTGTTAAAAATGGTTGTCATATCAAGAGGTCAAGTGATCAAGAGATCATTTTGACAGGTTATAGGAAAAGGAATGTCTACTGCTTAGACATTATGATTGAGAACAATGGTTCTCTAGTTTGTCTTGTAGCTGATGAGACAGTCTCTCATTGTGTCAAATGGCACAAGAGGCTTGCCCATCTTAACTATAAGACAATTAGCAAACTCTTTAGCAAAGAGTTAGTGAGGAATGGTCCTCAAGTTAAGTGTGTCAAAGATGGTATTTGCTCAGCTTGTCAAAAGGGCAAGCAGACTAAATCCACCTTTAGAAGCATAGAAAACAAAGATGTTGTGAGGTGTTTATACCTCTTGCATTTGGATCTCTTTGGTCCAATGCCAGTTCACAGCTTAGGTAGGAAGGTCTATACCCTTGTAGTTGTAGATGACTACTCAAGGTTTTCCTGGGTGTTCTTCTTAAGACAGAAATCTGAAACACCTAGTGTCTTCTATAGCTTTGTCAAGCAAATTCAGAATGAACTAAATAGTACAGTGGTTAAGATTAGAAGTGACCATGGTACTGAGTTTCAGTCTGAAAGCATGACAAAACTTTGTGAAGACTTTGGGATATTTCAAGAATTCTCTTCACCTAGAACACCTCAGCAAAATGGCATTGTTGAGAGGAAAAATAGGACCTTGATAGAGGCTGGTAGGACCCTATTAAGTGATACATCACTCCCAGAGTATTTCTGGGCTGAAGCAGTTAACACTGCATGCCATGTTATAAATAGGTCTACCATCACTAAAGGGCTCAACAAGACCCCCTATGAAGTTGTGAAAGGCAGGAAACCAAACCTATCCTACTTCAGGATCTTTGGTTGCAAATACTTCATACTTAACAATGGGAAGTCTTACATAACTAAGTTTTCTGCCAAGTCCCAAGAGGGAATTTTTGTTGGGTACAACAATAATAGTAAGGCATATAGAGTCTACAACTTGACTACACAAGTTATAGAAGAATCTGTGCATGTAGTTTTTGATGAGACTAAACTTATTAACAATGAGTTGTCTAGTTTTGTATGCAGCCCCACAGGTTTAACAAAGAAAATGGACAAGCTTACTATAGAAGAAGTGCCTGCTGCAAGACAGCAAGTAGAAGACAGTAGTTGTTGTCCAGGGGGAGAACTACATGTGCCAATTGCTGAAGAAATACAAGGAGAACAACATGATGGAGATGCTGAAATGGTTCAACCAGAAGTAAGGATGCCTCCAGCCAACAGACATCTTAGAGATCATCCAGTAGAGCAGATTATTGGAGATCCAAGACAAGGAGTACAAACCAGGAGCAGATACATAAATGCAGCAATCTACTCCAGCTTTCTGTCTCAAGTTGAACCTAAGAAATTTGAAGAAGCAATACTAGATCCACAATGGACTGAAGCAATGCAAGAAGAGCTTAATCAGTTCAAGAGGTGCAAGGTTTGGGAACTTGTTCCTAAACCTAAAGACCATAATGTAATAGGAACTAAGTGGATCTACAGGAATAAGATGTATGAACAAGGGGTCATCATTAAGAATAAGGCTAGACTGGTTGCTAAAGGATATATGCAAGAAGAAGGTATTGACTTTGATCAAACCTTTGCTCCAGTAGCCAGACTGGAAGCCATAAGAATGTTCTTGGCCTATGCAACCTATCAAGGATTCAAGGTTTACCAAATGGATGTCAAGTCAGCATTCCTGAATGGTAATCTTAAGGAAGAAGTTTATGTGGAACAGCCTGCAGGTTTTGTTGATCCAACTCTACCTCATCATGTCTATAGACTTAGGAAAGCTTTATATGGGTTAAAGCAAGCCACTAGGGCTTGGTATGAAACCCTATCTAGTTTCCTCATTGAGAACAAGTTCTCAAGAGGGAAAATAGATAAGACTCTATTCCTTAGGGAATCTAGAGGCAAAGTTATACTAGTCCAAATATATGTAGATGACATTATATTTGGGTCTACTGAAAGCAGCCTTTGCAAAAAGTTTGCAAAACTTATGCAAGGTCAGTTTGAGATGAGTAGTATGGGAGAGCTGAAGTTTTTCTTGGGTCTCCAAGTTAAACAGACTGAAAGTGGTTTATCCATATGTCAGTCCAAGTTCACCCTAGAACTCATAAGGAAGTATGGTATGGATTCATCCAGCACCATGAAGACTCCTATGGGGTCAAGTATGTCTCTTAGCAAGGATGATGCAGGGAAACCTGTAGATGAAATCTTGTATAGAGGGATAGTTGGCTCCCTATTATACTTGACTGCTAGTAGACCAGACATCATGTATGCTACATGTGTTTGTGCAAGGTATCAAGCCTGCCCTAAAGAGTCTCATTTGACTGCAGTCAAGAGAATATTGAGATATCTAAAGGGCACTCCCTATCTAGGCCTATGGTACCCTAGGAATGGAGACTTTGATCTAACAGGTTATTCAGATGCAGACTTTGCAGGATGCAAAGAAGATAGAAAAAGCACTACTGGAACCTGTCAATTCCTAGGTGGGAGACTAATTTCATGGAGTAGCAAGAAACAAACCAGTGTGGCTATCTCCACAGCAGAGTCAGAGTATGTGGCTGCAGGAAGTTGATGTGCTCAACTTCTGTGGATACAACATCAGCTAGAGGACTATGGATTTCAGGTAAGTAGAACTCCACTTTTTTGTGATTCTACTAGTGCTATTTCAATAGCTAATAACCCTGTATCTCATAGTAAGACAAAACATATTGAAATTAATTATCATTTTCTTAGGGAGCATGTAGAAAGAGAAGATATTTCATTAGAATATGTTAAAACTGATAATCAAGTAGCTGATATGTTTACTAAGCCACTAAAAGAAGCTAAGTTCAATAGATTTAAAATTGAACTAGGTATGATAAACTTAAAGTAAGTTTACAGAATTGAAAATGAATAAGTAAAAAGGTGTCGACACATAGACAAGTCTATGTCGACACAGAATAGTGGTGTCGACACTTCAGGAAAAAGGTGTCGACACATCTAGGATGTTGGTGTCGACACTTCAGAATGTTAGTGTCGACACATGCCAAGTAGGTGTCGACACATCCAAAGTGGTGTCGACACTTAGTATTTACTCAGAATTTTCTAAGTAAAGTCTCGACAATGTGTCGAGATATGTTGTGTCGACACATAACCATGTGTCGACACATAAAATCTGTTGACTAAACTTGTGTCGACACATATGTGTCGAGACATTATAAGTCAGTGTCGACACTTATAGCCAGTGTCGACACATTTTAAGTTAGCTGTCCCGCCTGTTCATCTTCAAAATCAGAAAGGTATAAATAGGGTTCTGACTTTGTTTGTCGACACGCTTTCAAAGTTTCGAGACCAAAACTACTGTGTCGACACTTCTCTTTTCTAAAGACAAATTCTACAAACCCTAATGGCACCTAAGCTTGAGGAGAACGTTAACGAAGGATATGAGCTAGTGCGCGGCGCATTCGACGATGCAGATCAAGAAATCAAGGCGGTCGTAACCCTAGTCACAGATTCAGGGTTAGAGTACTTAGTTTCAGAACCAACTAAGATATGGAAGAAGGAGGTTCTTGAATTCCTCAATGGAGCCAAGGTCGATGACTCTGGATACAAAATCAAATCCAGAGTTCATGGAGAAAAGGTTAAGGTAACCCCAAAAAGTCTGAGGAAGATTCTTCTCTTGCCAAGAACTCAAGATGAAGAAGAAATTACTGCATCCAAGACCAGGGAAGCTCTAACCTGGTGTGGTCTTGATCCAAAAATGAAGATAGGCTCTGTGTTTAACAGGAAGGGCATGAACATCGAAGGCAAATTCCTGTCTGAGATAGTGGGAAAAGTCTTACTCAGCAAGCCTGGAGGGCATGACAGAGTGTCTGCCTATATGTTTGGAATCATGACAAGAATAATCTTCACTTTGAAAACAGACTGGTCTATAGTGGTTTATGAGAAGATTAAGGAGAGCTTGAAGAAGCCCAACCTGGGCAGAATCATTAGTCTCTACCTAGCTGGTGTGATACCAGAGGTAATGAGTACTGCTGCATGCAGCAAGATAAACCATATGAGGAAGATGGATCTAAGGATCTTTTCAAGATGGGACAGGGTGTTGTCCAAGGAAATGCCAACCCCAGAGAAGACAGTTACTGAGAAGGAGATTCCTCCAAAGAAAAAGAGAAAAACTACTCCAGTGGCACAAGAGTCCACTAGTAGTTCTGAAAGTGAAGAACAAGTTGTTTTCACTCCAGATGACCAAGAGGAAGAGACTGCAGTGAAATCTCCTGCTCCTCAAGAGGCTGCTGAGATCCAGGGGGAGCTGCCTCAAGCTAGCCCCATCCACAGGGATCACAGCCAGGGGGAGCCTCCAGTTGTAGAAGAACCCTCTACACTGGAAAGTGAGCAAGCCACAACCATCATACAAGAGGTACTCTCTGACCTAAATACTTTAGAATATCTTATAGAAGATGCTGATTTATCTGATGTTCCTCAGCAAACTCAGCTGGATAGTCCAGTACCAGATGTTGTTGAAGATGACACATCTGTTGTCCAAGTGAATCCTGATCCAGTGGTTGAAGAGCAAAGACTGTCTCCAGCTCCTTCATCACCAGAATACACAATGGAAGACTTGTTCCTAAATCTGGATCAAGCAGATTTTGATAAGGAATCTGATGATGCTGTTGTTGAGGGGGAGAAGGTACAAGTTCTGGAAGAGCCTATAAGGCAAGAAACTGAGAAGGCACTTGATGTGCAACCTGAGAAGCCATCAAGCCCTAAGGACAGGGTTGACATAGCCAGCACTTCTGCCTCTGAAGATGAGGAGAGTGCTAGGGCAAAGAAGAAGAAACTGTATGTCTTCAAGAGAAGAAGTCCAAGTTATAAGAAAGCTTTACAATCAATTGCACCACAGCCTATAGTTCAGCAAGCTCCAACTGCTGATTATAGTGCTTTAATGATTGTACTACAGATAAAGTTGGATGAGCAAAGGCAGGCCATAGAGAAGTATGTAGATGAAGGGCAGAAATCCTTACAATTTGATCTTGCCCAGGACATAAAGTCTATCAGGTTTGAGATGAACCTCAACAAGAAAGAGATGACAGACTGCTTCCACAAGGGTGGAAATGCAGTGGTGTATTTGGTAACACACCAGGAGAAGATCAAGGCACAGGTAGATGATATAGCATTGAAGCAAGGATATATTCTGGAAAATCAAATAAGGATGAATGACAACTTGACTGCTTCTCATAATGCTATAGTCACTGAGTTGAAGAATAAGGCTATTGAACCTTCTACATCTACTACTGCTGCTAAAGTTGAATTTGACAAAGCCTTTCAAGAAGAAATTTCTGTTGTTAAGTCTGCAATCCAAGCCTCCCAGAAGGCCATATCTGAACAACTGCAAAAGCTCAAACCTTACTTTAAAGATGGAATCAGATACTTGGATAGTCAAATCAGATTTCAGAAGGATGATGTCAGAGATCATATGGCTAGAGAAGTCATAAAGGGGGAGAGAGTTTTAGTCAAAGCTAGCTCTAATCATGCCAAATGGATATCTAATTACATCAGAGCTACACTGGGCTATCCTCCATTCTGTGATGATGACAATGTTGCTGAATCTGGGATTCAAACTACATATCTTGGAGGTGAGCAACCAGAGGTAGCTCAAGTGATATATCCTCCACCAGATTTTGACATGGTGCAAGCTGATATTCATCAGATGTATAGCCCAACTGAAGGGAAGTCTAATGTTATTCTGGATAAAGTGGTTCAGCCTATTACTGAAGCCATGCAAGAGGCATTACAGAAGGAGGAAGAGACAAGGTTGTCTAAGAAGAGGTTTAGGGAACAAGCAGAATAAAGGCCAGACTTTGAACAGTGGAGCTCTACCTCTAGGAATATAATATTAACTGCCTGGAAAGCTGCCAAGGATAACACTCATGACAGGAACAAGTGGTTTTCTGAAGCTGAATGGAGAAAACATGAGATCAGGCAGGAAGCAATAGTTCAGTATAGAAGGAAGGCAAGATGGGAAAGCTACCTCCTACTGCAGTGGAGCCTAGCAAGTACTTTCCAAAGCCATATCACTATTTTGAGAGGCAGAAGATCAAAGATGAAGAGCTCAAAAATAAAGATCTAAAAGGCAAGAAGCCTGCTGATGCTGAAACTGCTGATGCCCCTGTCAAAGCTCATGTTCAAGCTGGCAAGGGAATAGTTATCAAGGAATCTGAACAGAAATAGTTTAAGAATTTACTTGAAGATTATTTTGTAATCTTTTGAATGTAAAAAATTTTTGTGAACTACTGAAAATGTATTAGACAAATGTTAGAACAATATGTGATCAATATATTTCATGATTGTTCTGTGAATATGTCTATTTCTTATTTGTTCTGTGTTGATGTATGTGTTTACATGTGTGAAATTAATACATGTTTATGTTTACCCTGCTGAATATAACCTGCTGTACATCATTTTGTAATTTTTAATTATGAATGGTGTATATCATTGACTAAGGGTTATGACTTCTCCAAATAGGGGGAGATTGTTGGGTACATTGGTTAAATGTACCTGATTTGAAGAAGTCTCACCCAACTCAATGATATACATCATAATGTATTTGATGTATGTTGAGTTTACTTGTGCAGGTTAAGTATTTGCAGGACTGAAGCAAAAATTTCTAAGTCCATGTGTCGACACCCAGACAGAAAGTGTCGACACTTAAGAAGACTTGTGTCGACACCCAAACAAGCAGTGTCGACACTTGGAGTCATTGTGTCGACACATGGGATGCAGAGTCGACACCAGACAGAAAGTGTCGACACTTGGAGCTGTGTCGACACTCAGTGAAGAAAAGTGCAGACCGAAAGTGTCGACACAAGGAGCTGTGTCGACACCCAGTGAAGCTGTGTCTACATCAACAAGTGTCGACACTTGGAGCTGTGTAGACACTCAGCAAAAGTCTGCAGAGACTAAGTACAAGTGTCGACACCCAGCACAATGTGTCGACACTTAACAGAAGAGTCAGCACTTGAAGTATGTGTCGACACCCAGCACAATGTGTCGACACACAACCAGAAGAGTCAACACATGAAGTATGTGTCGACACCCAGCACAATGTGTCGACACTCAGCTGAAGACTCGACACTTAGCAAAGAACAGAATTATCAACAAAATCTTCTAAGTACAAGTGTCGACACTAAGGGAATGTGTCGACACTCAGCTGAAGTATCAACAGAAGAATCAAGTGTCGACACAAGGAGCTGTGTCGACACTCAGCAAGTATCAACATAGAAGACTATGTGTCGACACCAAGAAGCAGTGTCGACACTTAACAGATTCAACACAAGAAGTTGTGTCGACACAAAGGAGATGTGTCGACACTTAGAAGAATTCAGCAAAAGCTAGAAGAACAAGTACTTGTGTCGACACTCAATTTCAGTGTCGACACATGCAGAAGAAACTGTGTCGAGACAGAATATCTACAACACAAGAAGTTGTGTCGACACCTTGTAGACTTGTGTCGACACTTACACAACTTGTGTCGACACTTGGTCTATAAGTGTCGACACTTAAAGACAAAAAGTCTCGACACTATCAGACAGTTAGAGATTTTCAAGAACTGACTGGATGACATGACAGCTGCCGTTCCAGCCGGTCTACATCACCTGTCAGAGATGTCAGAAGACAGTTATGAACCGGACCAGACGGTTATCATGAAGAAGGCCTATAAATAGGCATAGACAGTTTACAGAAACTGTGGTTGAACACATTGTTGAAGAACAAGTTATTAAAGTGGTACACAGAGTATCAAATCAAGAAGATCTTGCAGTCCAAGTGCAGATCTAAGAAGTTGGAGAGAGAGGGCTCCATCTAAGAAATCAGCCGTTGGAACTAGGCTGAGAAGAAGGGTTCAGATCTATTATGAATTCTAAGTGGCAGAGGTCAAGGAACAACTGCAGAAGGAGACAATCTTATTCAGTTATACTCAAGAAGCTTTGAAGAAAGCTAAGTCAGATTGAATCCAGCTGAGTTCTTCCAAGAACTCATCAAGAAACTCTCAACTTCCCTCTCTCATTTTTGAGTTGTTGAGTTATTATTTCAATAATCATTTTTAACTTGTAGGATCCTTTGGATCTGAGTGAATTGTAAGCCTGTATTTATAAAGGCTGAGGGTAGGGCTTGAGAGCCTGAGTGTAGGAGATTGTTATCTCTGAGTGTAGGCCTTGATTGGCTGAGTGTAGGCCTGGGTGGCTGAGTGTAGGCCTTTGTGGCTGAGTGTAGGCCTTTGTGGCTGAGTGTAGGCTTTGGGATAAAGCTGAGTTGTAAGGCTTTGGGCCTGAGGTGTAGGAACCAATTTGGGTTCTGAGCTAGTGGAGAAGTTTGGCCGAATCTAGTACACTGCTAGATAGGCGAAGGGGGAAAGTGGATGTACCCAAAGATTGGGGAACCACTATAAAACCTTGTGTCTACTGTGCTGTGTTGTGATTTGCTTTGTATGCTGTTTGTTTGCTGTGATAACATAGTCAAAAATCTGTGATATTTATTGTTTGCTGCCATTAAAGTTTAAAAAGGATTAGGTCACCTATTCACCCCCCCCCCCCTCTAGGTGTTTAGGTACAATATCTTTCAGATGGGACCAACAATCCCTGCAAGCCTTGGTGGGAGCAGATACATGCTCGTTCTGATTGATGACTACTCAAGATACACTTGGGTATATTTCTTGAAGGAGAAGTCTAAAGCCTTCCATTTGTTTGTGGAGTTCAAGGAGTTGGTGGAGGGCCGGCTTGTCTTGCGGATCAAGAAGCTTAAAAACGATAACGGAGGTGAGTTTATCTCCTCCAAGTTTTCTAACTTCTATAAGAAGAACGGGATCCAATGAGAGCTCACTTGTGCTCACGCTCCACAATAAAATGGAGTAACGGAGCGGATGATACGTCATATTATGGACACCTGCAAATGCTGGCTTCATGCGAAAGATATTCCAAGGTTCTTCTGGGCAGAGGGGATGTCTTGTGCTTCTCACGTCATCAATCGGATGCCGCTTAGCCCGATCAACATGAAGACTCCTTTTGAGCTATTGCTGAAGGAAAAGCCTAGTGTGGAACACCTTCGGGTGTTCGGTTCAACTTGCTATGTGCATGTCTCGTATGCTTCAAGGACTAGCTGGATGCAAAGGCAAGGAAGTTTGTCTTTGTTGGCTACGATGAGCGGAAGAAGGGATGGAAATGCATGGATCCTGCGACAAAGAAGTTTGTTGTGTCAAGAGATGTAGTCTTTGATGAACTGACGTCGTATGGAGGTGGCTTGGTTGAGCTAACCGGAAGCAACGTTGATGGAGAGTAGAGGGTGGCTGCTGAAGGTCCGGAATAGGAGCTTGCTGTTTCACCAGCGGCTCCTGTTACTTCATGTTATGGTGCTAAGGCTTTTGGCTCAGGAAGTAGGGGGAGCATTGCTCAAAGCTTGCCTGAAGGTGGTGTTGAGCCTGAAGGAGCAACGAAGGTAGTGAGCAAGGAACAACCTCTTCGGAGATCGAAGATGGTTGTGAAGCCACCTGCTCGGTACTGTGATGGGAATGCAGTGAGCTTTGTCTCCTCCTTCTTTGCAGGTCCTCTGGATGAGCGAGAGCCTGCAAACTTCAATGAGGCCACTAGATTCTAGGAGTGGGATGATGTCATGAAGGAAGAGATTGCTGTTCTCAAGAAGAATGAAACCTGGGATCTTGTGCCCAAGGTTGATGGCATTACTCCAGTGACTTGCAAGTGGGTGTATAAGTTGAAGAAGAAGGCTGATGGGAGCATTGATAGATACAAAGCTCTCCTGGTTGCTTGAGGATTCTCACAGTAGTATGGAGAAGACTATGAGGTGACATTTAGTCTGGTTGCAAAGATGACTTCGGTTAGAGTGGTGATTGCCTTGGTTGCTTGCAAAGGATGGAGAATGTGGCAACTTGATGTGAAGAACGCTTTTCTTTACGGAGAAATTGACAAGGACATCTTCATGGATCAACCACTTGGGTTTGTTTCTGAAGTTCATCCGGACTATGTTTACAAGCTCAGGAAGGCTCTCTACGGCTTGAAGTAAGCTCCTAGAGTTTGGTATGGGAAGATAGCAGAGTATTTGCAATTCTGCGGTTAACTTGCTTCCAACTCGGATTCTAGCTTGTTCGTCAAGAAGAAGGGGGAGCTTCAAGTCTTTGTCCTACTGTATGTGGATGATATGATCGTCATAGGGAATTCAGAGGAGGAAGTAGCTAGGCTCAGGGCCGAGCTAGCTATATGCTTCGAGATGAAAGACTTGGGAGAGCTTCATCACTTTCTCGGTCTTGAAGTGGATGAAAGAACTAGTGCCTAAACACCTAGAGGGGGGTGAATAGGTGCACTTAATATTTTTAACTTTTAAGGCAGAAACACTGAATTATTAGTCCTGTTTATGCAATTCACTACAGCAATTCCGCACATAAATCACAGAAATAATAGAATAAATTACACACAGAGTACACACAGCTTTTATAGTGGTTCCCTAAGGTCTGGGTACATCCACCTTCCCCCTTTTCCTATCTAGTCGTGTACTAGATTCGGCCTAACTTCTCCACTACTCCTCAGATCCTCAGATCTTACAAGTCAGAACCCCAAATAGGTTCCTACAGCTCAGAGTGATCCCACTCCTATAACTCAGGCACTAAAGCCCTACCACTCAGTCTTCACCAAGACCTACACTCAGCCTTCAAAAAGGCCTACACTCAGCCTTCAACAAGGCCTACACTCAGAGAAATGTATCTCCTACACTCAGGCACACAAGCCCTACCACTCAGCCTTTATAAATATAGGCTTACAACTCAGATCCCTTAGGATCCTACAAAAAATAAAGAGTACAAAGATTAATAAGCACAACTCTGATTGAGAAAGATGAGTTGACTGGCTTCTTGATGAGTTCTTGAAAGAACTTTGCAGAGATCAACCTCCCTTGGCTTTCTTCAAAGCTTCTTGAATTAGAACACAGTAGGGTTGTATCTCTTATGCAGATGATCTTCAATCAACTGCTGACTTGAGAATCAGATCTCAATCTGAAACTTTCTTAGCATCCTGGTTCAATAGCTGTCTTCTTAGAAGGAGCTTTCTCTCTCCAACTTCTTAGATCTTCACTTGAAGGTCTTCTTCTTGTTGTGGTGTTGTTCACTTCTTTGATTGCTCTATCACTTTCTCAATTTTCTTCTGTTGAAGGATCAAGCCTTTATATAAGCTTTCTTCATGGTGACCGGCTGATCCAGTTTCTAACGATCTTCTGACAACTCTGACAGTAGCAGTTGACCGGTTGAAATGGCAGCTGTCAAGTCATCCAATCACTTCTTGAAAATCTCTGTCACTGTCTGAAAGTGTCGAGACAGATATTCTTTATGTGTCGACACAAATAGACCAAGTGTCGACACAAGTAGACTAAGTGTCGACACTAGCCTTCATGGTGTCGACACAACTCCTTGTGTTGTAGAAACTACTTCTCGACACTGCTTCTTCAGAATGTGTCGACACTGATTATGTGTGTCGACACAAGTTCTTCTTCTTCAATACTTAGTTGATTTCTGCAAAGTGTCGACACAACTCCTTTGTGTCGACACATCTTCTTGTGTTGAAACTTGTTAAGTGTCGACACATCTTCTTTGTGTCGACACATGCCTTCTGTGTTGAAACTTTTGCTGAGTGTCGACACATCTCTTTTGTGTCGACACATACTTCATGTGTTGAGACTTTGCTGTGTGTCGACACATCTCCTTTGTGTCGACACATGTACTTAAACTCTGTTGAAGTTTGCTGAGTGTCGACACAACCTCCTAGTGTCGACACTTGTACTTGAACTTTGTTGATGTTTGCTGAGTGTCGACACAGGGTCCTAGTGTCAACACATTAACTTGAACTTTGTTGAAGTTTTGCTGAGTGTCGACACAGCCTCCTAGTGTCGACACTTTTGATGTCGACAAAGTTCCTCTGGGTGTCGACACTACTTCTAAGTGTCGACACTGATTATGTAGACATTTCTTCATTGTGTGTCGACACAGCCTATATGTGTCGACACTTTTCTTCTGGTGTCGACTCTGCATTCCTGGTGTCGACACAATTACTCCAAGTGTCGACACTGCTTCTCTAGATGTCGACACAAGCCTTCTTAAGTGTCGACACTTTTCTTCTGGTGTTGACACATGGACTTAGAAACTTTTCCTGCAAACCTGCAGTTACTTAACCTGCACAAAGAAACTCAAAGCACATCAAATACACCTTGATATATATTATTGAGTAGGGTGAGGCTTCTTTAAATCAGGTACATATATTCCAATGTACCCAACAATCTCCCCCTATTTGGAGAAGTCATAACCCTTAGTCAATGATAATACACCATACATAACAAATTCTCAGTATGATGAACAACAATATTATGTTACAGGGAAAATACTTAAACATGCATGAACAAAACATGTATAAACAATTATCTTAGAACAATTAATGTAATAGATTTGAACCATGACACAATGTTCTTATAAATTCCAACATTCTCAATAATCAAAAGTTTACATAGAGTTTTAATACAAATGATTACAATTTGTAAACTTAAGAAAATGCTATCCTATGGCTGCTCTGATTCCTTGATTACAATCCCCTTTCCAGATTGAATCTTTGCTTGAACTGTAGCTTCAGTGTCATCAGCAGCAGCAGACTTCTTTCCTTTGAGATCTTTCTTTTTCAGCTCTTCAGCCTTTATCTTCTGCCTTTCAAAATAGTGATAAGGCTTGGGAAAATACTTGTTAGGCTCCTGTGCATTAGGAGGTAGCTTTCCCAATTTAGCCTTTCTTCTATATTGTACAATGTCCTCTTGCCTATTCTCATGTTTCCTCCACTCCAGATCAGAATACCACTTGCCTCTGTCAGGATATTGTCCTTTGCAGCCTTCCATGCAGTCAAAATGATATTCCTGGAAGTGGGGCTCCATTGTTCAAAATCAGGCCTCAATTCAGCTTGCTCTCTGAATCTTTTCTTAGATAATTGGGCCTCTTGTTCTTTTAACAAAGCCTCTTGTTCTTTTAGTATTGCCTCTGGCACAAGTTGGACAACTTTCTCTATGATGACATTCTGATTTCCCTCAGGAGGACTATACATAGACTGTATCGCTTGATGTATCATGTCAAAGTCTGGTGGAGGGTATATCACTTGAGCTACTTCAGCTTGTTCTCCTCCAAGGTATGCAGGATTGATTCCAGACTCTGCAACATTGTCATCATCACATAAGTGTGGATATCCAAGGGTGGCTCTGATGGAATTTGAAATCTATTTGGCATGATCAGAGCCTGCCTTGACTAGTACCCTCTCCCCCTTTATGACTTCTGTCTCTATGTGATCCCTTAGATCATCTTTCTGAAACCTTATTTGAGCATTAAAATAGTTTACTCCATCTTTATAGAAAGGTTTTAACCTTTGGAGCTTGTCAGTGATATCCTTTTGAGAGTCTTCAATGGCAGTTTTAACAGCAGTTAGGCTCTCTTGCAATTTCTTGTCAAATTCAGCCTTGGCAGTAGCACTTGCTGCAGTCTAAGCAGTAGCTATATTCTTCATTTCAAGTTACTATGGCATTATGAGAATCAGTCAAGTTTTCATTCATTCTTATTTGGTTTTCCAGCACATAGCCTTGTTTTAGTGCTAGGTCATCAAGTTGTGTCTTTAGCTTCTCTTGATGTGTAGCTAGATAGACCACTGCATTGCCTCCTTTATGAAAACAATCAGTCATTTCTTTCTTGTTGAGATTTACTTCAAATCTGATTGACTTGATGTCTTGTGCCAGATCAAATTGCAAGGATTTATGCCCTTCATCCACATATTTTTCTAGAGCTTGCCTTTGCTCATTCAGCTTAATCTGTAAGGCCACCATCAGTGAACTGTAATCAGTAGATGGGGCAGGCTGTGGATCAATTGTCTGTAGGGCTTTCTTATAGTTCTGGCTCCTTCTTTTGAAGACTTGGAACTTTCTCTTCTTGGCTCTAACGGCCTCTTCATCCTCTGAAGCAGATGTGCTAGCAATATCTACTCTGTCTTTAGGACTAGGATGTGAATCCTTCTCAGTCCTTGGTACCCCTTCAGCATCTCTAGGCTCCTCAGTCTCCTTCCTTGCAGTTTCCTCTATAATCTCCACATGCTCCCCCTCAACATTGACCTTCTCCCCTTCAGCAGCAGCTTTCTCTTTCTCAAAATTAGTTTGTAGAAGATCAGGGAACAGCTCCTCTAAGGTAAATTCCTGTTGAGAATGGGCTGGAGAATCTCTTATCTCATTAACCACTTTATCAGCAACAGATGTGTCCTCCATGACAACATCTTGTGGTTTAGCTTGTATCTGTGTTTGTTGATGAACATTAGGTAATGAATCAGTCAAAACTTCTTCCTCAATAGTGAAATCTAATTGATTAATTTCAGTGATTACCTCTAGGATGGTTTTAGTAGCCCTTTCACTCTCTAATGGAGTTGGCTCTTCCACAAGTAGAGGCTCCCCCTGGAGTGGATCCAGGTGAATGGGGCAAGCTGGAGTTAGATCCCCCTGCCTCTGTGCATCTTCTTGTCTTGCTGGATACTGTCCAGCATTTCCAGTTTCTTCATCATCAGTAGTAAAAACCACTTGCTCTTCAGAGCTGCTGGAGGATTCTTGAGCCACAATGGCTGTCTTCTTCTTCTTTTTCTGAGGTGTGTCCTTTACTGGAGATGGCAGTTCTTTTGTCAGCACTCTATCCCAGCTAGAGAAAATTCTCAAATCCATTCTCCTCATGTGGTTTATTTTGGAACCTGCAGCTTGGTTCATCACATCTGGAATACTTCCAGCTAGGTATAGACTCAGAATTCTACCCAGATTGGGTTTCTTCATACTTTCTTTTATCTTATCAAACAGAACTACTGACTAGTCAGTCTTAAGTTGGAAGATAATCCTTGTCATCAAACTGAACATATGGGCTGAAATTCTATCATATCCTCAAGGCTTGCTCAGGATGACCTTGTCAACTATTTCAGACAAGAATTTTCCTTGGATGTTCATCCATTTTCTGTTGAAAACAAATCCAGTTTTCAGGTTTGAATCCAATCCACACCATCTCAATGCCTCTCTAGTCTTAGAAGCAGATACATCTTCTTCCTCTTTTGTTCTTGGTAGTTGAAGTACCTTCCTCAGACTTTTCTGTGTGATCTTAACTTTGGTTCCATGAACTCTGGGCTTAATCTTGAGGCTAGAGTCGTCAAGTGAAGCTGCACTCAGAAATTCAAGGACCTCCTTCTTCCAGATCTTGATTGGTTCTGAGACAAGGTATTCCAATCCAGTCTCGGCAATTAGGGTTACCACACCTTTGATTTCGGGTTCCGCGTCATCAAAGGCATGTCGCACGAGTTCATATCCTTCATTAATGATCTCTTCTAGCTTGGGCGCCATTAGGGTTTGAAGAAATTTTGAATTTAGAGAAGAGAGATGTCGACACACATGTTTGGTCTCGAAACTTTGGTGAGCGTGTCGACAAACAATGGCGAAAACCTATTTATACCTTTCTAGAATCGAAGATGAAAAGACGCGTCAAAATACTTAAATTGTGTCGACACTTACTTATAATGTCTCGACAACTATGTGTCGACACAAGTATAGTCGACAGAATATATGTGTCGACACTTGTATATGTGTCGACACCACTTAGCTCGACACTTAGTCGAGACTCTACTAGACTAATTCTGTGTAAAGCCTAAGTGTCGACACCACCTTGGATGTGTCAACACCTATACTGCATGTGTCGACACTAATTCTCTGAAGTGTCGACACAGACATCCTATATGTGTCGACACCATTTCTCTGAAATGTCGACACCACTTCTATGTGTCGACACAGACAACTCTGTGTGTCGACACCATTTTACTTAGCTAATTTTTTGTAAACTATTCTAAGTTTATCATCACTAATTCAATTTTAAATTTATTGAATTTGGTTTCATCTAAGGGCTTAGTATACATATCAGCTAGCTGATTATCTGTATTAATATACTCCAGTGAAATATCTTCTTTTTCCACATGTTCTCTTAGAAAATGGTACTTTATTTCTATGTGCTTAGTCCTACTATGGGAGACAGGATTATTTGCAATAGAAATAAGCACTAGTAGAATCACAAAATAAAGGTGTTTTACTTACTTGAATACCATAATCTTCTAGCTGATGTTGAATCCATAGAAGTTGAGCACAACAACTTCCTGCAGCAACATACTCTGACTCAGCTGTGGAGATAGCAACACTGGTCTGCTTCTTGCTACTCCATGACACCAGCCTTCCAACTAGAAATTGACAGGTTCCAGTGGTACTCTTCCTATCTTCCTTGCAGCCTGCAAAATCTGCATCCGAATAACCTGTCAGTTCAAACTCTCCATTCCTAGTGTACCAAAGGCCTAGATAAGGAGTGCCCTTAAGATATCTCAAAATTCTTTTGACTGCTGTCAAATGAGATTCTTTAGGGCAAGCTTGGTACCTAGCACAGACACATGTAGCATACATGATATCTGGTCTACTTGCAGTCAAATATAGTAGGGAGCCAACTATCCCTCTATACAAAGTTTCATCTACAGGTTTCCCTGCATCATCTTTGCATAAAGACATTGTTGACCCCATAGGAGTTTTTATGGTAGTGGATGATTCCATACCATACTTCCTTATCAATTCTAGTGTGAACTTAGACTGGCATAAGGATAAAACATCCTCAGTTTGTCTAACTTGGAGACCCAAGAAGAACTTAAGTTCCCCCATACTGCTCATTTCAAATTGTCCTTGCATTAGTTTTGCAAACTTCCTGCAAAGACTATTTTCTGTAGACCCAAATATTATGTCATCTACATATATTTGGACTAAGATAATCTTGCCTCTGGATTCCCTAAGGAATAGAGTCTTGTCTTCTTCCCCCTTGTGAATTTATTCTCAATGAGTAAACTAGACAGGCTTTCATACCAAGCCCTAGGGGCTTGTTTTAACCCATACAAAGCCTTCCTAAGTCTATAAATATAATTAGGTTTAGTAGAATCAACAAAACCTGATGGCTGTTCTACATACACTTCTTTCTTCAGATTTCCATTCAAAAAAGCTGACTTAACATCCATTTGATAGACCATAAATCCTTGGAATGTTGCATAGGCAAGGAACATCCTTATTGCTTCCAGTCTGGCTACTGGAGCAAAGGTTTGATCAAAATCAATACCTTCTTCCTGCATATATCCTTTAGCAACTAGTCTAGCTTTGTTCTTTATAATTACTCCATTTTCATCCAACTTGTTCCTAAAGATCCACTTAGTTCCTATAATGTTGTGGTCTTTTGTTTTTAGGAACTAGCTCCCAGACTTTGCATCTTTTGAACTGGTTCAGCTCCTCTTGCATTGCCTCAATCCAATGAGGATCTAGGATTACTTCTTCAAATTTCTTTGGCTCTACTTGGGATAGAAAGCTGGAGTAGAGAACTGAACTTAGATTCCTGCTCCTTCTTTGTACTCCTTGTCTGAGATCTCCAATAATTTGATTGGCTGGATGATCTTTTAAATGCCTATTTGCTGGAGGCAGCCTGTCTACTAGTTGTACACCTTCAACTTCTTCATTCAGCTGCTCCTCTTGGTCTTCTTCAGCAACAGGAGTAACTTGTACTCCCCCTGGACAGCAGCCACTATCATCCACTTGCAGACTTGCAGTAGAACCTTCTTTAATAGTAAGCTTGTCCATCTTCTCAGTCACACCTGTGGAGCTACAAACACTTCTAGACAATTCATTGTTAATGAGTCTAGCTTCATCAAACACTACATGTACTGACTCTTCTACAACTTGAGTAGTCAAGTTGTAGACCCTATAAGCCTTACTGTTGTTGCTGTACCCAACAAAGATCCCCTCTTGGGATTTAGCAGCAAACTTGGTTAAATAAGACTTACCATTGTTAAGTATATAGCATTTACAACCAAAGATCCTGAAATAGGATAGATTTGGTTTTCTGTCATTCACAATCTCATAGGGTGTCTTATTGTGGCTCTTGGTGATAGTAGCCCTATTAATCACATGACATGCAGTATTAACTGCCTCAGCCCAGAAATATTCTGAGAGGGATGTGTCACTCAATAGGGTTCTACCAGCCTCTATCAAGGTTCTATTTTTCCTTTCAGCAATACCATTTTGCTGAGGTGTTCTTGGTGAGGAAAATTCCTGAAATATCCCAAACTCTTTACATAGCTTTGTCATACTATCAGACTGGAATTCAGTACCATGGTCACTTCTTATTTTGACCACTATACTGTCTAACTCATTCTGAATTTGTTTGACAAAACTATAAAAGATACTAGGAGTTTCAGATTTTTGCCTTAGGAAGAATACCCAGGAAAACCTTGAATAATCATCTACAACCACAAATGTGTAGACCTTCCTACCTAGGCTGTGAACTAGCATAGGATCAAAAAGATCCATATGCAAGAGGTATAGGTACCTCACAGCATCTTTGTTGTCAATGCTATTAAAGGTGGATTTGGTCTGCTTGCCCTTTTGACAAGCTGAGCATATCCCATCATTTATACACTTAACCTGAGGACCATTCCTCACTAACTCTTTGCTAAAGAGTTGGCCAATTGTCTTATAGTTAAGATGAGCCAGCCTCTTGTGCCATTTAACACAATGTGAGACTCTTTCATCAGCTACAAGATAAATAGGAGAAGCTATGTTCTCACACATAATGTCTAGACAATAGACATTTCTCTTCCTATATCCAGTCAAAATGATCTTTTGATCACTAGACCTACTGATATGATAACCATCCTTGACAAATGAGATGTCATATCCTAAATCACTCAGCTGACTTATGCTAATGAGGTTATGTTTCAAAACCTTTACATAAGCTACTTGAGTAATTGAAATAAGGTTGCTAGAAATGTTACCAAAACCTTTGATGATTCCTTTTTCTGAACCACCAAAGGTAACCTTAGGACCATCCTTGATTGGTGTATAGTCCTTCAGCAATCCCCTAGTTCCAGTCATGTGCCTGGAACATCCACTGTCCAAGTACCATATCGGGGCATGGCCACTTGGACTTACCTGCAAAACAGATTACTTAACCTTAGAACCCAAATAATTCTTGGGTCCTTGGTGCAAGTTAGTCTGACTCTTAACAAAACTACATGTAGCTTTTCTAACAGGCAGTTTGCTACTCACCTTGGCACTTGAATTATGCCAACAGTCTATGGCAAAGTGGCCTACCTTGCCACAACACCAGCACTCAAATCTGTTGTACCTTTGTTTAGGTACAACCCTGGCTGTTTTATCTACAGCAGGCTTCTTGTTGAGTACTGGGGCTTTGCCCTTAGACTTGGACCTAACTGTCCTGGCAGGTTTGTAAACCCCAAACCAGTCTTACCCTTTTGAGGAATGAACTCATCTATCAAAGGTAGAACAGATTTTGGTTTAGAAAAACTTGCTACAATATCTCTCTCCTTCTGAAGACTAATCTCCAGATTTCTAATTTGATCATTCTTGAATGTAATAGTCCCCATCTGAATAACAGTAATGTTCTTCAGTCTGGCTATTTCATTTAGTTTCTGATCAAGCAACTTGTCAAAATCTGTTGCAGCCACTTTGAGACTAGCAATCTCCTTAGCCTGAGTTTTGGCCAAGAGTTTGCTTTTCTTCAAAGCCTGCAACAATACTCTATATTCACCAATCAACTGATGAATGTCTCCTTCAGATTCAGATCCACTCACATCACTTGATGCTGATGTATCTGATTCTGATCCAGCACTATAAATTAAACTTGAAGAATAATTTTGTACCTGACTACGTCCAGGCTGATCCTGGATTTTGTCTCATTCTAATAAGGCCATCAATCCCTTACACTGAATGTCCTCATGCTCATAAATTGAGTTCATTAGCTGCATGAACTCATTTTCTTCTTCTTCAGTAAACAGGCCAATATAGGCTTCAGCTTCTGAATCTGTTTCTGAAGATGACATTTCAGTCAGACTTTTATCCTTCTTGGCAATAAAGGACCTTTCCTTTTTGCCCTTGAACTATGTTTTCTTCTTGTCAGTGGACTCTTTCCTCTTTTCTGGACAATTAGCTATTACATGTCCTTGTCTATTGCAACAGTAGCATACTATCTTTGAGGATGTAGTTTTACTAGACTTGGACTTTCTCCTGTCATTCCTTGATGACTTCCTTTTCTGGTAGTAGTCATATTTTGGCTGTGAAGTGGATGGCTTGGACCTCCACTGCTTCTTCTTTAGAAACTTCTGAAAATGCCTAGTAAATGCAGCAAAGTCTTCATCACTTTCACTGCTTTCTGACTTCTTGCTATCTGAAGTATCTGTCTCAGCCTCAGCAACTTGTTGAGGTGGAGATGGAGACTTGCTTTTATATTTCCTAGTGGCTTCAGTCTTGAAGGCCACAACTCTTTCTTTATGCTCCACTATTGTAGTCTTTTCTTCCTCCTTCCTTACCATTAACTGCATCTCATAAGATAACAGTTTTCCAAACAATGTTGGAGGAGGTATATCAGCTAGTTTGACCATTTCCCTTATGGCACAAATCTTAGTATCTCAGTCCTTTGTCAGAGATCTCAAGAACTTATCATTCAATTCATAATTGCTGAACTCTCTTCCATAGGACATCAATTCATTGACTATCCTATAGAATTTCTTGTAGCATTCAGTTATGCTATCAGACCTGCTTTGTCTGAAGCTTTCATACTCTTGATTTAATAAAGGCTTCCTGTCTTGTCTAACTTCTTCGGATCCCTCCATATAGACTATCAATGTGTCCCACATTTCTTTTGATGTTTTACAATGAATCAGATTCTGAAATGTGTCATAATCAATTGCACTTACAATAATATTCTGGGCCCTCTTGTCCATAGTGGCCAGAATTATCTCATCTTTTGTCATTTTTGAATAATCTTTTGGAGTTCTCTGATTTGCATCCAGAACAGATACTTTCATTGGCACATAAGGCCCTTCTTTGACTGTAATGTAAATTCTTGGGTCAGAGGCTTCCATAAAAAGTCTAACCCTTTCTTTCCAAATGCCAAAAATCTCCTTTCTGTAGATTGGTAATTTCATGGATCCTAACTCTTTGTGATTCTCAGTTGAACCCATTTTCTTGATTCTTGATTCTACTAATTCTGCCTACAGGATCTTTTACTCAGACTGTTATGTCCTTTTTGAGTAACCTCCCTCTGATACCACTTGAAAGAACTAGTGCCTAAACACCTAGAGGGGGGTGAATAGGTGCACTTAATATTTTTAACTTTTAAGGCAGAAACACTGAATTATTAGTCCTGTTTATGCAATTCACTACAGCAATTCCGCACATAAATCACAGAAATAATAGAATAAATTACACACAGAGTACACACAGCTTTTATAGTGGTTCCCTAAGGTCTGGGTACATCCACCTTCCCCCTTTTCCTATCTAGTCGTGTACTAGATTCGGCCTAACTTCTCCACTACTCCTCAGATCCTCAGATCTTACAAGTCAGAACCCCAAATAGGTTCCTACAGCTCAGAGTGATCCCACTCCTATAACTCAGGCACTAAAGCCCTACCACTCAGTCTTCACCAAGACCTACACTCAGCCTTCAAAAAGGCCTACACTCAGCCTTCAACAAGGCCTACACTCAGAGAAATGTATCTCCTACACTCAGGCACACAAGCCCTACCACTCAGCCTTTATAAATATAGGCTTACAACTCAGATCCCTTAGGATCCTACAAAAAATAAAGAGTACAAAGATTAATAAGCATAACTCTGATTGAGAAAGATGAGTTGACTGGCTTCTTGATGAGTTCTTGAAAGAACTTTGCAGAGATCAACCTCCCTTGGCTTTCTTCAAAGCTTCTTGAATTAGAACACAGTAGGGTTGTATCTCTTATGCAGATGATCTTCAATCAACTGCTGACTTGAGAATCAGATCTCAATCTGAAACTTTCTTAGCATCCTGGTTCAATAGCTGTCTTCTTAGAAGGAGCTTTCTCTCTCCAACTTCTTAGATCTTCACTTGAAGGTCTTCTTCTTGTTGTGGTGTTGTTCACTTCCTTGATTGCTCTATCACTTTCTCAATTTTCTTCTGTTGAAGGATCAAGCCTTTATATAAGCTTTTTTCATGGTGACCGGCTGATCCAGTTTCTAACGATCTTCTGACAACTCTGATAGTAGCAGTTGACCGGTTGAAATGGCAGCTGTCAAGTCATCCAATCACTTCTTGAAAATCTCTGTCACTGTCTGAAAGTGTCGAGACAGATAGTCTTTATGTGTCGACACAAATAGACCAAGTGTCGACACAAGTAGACTAAGTGTCGACACTAGCCTTCATGGTGTCGACACAACTCCTTGTGTTGTAGAAACTACTTCTCGACACTACTTTTTCAGAATGTGTCGACACTGATTATGTGTGTCGACACAAGTTCTTCTTCTCCAATACTTAGTTGATTTCTGCAAAGTGTCGACACAACTCCTTTGTGTCGACACATCTTCTTGTGTTGAAACTTGTTAAGTGTCGACACATCTTCTTTGTGTCGACACATGCCTTCTGTGTTAAAACTTTTGCTGAGTGTCGACACATCTCTTTTGTGTCGACACATACTTCATGTGTTGAGACTTTGCTGTGTGTCGACACATCTCCTTTGTGTCGACACATGTACTTAAACTCTGTTGAAGTTTGCTGAGTGTCGACACAGCCTCCTAGTGTCGACACTTGTACTTGAACTTTGTTGATGTTTGCTGAGTGTCGACACAGGGTCCTAGTGTCAACACATTAACTTGAACTTTGTTGAAGTTTTGTTGAGTGTCGACACAGCCTCCTAGTGTCGACACTTTTGATGTCGACAAAGTTCCTCTGGGTGTCGACACTACTTCTAAGTGTCGACACTGATTATGTAGACATTTCTTCATTGTGTGTCGACACAGCCTATATGTGTCGACACTTTTCTTCTGGTGTCGACTCTGCATTCCTGGTGTCGACACAATTACTCCAAGTGTCGACACTGCTTCTCTAGATGTCGACACAAGCCTTCTTAAGTGTCGACACTTTTCTTCTGGGTGTCGACACATGGACTTAGAAACTTTTCCTGCAAACCTGCAGTTACTTAACCTGCACAAAGAAACTCAAAGCACATCAAATACACCTTGATATATATTATTGAGTAGGGTGAGGCTTCTTTAAATCAGGTACATATATTCCAATGTACCCAACAATCTCCCCCTATTTGGAGAAGTCATAACCCTTAGTCAATGATATACACCATACATAACAAATTCTCAGTATGATGAACAACAATATTATGTTACAGGGAAAATACTTAAACATGCATGAACAAAACATGTATAAACAATTATCTTAGAACAATTAATGTAATAGATTTGAACCATGACACAATGTTCTTATAAATTCCAACATTCTCAATAATCAAAAGTTTACATAGAGTTTTAATACAAATGATTACAATTTGTAAACTTAAGAAAATGCTATCCTATGGCTGCTCTGATTCCTTGATTACAATCCCCTTTCCAGATTGAATCTTTGCTTGAACTGTAGCTTCAGTGTCATCAGCAGCAGCAGGCTTCTTTCCTTTGAGATCTTTCTTTTTCAGCTCTTCAGCCTTTATCTTCTGCCTTTCAAAATATTGATAAGGCTTGGGAAAATACTTGTTAGGCTCCTGTGCATTAGGAGGTAGCTTTCCCAATTTAGCCTTTCTTCTATATTGTACAATGGCCTCTTGCTTATTCTCATGTTTCCTCCACTCCAGATCAGAATACCACTTGCCTCTGTCAGGACATTGTCCTTTGCAGCCTTCCATGCAGTCAAAATGATATTCCTGGAAGTGGGGCTCCATTGTTCAAAATCAGGCCTCAATTCAGCTTGCTCTCTGAATCTTTTCTTAGATAATTGGGCCTCTTATTCTTTTAACAAAGCCTCTTGTTCTTTTAGTATTGCCTCTGGCACAAGTTGGACAACTTTCTCTATGATGACATTCTGATTTCCCTCAGGAGGACTATACATAGATTGTATCGCTTGATGTATCATGTCAAAGTCTGGTGGAGGGTATATCACTTGAGCTACTTCAGCTTGTTCTCCTCCAAGGTATGCAGGATTGATTCCAGACTCTACAACATTGTCATCATCACATAAGTGTGGATATCCAAGGGTGGCTCTGATGGAATTTGAAATCCATTTGGCATGATCAGAGCCTGCCTTGACTAGTACCCTCTCCCCCTTTATGACTTCTGTCTCTATGTGATCCCTTAGATCATCTTTCTGAAACCTTATTTGAGCATTAAAATAGTTTACTCCATAGACTTTGCTCTATGTCGACACATCTCCTTTGTGTCGACACATGTACTTAAACTCTGTTGAAGTTTGCTGAGTGTCGACACAGCCTCCTAGTGTCGACACTTGTACTTGAACGTTGTTGATGTTTGCTGAGTGTCGACACAGCCTCCTAGTGTCGACATATGAACTTGAACTTTGTTGAAGTTTTGCTGAGTGTCGACACGGCCTCCTAGTGTCGACACTTTTGATGTCGACAAAGTTCCTCTGGGTGTCGACACTGCTTCTAAGTGTCGACACTGAATATGTAGACATTTATTCATTGTGTGTCGACACAGCCTGTATGTGTCGACACTTTTCTTCTGGTGTCGACTCTGCATCCCTGGTGTCGACATAATTACTCCAAGTGTCAACACTGCTTCTCTAGGTGTCGACACAAGCCTTCTTAAGTGTCGACACTTTTCTTCTGGGTGTCGACACATGGACTTAGAAACTTTTCCTGCAAACCTGCAGTTACTTAACCTGCATAAAGAAACTCAAAGCACATCAAATACACCTTGTTGTATATCATTGAGTAGGGTGAGGCTTCTTCAAATTAGGTACATATATTCCAATGTACCCAACAGTGGAGAGGAATGAGTGCAGGATTCTCATTTGCCAGAAGGGATATGTAGATCGTATTATAAGTCGATTTGGCATGGGCGAAGGGAAGAGCTGCTCTACTCAACAAGAACATGGGCTGGAGCTTCGACGAGATGAAGGAAGGATTCTTCCTGATCCCTTGGTGTTTATGGCTCTTGTAGGGAGCTTTATCTACCTGACGATTATAAGGCCAGACATTGCATATGGTGTTGGCCGAGTAAGTCGCTTTATGGCTGAACCAAGGAAGTCTCATCTGGTAGTGGTAAAGAACATCTTGAAGTATGTCAAGACAACTTCTGACATGGGACTCCTCTATAGTAGAGATGCGGACTTTGCTTTTCTTAGATACACGGATGCTGACTATGGTGGTGACTCGGATGATCGGAGATCAACTTCGGGTTATGTTTTCACTTATGGTTCAGCTTGTATTTCGTGGTGTAGCAAGAAGCAGGATTCAGTGTCCGTGTCTACTACAGAAGCTAAGTATAAGGCTTCAGCCTTGGCTGCTCGGGAAGCTATCTGGTTGAGGAGGCTTGTAGAGGATGTTCATGAAGAAGTGCAAGTGCCTACTTTGCTCCAGGGTGACAATGAGAGTGCTCTCAAACTGGTATACAATCCAGTGTGTCATGCAAGGACCAAAGATATTGAGATCGAGCACCACTTCATAAGGGAGAAGGTGTTGGAGGGATCTCTTCTGGTCGGGCATGTTCGGAGCGAAGATAATCTTGCTGACATCTTCACGAAGCTGCTGTCGAAGGGGCCTTTTCAGCGGTTACATAGCTTGCTGGGCTTGACCACCACTTCTCACTTCAAGGGGGAGTGTTGAAATTTGTGAACTGGAAGTGGGTGATGGGCAGGCCGGGCGGACTATGCGGCCTGAGCGGTCTGAGTCCGCGACCTGGGAGGACTGCGGGTTACGGCCTGGGTGTTGGCTGTCTTGTTGTCTTGGTTGCTGAGGAGTGGCTTGTGCGGCCTGGTATGCGGCTTGATCGGTCTGTTGTGCGGCCTGGTTGGTCTATGGCCAAGGATGTCGGGCTTCTGGCGAAACGGACTCAGCGTACTGCGGTTTGCGGGCTATAGGCAGTGCTCTCTTCAGCGGCCTTGTGTGTTGCAAGCTTGTGTTAACTGGCGGGTTGGGTTCCATATCTGCGGGAGGCTGCTGACTGGTGTGACCGCGGTATCCGCTGTGGCGGACAGGACTTGGAGTTTGGCTATGGCCCTTGCCGAGCTCTGGTGGTACAGCATGTGTTAGCTGTTGTGGGGGGCTGCGCGGACTGGTGTCGGAGTCCGGTAGTTGGCCGTTTGTTTTGGCAGCTGCGCGAGTAGTATTGGCTATCTGCTTACCTTGGTGGAATTGGCTATCGGCTTACCTTGGTGGAATTGGCGATCTGCTTACCTTGGTGGAATTGGCGATCTCCTTACCTTGGTGGAATTGGCGATCTGCTTTGGGTATTGGCGGACTGGGCCTTGTCCGCCGAGCTCACGCTAGGCCTTTTGGTGTTTTACTGGACTAGGTCTCATTCTGTGACAAGTCCAGTGTGTCCGCAGTATCCGCCAAGTCCGCTATTGACAGGGCGGACTGCCTTTGGTCGTGGACTTGTGGAGGATGGAGGCTTTGCTCTTGTGCTGAGCGGACTGCATCTTGCGTGTGCGGACTGTCACTGAAGGGGTTGTGGCTATCCATGTGATGATCTGTGCGGACTGTACCTTGTCCGCATAGTGTGGGCGGTCTGGTACAAGGCCGCCTGGTAGTGAACATCGGTGCCTTGCTCCTGGCGGTTTTCTTGGAATCCGGCTAAGTCTTTGCGGACTCAGTGGACGGATGTTTTGCTAAAGCGTGAGCTGGGTGGTGATTCTATGCACTAGGGTGGTGACCACACTCCTCACCTCGCCTATAAATAGAACCCCCCCGGCACGTCTACAGTAACGTAGTGAACAGTAAGTTGGGCTTATGCAAGTGTTGCGGTCTGCGGTTTTCTGTCCGCGTGGGTTGAGTAGTGCTGACGGTTTGCTGTGTGGAGGTCGCGCAGCTAGCTTCAAGGAGCTAGGAGTTGGGCATTGAAGTGTGCAGTCTCTGCGGTCTCAGCTGGTCGCTTCTGCGACTTGTCAGTTTTCTGCGTCAGCTTGTGCAAGTGCCAATAACCTGTCCACGGGTCTCAGGAGGGTAGGCGATTTGTTCCTCAGTTCTTCAACAAGCAGCAAATAACGGTGTGTCTGTGCGACCTCGCGGTCTCTGCGGACTCCGTGTGCTATTCGGCTTGTAGCAATTGCAGCTCGGGCGGCTTCGGCGACCTTGGCAGACTAGGCGGTCTCGACGGTCTCCAGTGTTGTCCGTCCGGCTTGTTTTGTTCTTTCTATTTGTAGCTTGTGTACTAGCGAAATCACGTCTCGCTACATATACCTCGCCTTGTAAAGAAGTGTAAATGAATATAAGACCTGCTTGTTCTTCCATTTGTGGTTGGTGTTAAGCTTGTTCCTTGGGTTTCCGCATGATCAAAGTGTGAACTGGGTAGTTCTGAGAATATTAATTTGGCTTTGTGCTATCCTGCTGACCACTTTGAGAAATTTTAACATCTTGAAGTGGAAATTAGGGTTGATCTAGGCTAGATAGATGTTGAAGATGATTCTTGATTAGACCACTCTCCACCTTCTATATTGTAGCTGATGGTTCTTCTTGTTTTTCCTCTTCTGTTTTCTTCTTTCTCTCTGTGTGTTTTTCAATCAAATATCTTTTTTTTGAAGTCTAGATTCCTTTAAATAGACTCTGATAGGAGTAACCGGCTGATTCAGTTAATAACTGACATCTGACAGTTCTGATAATTGTCAGTACCTCCGTCTCGATTTCTGTACTAAGGAAAACATGTCTGCTGAAGTGTTGAACAATGAATGATAAATGTGTCGACACAAGTCCTAGGTGTTGACACAGCTCTTGTAGTGGTGTCGACAAACTTTTGAATGTGTCGACACAGGTCTTGTAGTGGTGTCGACAAACTTCTGAATGTGTCGACATAACTCTTCAACTTATCTCAGTATGATTATAGTGTGACGACACTAGTCCTGAGTATCGACATAGTTGTCTTAAGTCTTGACACAGTTTGATTATAGTGTGTCGACACTAGTCCTGAGTGTTGACACAGTTGTCTTTAGTCTCGACACAATTTGATTATAGTGTGTCGAAACTCGTCCTGAGTGTCGACACAGTTGTCTTCAATGTCGACACAATTTGATTATAGTGTGTCGACAATAGTCATGAGTGTCGACACAGCTTTCTTCAGTCTCGACACAACGTGTCGACACAGTTGTCCTTCGTGTCGACACACCTTTCTTTGTCTCAACACAGTTTGTCTTTGTCTCGACACAACTTGTTCTGTGTGTGTCGACATAGTTGTGAGTGTCTCAACACTTTATACATAGCTTTATTTACCTGCACATATGAACTTAACATACATCAAATACAACACTGTGTATTTCATTGAGCTGAGAAGAATTCATCAAAACAAGTACATTGAGACCAATGTACTCAACAATCTCCCCCTATTTGGAGAAATCATAACCCCAATTCAATGATATACAACATAATACCACAAAAATAACTATAAAGACATTTAGACATTCAGTGCAGTTCAGTATATGAAATAACACAGACAATCACACATAGTTAACAATAATACTGAATAGAAGATAAGGCAAACAATTTCAGTCCTAATTAGCAACACATAAAATGTTGAATGAGTCAGGATTTCCATTAATTATTTTTCATAAAGTTTTCTGTTACAAGTTTTTACAGATTAAGTTGTCCATAAGAAAATAAAAAACTAAGAATATCCTAAGGCAGCTCATGTTCCTTGATAACAATGCCTTTCCCAGAAAGTATCTTGGCTTTCACTTCAGGACCTTTGTCCTCAGCAACTGCCTTTCCTTTTTCATTCTTAGCTTTAGCTTTTGCAACAACTTCTTCTTTCAGCCTTTGCCTCTCAAAGTAGTGATATGGCTTTGGGAAATATTTGCTAGGCTCTATAGACTTAACATGAAGCTTTACTCTCTTCATATATAGTCTGAATTTTTGGATAACATCTTGCTGCTTCAAGTGTTTGGCCCATTCATGTTCAGAATACCATTTCCCTCTGTTTGTAATATTAGTATTTACAGCCTTCCATGCAATAAGAATTATTGATCTGGAGGTTGGACTCCATTGCTCAAAAACATGTTAAGACTTAGCTAGTTCTCCAAACTTTTTATTTGATAACTGATCTTCTGTCTCTGGAGTAGGAGAGGACTTGTCCACTTTCTCATAGATTACATTCTTATCTAAGCCGTGAGGAGGACTGTATATGTGTTGGACAGTTGCTTGAATGAATTCAAAATTGTCTGGAGCTTTAGGATAGAAGAAATCAGCAGGAGGTGCTTCAAGTTCTGGTGGTTGACAACCATATTCAAAAGTTTGATCACCCTCATACCATATAGGAGGAAAGCCTAAGGTGTCTCTTATATTGTTTGCTAACCAGGTAGCCTGTTCAATACTGGCCTTAATCATGACTATCTCCCCCTTTATGACTTCTCTTTCAATATGATCTCTGAGATTATTCATATCAATTCTGACCTGTCCATCAAGGTAATTTACACCTGAAGTCACAGTATTCTTCACTCTCAGTAAATTGTTGTCTATGTTTTTGTAAGAATCTTTGATGTCCTTAATGAGAGATTCTGAATGACTTTGCAGTTTGTTATTCATGTCTGTGCTAGTAGAATCAATTTTGGTTTCCAAAGCAGTGGTTTAGGTCTTAATTTCTCCTAATGTGGTTTCATGCATCACAATCAGATTTCCATTCAGTCGATTTTTATTTTCAAGGACACATCCTTGCTTGATTGCCACATCATCTTGTAGTTGATTGGCATCCTGTTGTTTCTTGGCCAGATAGACTACTGCATGTGCTCCTTTCTCAAAGAATGAAGTCATTTCAGTTTTCAAGAGATTAACTTCAAATCTTATGGAATTGATGTCTTGAGCTAGCTAAAATTGAAACTCCTTGTTGCTTTCATTTACATATTTCTTAAGTTCTTCTCTTTGCTTATCAAACATGATCTGTAGTTGAACTAGCAAAGAGCTATGATCTATGGTAGGAGCTGTGTTGGGTACATTGGAAAATGTGTACCAGATTTGAAGAAGCCTCACCCTACTCAATGATATACATCAAGGTGTATTTGATGTGCTTTGAATTTATATGTGCAGGTTAAGTAATTACAGGAAATGCAGAAAGTTTCTAAGTCCATATGTAGACACCTAGAGAAGTAGTGTCGACAATTGTGAAGGCTTGTGTCGATGCTGTAGAAAAACTGTGTCGACACTTGGAGTATTTGTGTCGACACCAGGAAAGGCAGAGTCGACACTAGAAGAAATGTGTCGACACATACAGGCAGTGTCGACACACTATGAAGAATAGTCAACATAAATCATGGCGACACTTATAGGCAGTGTCGACACCCAGAGAAGCTTAGCCGACATCAAATGTGTCGACACCAGGAAGCTGTGTCGACACACAGAAGTATTTGTCAACTGTGTCGACACACAGGACTTATGTCGACACACAGCAAGTTTCAACACAGTTAAAGTAAAGAAGTACTTATGTCGACACAAAGGAGATGTGTCAACACTCAGCAAGTATCAACAACAAAAGAAGTTGAGTTGAAACAAAGGATATGTGTCGACACACAACAGAATTCAACTAAGTGTTAAAGAAGAAGTATATCTGTTGACACACAGAATCAGTGTCGACACATTCAACAGAAGTGAAAGATATGGTACCCAAACACCTAGAGGGGGGGGGGGGTGAATAGGTGACCTAATCCTTTTCTAACTTTGTTGGCAGCCAAACAGTTATATCACAGATTTCTAACTACTTTTGCACAGCAAACAGCAATAACAAAACATACACAGCTAATCCACAGCACAATCACAGCACAGCACACAGTGTTTTATAGTGGTTCCCCAAGATATGGGTACATCCACTTTCCCCCTTCGCCTATCTAGCAGTGTACTAGATTCGGCCAAACTTCTCCACTGTCTCAGAACCCAAATTGGTTCCTACCTCAGGCCCAAAGCCTTACAACTCATCTTTATCCCAAAGCCTACACTCAGCCAATCAAGGCCTACACTCAGCCAACCAAGGCCTACACTCAGCCAACAAGGCCTACACTCAGAGATCTCTATCTCCTACACTCAGGCTAACAAGCCCTACCCTCAGCCTTTATAAATACAGGCTTACAATTCACTCAGATCCAATGGATCCTACAAGTTAAAAATGTAATACAAATAATAACTCTACAACTCAGAATTAAAGGAGGGGAGTTGAGAGATTCTTGATGAGTTCTTGGAAGAACTCAGCTGGATTCACCCTGACTTAGCTTTCTTCAAAGCTTCTTGAGTAGAACTGAATAAGACTGAATCCTCTGCAGTTGTTCCTTGAACTCTGCCACTTAAGATCCAGAATTGAATCTGAATCCTTCTTCTCAGCCTAGTTCCAGAGGCTGATTTCTTGGATGGAGCCCTCTCTCTCCAACTTCTTAGATCTGCACTTGAACTGCTAGATCTTCTTGTGTTGATTCTCTTTGTATTACTTCAATAATTACTTCAACAACTCTTAACCACTTTCAACAACTTTTGAACAACAGTTTTTGTAAACTGTAGGTGCCTATTTATAGGCTTTCTTCATGGTAAGCGGCTGGACCGGTTCATAACTGACTTCTGACATCTCTGACAGTTGCTGTAGACCGGCTGGAACGGCAGCTGTCAAGTCATGCAGTCACTTCTTGAAAATCTCTAACTGTCTGTAAGTGTCGAGACTTTCTGTCTTTAAGTGTCGACACTTATAGTCCAAGTGTCGACACATGTTGTGTAAGTGTCGACACAAGTCTATAAAGTGTCGACACAATTCCTTGTATGTCTCGACACTGATTCTTCTACATATGTCGACACTGAAATTGAGTGTCAACACAAGTACTTGTTCTTCTAGCTTTTGCTGAATTCTTCTATGTGTCGACACATCTCCTTTGTGTCGACACATCTTCTTGTGTTGAATCTGTCAAGTGTCGACACTGCTTCTTGGTGTCGACACATAGTCTTCTATGTTGATTCTTGCTGAGTGTCGACACAGCTCCTTGTGTCGACACACCTTCTTGTTGTTGAGACTTCAGCTGAGTGTCGACACATTCCCATAGTGTCGACACTTGTACTTAGAATAATTTATTGTTCTTTCTGTTCTTTGCTAAGTGTCGACACAGCTCCATGTTTCGACACTTTCTTCCAGTGTTGAGTCTTCAGCTGTGTGTCGACACATTGTTCTGGGTGTCGACACATACTTCAAATGCTGACTCTTCTGTTGAGTGTTGACACATTGTGTTGAGTGTCGACACGTACTTCAAGTGCTGACTCTTCTGTATAGTGTCGACACATTGTGTTGAGTTTCGACACTTGTACTTAGACTCTACAGACTTTTGCTGAGTGTCGACACAGCTCCAAGTGTCGACACTTTCTGGTGTAGACACAGCTTCACTGGGTGTCGACACAGCTCCTTGTGTCGACACTTTCTGTCTGCACTTTTCTTCACTGAGTGTCGACACAACTCCAAGTGTCGACACTTTCTGTCTGGTGTCGACTCTGCATCCCAGGTGTCGACACAATGACTCCAAGTGTCGACACTGCTTTTCTGGGTGTCGACACAAGTCTTCTCAAGTGTCGACACTTTCCCTCTAGGTGTCGACACATGGACTTAGAAACTTTTTGCTTCAGTCCAGTACTTTCTTAACCTGCACAAGTAACGCAAACATACATCAAATACATTATGATGTATATCATTGAGTTGGGTGAGGCTTCTTCAAATCAGGTACATTTGACCAATGTACCCAACAATCTCCCCCTATTTGGAGAAGTCATAACGCTTAGTCAATGATATACATCATTCATAATTAAAAATTACAGAATGATGTAAAGCAGATTATAAACAGCAGGGTAAACATAAACATGTAATATTTCACACATGTATACACATTCAACATTGCAGAACAAACAAGAAATAGACATATTCTCAGAACAATCATGAAATATATTTATCATATATTGTTCTAACATTTTTCTAATACATCTTCAATGGTTTACAAAAATGTTTTTCATTCAAAAGATTACAACAATCTTCAAGTCAATTTCTAATCTATTTCTGGTCTGGTTCTTTGATAACTATGCCTTTGCCAGGTTGGACTTGAGCTTTGACAGTGGCTTCAGCAGTTGCAGCATCAGCAGGCTTCTTGCCTTTTAAGTCCTTCTTCTTCAGCTCTTCTGCTTTGATTTTCTGCCTCTCAAAATAATGATATGGCTTATGGAAGTACTTGCTAGGCTCCACTGCAGTAGGAGGTAGCTTTCCCATCTTAGCCTTCCTTCTATACTGAACAATGGCCTCCTGTCTTATTTCATGTTTCCTCTATTCTGCTTCAGAGAACCACTTGTTCCTTTCATGAGCATTGTCCTTGGCAGCTTTCCAGGCAGTTAGAATTATATTTCTAGAGGTAGGGCTCCACTGTTCAAAATCTGGCTTTTGTTCTGCTTGTTCCCTAAACCTCTTCTTTGACAGCCTTGTCTCTTCTTCTTTTTCTAATGCCTCTTGCATAGCTGCAGAAATAGGTTGAACAACCTTTTCCAGAACAACATTTGACTTCCCTGCAGTTGGGCTATACATTGTGCTTACATCTGCATGAACCATGTCAAAATCTGGAGGTGGATAAATCACTTGAGCTACCTCTGGTTGCTCACCTCCAAGATATGCAGTTTGAATCCCTGATTCAGCAACATTATCATCATCACAGAGTGGAGGATAGCCCAGTGTAGCTCTGATGTAGTTAGATATCCATTTAGCATGGTCAGAGCTAGCTTTGACTAATACTCTCTCCCCCTTTATGACTTCTTGGGCAACATGATCTCTTACATCATCCTTTTGAAATATAATCTGACTATCCAAGTACCTGATTCCCTCTTTAAAGTAAGGTCTGAGCTTAGTGAGCTATTCAGAGATGGCCTTCTGGGAATCTTGAATTGCAGTCTTGACAGCAGTAATCTCAACTTGAAATACTTTATCAAAGTCAGCCTTAACTGCATCAGCAGATGTAGAAGGTTCAGCAGTGTTATTCTTCAATTCAGTGACTATAACATTATATGAAGCAGTCAAGTTGTCATTCATCCTTAACTGATTTTCTAGTACATACCCTTGCTTCAATGCTATATCATCGACCTGTGCTTTGATCTTTTCTTGGTGTGTTGCCAGATACACCACTGCATTGCCACCCTTGTGGAAGCAGTCTGTCATCTCTTTCTTGTTAAGGTTCATTTCAAACCTTATAGACTTTATATCTTGTGCAAGATCAAACTGTAATGACTTCTGTCCTTCATCTACATATGTCTCAATTGCCTTTCTTTGCTCATCCAATTTGATCTGTAGTGCAACCATTAAAGCACTATAATCAGCAGTTGGAGCTTGCTGAACTATAGGCTGTGGGGCAATGGATTGCAAGGCTTTCTTATAACTCTGACTTCTCCTCTTGAAGACATAGAGTTTCTTTTTCTTAGCCTTTGCAGCCTCATCTTCTTCAGATTCTGAAGTGCTGGCTATTTCAACCCTTTCCTTAGTGCTTGGAGGTTTGTCAGCTTGCACATCAGGTGCTTTCTCACTTTCTGGCCTTAAAGGTTCTTCCAGAACTGTCATTTGCTCCCCCTCAGCAGCAGCACTCTTATCTTCAGCAGCAGCATCTTTGTCCATATCAAAATCTTCTTGATCTAAATTTAGAATCAAATCTTCCATTATATATTCAGGTGGAGACTGTGCAGGAGAAGTTCTTGGTCCATCAACTACTTGATCAGGAACCACTTCTAGTACAACAGATGTGTCTTGGATAACAACATCTGGTTCTTGGCTAGGCAACTGAGTTTGCTGAGGAACATCAGACAAATCAGCATCTTCTATAAGATATTCTAAAGTTTTTAGGTCAGTGAGTACCTCTTGGATAATGATGGTGGCTTGCTCACTGTCCAGAGTAGAGGGTTCTTCTACTACTGGAGGCTCCCCCTGGCTTTGATCCCTGTGGATGGGGCTATCCTGTGGTAGCTCCTCCTGGGTCTCAGCAATATCTTCAGCAGCAGGGGTCTTCTCTGCAGCCACGTCCTCTTGATCATCTGGAGTGAAAACAACTTGTTCTTCACTATCAGAACTGCTGGAGGACTCTTGTGCCACAGCAGCAGTTTTTCTCTTCTTCTTTGGAGGAATTTCCTTCTCAGCAACTGTCTTTTCTGGGGTTGGTATTTCCTTGGACAACACCCTGTCCCATCTGGAAAATATCCGTTGATCCATCTTCCTCATGTGGTTGATCTTACTTCCAGCAGTATTGTTCATTACCTCTGGTATTGTACCAGCTAGGTAGAGACTTATAATTCTGCCCAGATTGGGCTTCTTCAAGCTCTCCTTGATCTTGTCAAAAACCACTATAGACCAGTCTGTTTTCAGAGTGAATATGATTCTAGTCATAATTCCAAACATAGAGGCAGACACCCTGTCATGCCCTCCAGGCTTACTGAGAATAACCTTGCCCACAATCTCAGACATGAATTTTCCTTGACTGTTCATGCCTTTCCTGTTAAAGACAGATCCTATCTTCATCTTTGGATCAAGTCCACACCAGGTAAGGGCTTCCCTGGTCTTGGATGCAGTTACTTCTTCTTCATCTTGTGTTTTAGGTAGCTGGAGTACCTTCCTCAGACTTTTTGGTGAAATCTTGACTTTAGATCCATGAACTCTGGATTTGATTCTATATCCAGAGTCATCTACAGTAGCTCCATTAAGGAATTCAAGAACTTCCTTCTTCCAAATCTTTGTTGGTTCTGAAACCAAGTATTCTAGTCCAGAATTGGTGACTAGGGTTACCACCGACTGGATTTCTTGATCAGCTTCATCGAACGCGCCGCGCACTAGCTCATAGCCCTCGTTAACGTTCGCCTCAAGCTTAGGAGCCATTAGGGTTTGGAGAATTAGTCTTTAGAAAAGAGAAGTGTCGACACAGGAGTTTTGGTCTCGAAACTTTGAGAGCGTGTCGACAAACAAAGACAGAACCCTATTTATACCTTTCTGATTTTGAAGATGAACAGGCGGGACAGCTAGCTTAACATGTGTCGACACTGGCAATAAGTGTCGACACTGACTTATAATGTCTCGACACATATGTGTCGACACAAGTTTGGTCAACAGATTTTATGTGTCGACACTTGGTTATGTGTCGACACAACATATCTCGACACATAGTCGAGACTTTACTTAGAAAATTCTGAGTAAAACTTAAGTGTCGACACCACATGGGATGTGTCGACACCTACTTGACATGTGTCGACACTAACATTCTGAAGTGTCGACACCAACATCCCTAGATGTGTCGACACCTTTCTCCTGAAGTGTCGACACCACTATTCTGTGTCGACATAGACTTGTCTATGTGTCGACACCTTTTTACTTAGCAAATTTTCTATTCTGTAAACTTAGTCTAAGTTTATCATTCCTAGTTCAATTTTGAATCTATTGAACTTAGCTTCTTCTAGTGGCTTAGTAAACATATCAGCTACTTGTTCATCTGTTTTAACATATTCAAGTAAAATATCTTCTCTTTCTACATGTTCTCTAAGAAAGTGATATTTAATCTCAATATGTTTTGTTCTACTATGAGATACAGGGTTATTAGCTATTGAAATAGCACTTGTAGAATCACAGTAAAGTGGAGTTCTACTTACCTGAAATCCATAGTCCTCTAGCTGATGTTGAATCCACAGAAGTTGAGCACAGCAACTTCCTGCAGCCACATACTCTGACTCAACTGTGGAGATAGCCACACTGGTTTGCTTCTTGCTGCTCCATGAAATTAGTCTCCCACCTAGGAATTGACAGGTTCTAGTAGTGCTCTTTCTATCATCTTTGCATCCTGCAAAGTCTGCATCTGAATAACCTGTTAGATCAAAGTCTCCATTCCTAGGGTACCAGAGGCCTAGATAGGGAGTGCCCTTTAGATATCTCAAAATTCTCTTGACTGCAGTCAAGTGAGACTCTTTAGGGCAGGCTTGATACCTTGCACAAACACATGTAGCATACATGATGTCTGGTCTACTAGCAATCAAGTATAATAGGGAGCCAACTATCCCTCTATACAAGGTTTCATCTACAGGTTTCCCTGCATCATCCTTGCTAAGAGACATACTTGACCCCATAGGATCTTCATGGTACTGGATGAATCCATACCATACTTCCTTATGAGTTCTAGGGTGAACTTGGACTGACAAATGGACAAACCATTTTCAGTCTGTTTAACTTGGAGACCCAAGAAAAACTTCAGCTCTCCCATACTACTCATCGCAAACTGACCTTGCATAAGTTTTGCAAACTTTTTGCAAAGGCTGCTTTCAGTAGACCCAAATATAATGTCATCTACATATATTTGGACTAGTATGACTTTGCCTCTAGATTCCCTAAGGAATAGAGTCTTATCTATTTTCCCCCTTGAGAATTTGTTCTCAATGAGGAAACTAGATAGGGTTTCATACCAAGCCCTAGGGGCTTGCTTTAACCCATATAAAGCTTTCCTAAGTCTATAGACATAATGAGGTAGAGTTGGATCAACAAAACCTGAAGGCTGCTCCACATAGACTTCTTCTTTCAAATTACCATTTAGGAATGCTGACTTGACATCCATTTGGTATACCTTGAATCCTTGATAGGTTGCATAGGCCAAGAGCATTCTTATGGCTTCCAGTCTGGCTACTGGAGCAAAGGTTTGATCAAAATCAATACCTTCTTCTTGCCTATATCCTTTAGCAACCAGTCTAGCTTTATTCTTAATGATGACTCCTTGTTCATCCATCTTATTCCTGTAGATCCACTTAGTTCCTATTACATTGTGGTCTTTAGGTTTGGGAACCAATTCCCAGACCTTGCACCTCTTGAACTGATTAAGCTCTTCTTGCATTGCTTCAGTCCATTGTGGATCTTGTATTGCTTCTTCAAATTTCTTAGGTTCAACTTGTGACAGAAAGCTGGAATAGATTGCTGCATTCATGTTTCTACTCCTGGTTTGAACTCCTTGTCTTGGATCTCCAATAATCAGCTCTACTGGATGATCTCTAAGATGCCTGTGGGCTGGAGGCATCCTCACTTCTGGTTGAACCACTTCAGCATCTGCATCATGCTGTATACCTTGGATTTCTTCAGCAACTGGCATATGTAGTTCTCCCCCTGGACAGTAGCTACTCTCCTCTCCTTGCTGTCTTGCAGCAGGCACTTCTTCTATAGTAAGCTTGTCCATTTTCTTTGTCAAACCTGTGGGGCTGCATACATTGCTAGACAACTCATTATTAATAAGTTTAGTCTCATCAAAAACTACATGCACTGATTCTTCTACAACTTGTGTAGTCAAGTTATAGACTCTATAAGCCTTACTATTATTGCTGTACCCAACAAAAATTCCCTCTTGGGACTTGGCAGCAAACTTAGTTATGTAAGACTTCCCATTGTTAAGTATGAAGCATTTGCAACCAAAGATCCTGAAGTAGGATAGGTTTGGTTTCCTGCCTTTCACAACTTCATAGGGGGTCTTGTTTAGCCCTTTAGTGATGGTAGCCCTATTTATAACATGGCATGCAGTGTTAACTGCTTCAGCCCAGAAATACTCTGGCAGTGATGTATCACTTAATAGGGTCCTACCAGCCTCTATCAAGGTCCTATTCTTCCTCTCAGCAATGCCATTTTGCTGAGGTGTTCTAGGTGAAGAGAATTCTTGAAATATCCCAAAGTCTTCACACAGTTTTGTCATGCTTTCAGACTGAAACTCAGTACCATGATCACTTCTAATTTTGACCACAGTACTATTTAGTTCATTCTGAATTTGCTTGACAAAGCTGTAGAAGACACTAGGTGTTTCAGATTTCTGTCTTAAGAAGAACACCCAGGAAAACCTTGAGTAGTCATCTACAACTACAAGGGTATAGACCTTCCTACCTAAGCTGTGAACTGGCATTGGACCAAAGAGATCCAAATGCAAGAGGTACAAACACCTCACAGCATCTTTATTTTCTATGCTTTTAAAGGTGGATTTAGTCTGCTTGCCCTTTTGACAAGCTGAGCAAATACCATCTTTGACACACTTAACTTGAGGACCATTCCTCACTAACTCTTTGCTAAAGAGTTTGCTAATAGTCTTGTAGTTAAGATGGGCAAGCCTCTTGTGCCATTTGACACAATGAGAGACTGTCTCATCAGCTACAAGACAAACTGGAGAACCATTGTTCTCAATCATAATGTCTAGGCAGTAGACATTCCTCTTCCTATAACCTGTCAAAATGATCTCTTGATCACTTGACCTCTTGATATGACAACCATTTTTAACAAATGAGATGTCATACCCTACATCACTTAGTTGACTTATACTTATTAGGTTGTGTTTCAACCCTTTAACATAAGCCACTTGAGTAATGGTAACTAAGTTTGTAGAAATGTTACCAAACCCTTTGATGATTCTTTTTTCAGAACCACCAAAGGTCACTTTAAGACCATTTTTGATTGGAATGTAGTCCTTCAGTAGTCTCCTTGTTCCAGTCAAATGTCTGGAACATCCACTGTCCAAGTACCATGTAGGGGTATGGCCACTTGGACTCACCTGCAAAACAAATTAATGAACCTTAGAACCCAAAGTATTCTTGGGTCCTTGGTGATTGTTAGTTTGCAATTTGACAAACCTACCTACTGGCTTTCCAACAGGTAGTTTGGAACTCACTTTGGCACTCACATTGTGCCAACAGTCCACTGCAAAATGGCCAATTTTGCCACAGCACCAGCATTCAAATTTATTGTACCTTTGCTTAGGTACTACCTTGGCTGTCTTGACTACAGCAGGCTTGTTGAATGTTGGGGCTTTGCCCTTGGACTTATACTTGGACTGCTCAGTCCCTGCAGGTCTAATAAAGCCCAGTCTAGCTTTACCATTGTGATGAACAAATTCATCAATTATGGGTAACACTGACTTAGGTTTAGAAAACCTAGCAACCAAGTCCTTCTCCTTCTGAAGATTGTTCTCCAGACACTTAATTTGATCATTCTTAAAATTGATAGTTCCCATCTAAATCACAGTAATGTGTTTCAGCCTGGCTACCTCATTCAGTTTTTGATCAAATTGCTTCTCAAAATCTGTTGCAGCAGCTTTAAGATCAGCAATTTCCTTTGCCTGACTTTTGGCTAGGGTCTTGCTTTTCTTGTAGGCTTGCAACAGTACCTTATATTCATATATAAGCTGATGAATATCATCCTCAGACTCAGATAAACTTTCATCACTTGATGAAGATGAATCTGATTCTGAACTAGAACAAGAAACTGAATTTAAACTTGAACCTTGTACCTGACTGGGTCCTGGCTGCTCCAGGATTTTGGCACTGTCTGTCAAAGCCATTAGTCCTTGGCAATGACTGTCTTCTTGTTCATAAATTGACTCCAAGATCTGCATGAATTCTTCCTCTTCTTCTTCAGCAAACAGCCCTATGTAGGCTTCAGCCTCAGACTCAGTTTCTGAAGAAGAGATATCTGATAGAGTCTTCTCCTTCTTAGCAACAAAAGACTTTTCTTTCTTCCCTTTGAAGTGAGTCTTTTTCCTGTCACCAGATTCCTTTCTCTTCTCTGGACAATCTGCAATAACATGGCCCTGTCTATTGCAGCAATTGCAAACAATCTTTGAACCAGTTGTCTTGCTTGACTTTGTCCTTTTCTTGTCATTCTTTGAAGACCTCTTTTTTTGATAAGAGTCTTCCTTTCCTTGTGATGTAGAAGGCCTTGACCTCCACTGTTTCTTTTTCAAAAACTTCTGAAAGTGTCTAGTGAAAGCAGCAAAGTCTTCATCACTTTCACTGCTCTTAGACTTTGTGCTGATAGACTCATCAGACTCTGATTCAACTACCTCTGGAGGTGGTGTTGAAGACTTGTTCCTACACTTTCTGGGAACTTCTGTTTTGTAAGCAACAATTCTTTCTTTGTGCTCAGTCCTTGTTGATTTCTCCTCCTCTTTTCTCACTGTTAACTGCATTTCATAAGACAATAGCTTGCCAAATAGTGTGGGAGGAGGAATTTCCCCCAACTTAGCCATTTCTCTTATGGCACAGATCTTGGTGTCCCAATCTTTGGTTAGGGACCTTAGGAACTTGTCATTTAGTTCATAGTTACTGAACTCTCTTCCATAAGACATGAGTTCATTAACTATTCTGTAAAATTTCTTATAGCACTCAGTGATGCTATCACCCTTTCCTTGCCTAAAGCTTTCATACTCCTGATTTAGCAAGGACTTCCTATCTTGCCTAACTTCTTCAGAACCTTCCATATAGACAATGAGGGTATCCCACATTTCTTTTGCTGTTTTACAGTGAATTAAGTTCTGAAAAGTTGCATCATCAATGGCACTCACTATTATGTTTTGTGCCCTCTTGTCCATGGTGGCCAGGACAATTTCATCCTTAGTCATCTCAGAGAAATCCTTTGGAGTTCTCTGATTTGCATCTAGAACTGAAATCTTCATAGGCACATAAGGCCCTTCCTTTACTGTGATGTAGATTCTAGGGTCAGAGGCTTCCATAAATAGCCTTACCCTCTCTTTCCAGATCCCAAAGATCTCTTTCCTGCATATGGGTAATTTCATGGTACCCAATTCCTTGTGATTCTCATAAGAACCCATGTTTCTTGGTTTTCTTGATTTTCTTGAAACTGTGTAATGCCTTACACTGAATCTGCCAAACAGGATCTCCTCAGACTGTTAGTCCTTATTTTGAGGAACCTCGCTCTGATACCACTTGAAAGATATGGTACCTAAACACCTAGAGGGGGGGGGGTGAATAGGTGACCTAATCCTTTTCTAACTTTGTTGGCAGCCAAACAGTTATATCACAGATTTCTAACTACTTTTGCACAGCAAACAGCAATAACAAAACATACACAGCTAATCCACAGCACAATCACAGCACAGCACACAGTGTTTTATAGTGGTTCCCCAAGATATGGGTACATCCACTTTCCCCCTTCGCCTATCTAGCAGTGTACTAGATTCGGCCAAACTTCTCCACTGTCTCAGAACCCAAATTGGTTCCTACCTCAGGCCCAAAGCCTTACAACTCAGTTTTATCCCAAAGCCTACACTCAGCCAATCAAGACCTACACTCAGCCAACCAAGGCCTACACTCAGCCAACAAGGCCTACACTCAGAGATCTCTATCTCCTACACTCAGGCTAACAAGCCCTACCCTCAGCCTTTATAAATACAGGCTTACAATTCACTCAGATCCAATGGATCCTACAAGTTAAAAATGTAATACAAATAATAACTCTACAACTCAGAATTAAAGGAGGGGAGTTGAGAGATTCTTGATGAGTTCTTGGAAGAACTCAGTTGGATTCACCCTGACTTAGCTTTCTTCAAAGCTTCTTGAGTAGAACTGAATAAGACTGAATCCTCTGCAGTTGTTCCTTGAACTCTGCCACTTAAGATCCAGAATTGAATCTGAATCCTTCTTCTCAGCCTAGTTCCAGAGGCTGATTTCTTGGATGGAGCCCTCTCTCTCCAACTTCTTAGATCTGCACTTGAACTGCTAGATCTTCTTGTGTTGATTCTCTTTGTATTACTTCAATAATTACTTCAACAACTCTTAACCACTTTCAACAACTTTTGAACAACAGTTTCTGTAAACTGTAGGTGCCTATTTATAGGCTTTCTTCATGGTAACCGGCTGGACCGGTTCATAACTGACTTCTGACATCTCTGACAGTTGCTGTAGACCGGCTGGAACGGCAGCTGTCAAGTCATCCAGTCACTTCTTGAAAATCTCTAACTGTCTGTAAGTGTCGAGACTTTCTGTGTTTAAGTGTCGACACTTATAGTCCAAGTGTCGACACATGTTGTGTAAGTGTCGACACAAGTCTATAAAGTGTCGACACAATTCATTGTATGTCTCGACACAGATTCTTCTGCATGTGTCGACACTGAAATTGAGTGTCGACACAAGTACTTGTTCTTCTAGCTTTTGCTGAATTCTTCTATGTGTCGACACATCTTCTTGTGTTGAATCTGTCAAGTATCGACACTGCTTCTTGGTGTCGACACATAGTCTTCTATGTTGATTCTTGCTGAGTGTCGACACAGCTCCTTGTGTCGACACACCTTCTTGTTGTTGAGACTTCAGCTGAGTGTCGACACATTCCCATAGTGTCGACACTTGTACTTAGAATAATTTGTTGTTCTTTCTGTTCTTTGCTAAGTGTCGACACAGCTCCATATGTCGACACTTTCTTCCAGTGTTGAGTCTTTAGCTGTGTGTCGACACATTGTTCTGGGTGTCGACACATACTTCAAATGCTGACTCTTCTGTTGAGTGTCGACACATTGTGTTGAGTGTCGACACTTACTTCAAGTGCTGACTCTTCTGTATAGTGTTGACACATTGTGTTGAGTGTCGACACTTGTACTTAGACTCTGCATACTTTTGATGAGTGTCGACACAGCTCCAAGTGTCGACACTTTCTGGTGTAGACACAGCTTCACTGGGTGTCGACACAGCTCCTTGTGTCGACACTTTCTATCTGCACTTTTCTTCACTGAGTGTCGATACAGCTCCAAGTGTCGACACTTTCTGTCTGGTGTCGACTCTGCATCCCAGGTGTCGACACAATGACTCCAAGTGTCGACACTGCTTTTCTGGGTGTCGACACAAGTCTTCTCAAGTGTCGACACTTTCCCTCTAGGTGTCGACACATGGACTTAGAAACTTTTTGCTTCAGTCCAGTACTTTCTTAACTTGCACAAGTAACTCAAACATACATCAAATACATTATGATGTATATCATTGAGTTGGGTGAGGCCTCTTCAAATCAGGTACATTTGACCAATGTACCCAACAAGAAGGCTTGTGTCGACTCACAGAATCAGTGTCGACACATTCAACAGAAGCTGTGTCGATAAGCTGTTACAACAACAAGAGAAGTTGTGTCGACACCATCAAGGCTAGTGTCGACACTTAGTTCACTTGTGTCGACACTTAGTCTATTTGTGTCGACACATAATAAAGATCAGTCTCGACACTTTCAGACAGAGACAGTGATTTCAAGAAGTGAGTGGATGACTTGACAGCTACCATTTCAACCGGTCAACTACACCTGTCAAAGCTGTCAGAAGGTTGTTAGAAACCGGATCAGCCGGTTACCATGGAGGAAGACTATATAAAGGCTTTCTCCTTCAACAGAAAGAGAGGATTTTCAGACGACTAAGAAGATCAATACAGATCCAGAGAAAACTATAAATCAGTATTTTGAAGAAACTTCAGATTTACTTGGAGAGAGAGAACTCCAGTAATTGAAGTCAAGAAAGAGACTTGTTTAATCAAATCTCTTAAGAAGCAGGTTCTGAACCAGACTGCAAAGAAGGATCCAGATTTAATTATTCATCCTAATAAGGGAGTTGCCAGCCGGACTACTTCAAGAAGATCAACTTTTACTGAGTTCAGACTCAAGAAGCCTTGAAGAAAGCAAAGACAAAGTTGATCTCAGAAATCAGTTCTATCAAGAACTGATCAAGAAGGTTGACCTCTTCATTCTCTCAAACAGAGTGGTAACATAAACTCATTATTATATTTTTGTAGGATCCTAAGGGATCTGAGTTGTAAGCCTAAATTTATAAAGGCTGAGGTAAGGCTTTTGAGCCTGAGTGTACGAGAATCTATTCTCTGAGTGTAGGTCTTGTTGAAGACTGAGTGGTAGGGCTTTGTGCCTGAGTTGTAGGAGACTGTGTTCTCTGAGTGTAGGCCTTGGTGAAGGCTGAGGTAGGGCAGCTTGCCTGAGTTGTAGGAGTGGGGACACTTTTAGTTGTTGGAACCTGTTTGGGGTTCTGAGCTGTAAGATCTGAGGATCTGAGGAGAAGTGCAGAAGTTAGGCCGAATCTAGTACACTGCTAGATAGGCGAAGGGGGAAAGTGGATGTACCCAGACCTTGGGGAACCACTATAAACTCTGTGTGCACTCTGTGAATGATTGTTTCTGTGATTGCTATGCTGATAGCTGTAGAATTTGCAATTGCTGTTTAAATTTCAGAACAGATTTTCTGCCTTCAAAGTAAAAGAAAAATTACACCTATTCACCCCCCCCCCCCTCTAGGTGGTTAAGCACTATTTCTTTCAAGTGGTATCAGAGCCAGGTTCCTCAAGAAAGGACTTAACAGTCAGAGTGAGATCCTTAAGGCAGATTTAAGAATCAAGAAAGAATCAAGAAAATGGGTTCTAGTGAGAATCACAAAGAGTTGTGGTCAATGAAATTGCCAATATGTAGAAAAGAGATATTTGGCATATGTAAAGAGAGGGTCAGACTCTTTATGGAAGATTCTGACATAAGGATATATATTACAGTCAAAGAAGGCCTATATGTGCCAATGAAGATATCCATTCTGGATGCAAATCAGAAAACTCCCGGGACTTTTCTGAAATGACTAAAGATGAAATCATCCTGGCCACTATGGACAAGAGAGCCCAGAATATAATTGTGAGCGCCATTGATGATTCAACATTTCAGAACTTAATTCATTATAAAACCTCTAAATAAATGTGGGACACATTAATAGCCTATATGGAGGGATCAGAGGAAGTACGACAAGATAGGAAGTCAATGTTAAATCAGGAATATGAAAGCTTCAGACAAGGAAAGTCTGATAGCATTACAGAATGTTACAAGAAGTTCTATAGGATTGTTAATGAGTTGATGTCCTATGGAAGAGACTTCAGCAACTATGAGCTGAATGACAAGTTCTTAAGATCCCTGACTAAGGACTGGGACACCAAGATTTGTGCTATTAGGGAGGTGGCCAAACTTGCTGATATACCTCCTCCAACTTGTTTTGGTAAACTGCTATCTTATGAGATGTAGTTAATGGTTAGAAAGGAGGAAGAGAAGAACACTAGAGTGGAGCACAAGGAAAAGTCTTTGGCCTTCAAGACTGAAGCCACTAAGAAGTATAGAAGCAAGTCTCCATCTCCACCTAAAATAATTGCTGAGGCTGTCATAGATAATTCAGATAGCAAGAGTTCTGATAGCAGTGAAAGTGATGAAGACTTTGCTGCTTTTACTAGGCACTTTCAAAGATTTCTAAAGAAGAAGTAGTGGAGGTCTAAGCCTTCCACTTCTCAGCCAAAAGATGACTACTATCAGAAGAGAAAATCATCCAGGAATGACAGAAGCAGGTCCAAGCCAAGAAAAGCTACATCTTCAAAGATTGTGTGCTATTGCTGCAATAGACAGGGACATGTAGTGGCTGACTGTCCTGAAAAGAGGAAGGAGTCATCGGACAAAAAGAAGACTCAGTTTAAGAGCAAAAAGGAAAAGTCCTTTGTTGCTAAGAAAGACAAGAGTCTGACAGACCAGTCATCTTCAGAAACAGAATCAGAAGCTGAAGCCTACATTGGATTATTTGCTGAAGAGGAAGAAGATGAGTTCATGTATCTAATGAACTCAATTTATGAGCATGAAGACCATCAGTGCAAGGGACTGATGGCTATATCTGAAGGAAACAGGATCCAGGATCAGCCTGGACCAAGTAAGGTACAAAGTTGTTCTTCTAGTTCAATTTATAGTACTGAGTTAGAGTCAGATACATCTGCATCAAGTGATGTGAGTGGGTCTGAATATGAAGGAGATATTCATCAGTTAATTGATGAATATAGAGACTTGTTGCAGGCCTTGAAGAAAAGCAAAACTTTGGCAAAAACTCAGGCAAAGGAGATTGTTAATCTTAAGTTGGCTGCAGTAGATTCAGAGAAGTTGTTAGATCAAAAACTGAATGAGATTGTCAGATTGAAAAACATAACTGTTATTCAAATGGGCACAATCACATTCAAGAATGATCAGATTAGAAATCTGGAGGTTAGACTTCAGAAAGAGAAAGAGATTGTGGCTAGCTTTTCTAAACCTAAATCTGTTTTACTCTTGATAGATGAGTTTGTACCTCAAAATGGTAAGGCTGGATTAGGGTTTAAAAAACCTGCCTGGACTGCTAGGTCCAAATCTAAAGTCAAAGCCCCAGCACAAAACAAGAAGCCTGCTGTAAATAATTCAGCTAGGGATGTACCTAAACAAAGGTACAACAGGTTTGAGTGCTGGTGTTGTGGCAAGGTAGGCCACTTTGCCATAGATTGTTGGCACAATTCTAGTGTCAATGAGAATAACAGTCTGCCTGTGAGAAGACCTACAGGCAGATTTGTTAGATTTCAAGCTAACTTGTACCAAGGACCCAAAACTCATTTGGGTTCTAAGGTTAACTAGTCTTTATTGCAGGTGAGTCCAAGTGGCCATGCCCCAATATGGTACTTGGACAGTGGATGTTCTAGGAACATGACTGGAACAAGGGGGTTGCTGAAGGACTACACACCTATCAAGGATGGTGCTAAAGTTACCTTTGGTGGTTCAGAGAAAGGAATCATCAAAGGCTTTGGTAACATTTCTAGTAACCAGATTACTATCACTCAAGTGGCCTATGTGAAGGGTTTGAAACATAACCTCATTAGCATAAGTCAACTGAGTGATTTAGGATATGATATCTCATTTGTCAAAAATGGTTGTCATATCAAAAGGTCAAATGATCAAAAGATCATTTTGATAGGATATAGGAAGAGGAATGTTTATTGTCTTGACTTTGTGTGTGAGAACAATGTTTCTCCTATTTGTCTTGTAGCTGATGAGAGTGTCTCACATTGTGTTAAATGGCACAAGAGGCTGGTTCATCTTAACTATAAGATTATTGGACAACTCTTTAGCAAAGAGTTAGTGAGGAATGGTCCTCAAGTTAAGTGTATAAAGGATGGGATATGCTCAGCTTGTCAAAAAGGCAAGCAGACCAAATCCACCTTTCATAGCCTTGAAAACAAGGATTCAGTGAGGTGTCTCTACCTCTTGCATATGGATCTATTTGGTCCTTTGCCAGTTCATAGTCTAGGTAGGAAGTTCTACACATTTGTGGTAGTAGATGACTATTCTAGATATTCTTGGGTGTTCTTTCTAAGACAAAAATCTAAAACCCCAAGTATCTTATATAGTTTTGTTAAACAAATTCATAATGAGTTGGACAGTACAGTGGTCAAAATCAGAAGTGACCATGGTACTGAATTTCAGTCTGAAAATATGACAAGACTATGTGAAGAATTTGGGATTTTTCAGGAATTTTCCTCACCAAGAACACCTCAGCAAAATGGTATTACTGAAAGGAAGAATAGAACATTGATAGAGGCTGGTAGAACTTTATTGAGTGACACTTCTCTCCCAGAATATTTCTGGGCTGAGACAGTAAACACTGCATGTCATGTAATCAATAGGGCTACTATCACCAAGTGCCACAAAAAGACTCCCTATGAGATTGTGAAGGGTAGAAAACCAAATTTATCCTATTTCAGGATCTTTGGTTGCAAGTGCTATATACTTAACAATGGCAAGTCTTATCTAACCAAGTTTGCTACCAAATCCCAAGAGGGGATCTTTGTTGGGTACAACAACAATAGTAAGGCGTATAGGGTCTACAACTTGATTACTCAAGTTGTAGAAGAGTCTATACATGTAATCTTTGATGAAACAAGACTGATTAACAGTGAGTTTCCAAGTAGTGTATGCAGCTCTACATGTATAAATGAGAAGATGGACAAGCTTACCATTACAGAAGGTTCTACTGCAACTCAAGAAGTGGAAAATGGTGGCTGCTGTCCAGGGGGAGTACAAGACTCTCTAGATGCTGAAGAACACCAAGAGGTACAGCTTAATGAAGAGGATGGAGGTGTTCAACCTGAAGATAGACTACCTCCAGCAAATAGACACTTAAAGTATCATCCAGCCAATTAGATAATTGGTGATCCAAGACAAGTTGTGCAAACAAGAAGCAGGAATCTGAGTACAGTTCTTTACTCCAGTTTCCTATCACAAGTGGAACCAAAGAAATTTGAAGAAGCAGTACTAGATTCTCATTAGATTGATGTCATGCAGGAGGAGCTGAATCAGTTTAGGAGGTGCAAGGTCTGGAAGCTTATTCCTAAACCCAAAGACCACAACATTATTGGAACAAAGTGGATCTTTAGGAACAAATTGGATGAGAATGGAATTATTGTAAAGAATAAAGCTAGACTTGTTGCAATGGGATATAGGCAAGAAGAAGGTATTGATTTTGATCAAACCTTTGCACCAGTAGAAAGACTGGAGGCTATCAGAATGTTCCTTGCTTATGCAACATATCAAGGGTTCAAGGTATTTCAAATGGATGTAAAGTCATCTTTCCTAAATGGAAATCTAAAGGAAGAAGTCTATGTAGAGCAGCCCTCCGGTTTTGTTGATCCTCTTAAACCAGATTATGTTTATAGACTTAGAAAAACATTGTATGGGTTGAAACAAGTCCCAAGGGCTTGGTATGAAACCCTGTCTAGTTTTCTCATTGAGAACAAATTCTCAAGGGGGAAAATAGACAAGACTCTATTCCTTAGGGAATCTAAAGGAAAGATTATCCTAGTACAAATATATGTAGATGACATAATATTTGGGTCTACTAAAAGTAATCTTTGCAGAAAGTTTGGAAAACTTATGCAAGGAAAATTTGAAATGAGCAGTATGGGGGAACTTAAGTTCTTCTTGGGACTCCAAGTAAGACAGAATGAAGATGGTCTGTCCATATGCCAGTCTAAGTTCACCCTAGAGTTAATAAAGAAGTATGGTATGGAATCATCCACTACCATGAAAACTCCTATGGGATCAAGTATGTCTCTAAGCAAAGATGATGCAGGGAAACCTGTAGATGAAACTTTGTATAGAGAGATAGTTGGCTCCCTTCTATATTTGACTGCTAGTAGACCAGATATCATGTATGCTACATGTGTCTGTGCTAGGTACCAAGCATGCCCTAAAAATCTCATCTGACTGCAGGAAAAAGGATTTTGAGATATCTTAAGGGAACACCTTATCTCGGCCTTTGGTACCCTAGGAATAGAGATTTTGTACTGACAGGTTATTCAGATGCAGATTTTGCAGGTTGCAAGGAAGATAGAAAAAATACTATGGGAACCTGTCAATTTTTAGGTGGAAGACTAATGTCTTGGAGCAGTAAGAAGCAGACCAGTGTGGCAATCTCCACAGCTGAGTCAAAATTTGTTGCTGCAGGAAGCTGCTGTGCACAACTTTTGTGGATTCAACATCAGCTAGTAGACTATAGTATTCAAGTAAGTAGAACACCTTTACTTTGTGATTCTACAAGTGCAATTTCTATAGCTAATAATCCTGTCTCGCATAGTAGGACTAAGAACATAGAAATTAGATACCATTTTCTTAGAGAACATGTAGAAAAAGAGGACATTTCCCTAGAATATGTTAAAATAGATAATCAGATAGCTGATATGTTTACTAAGCCCTATGATGAAACTAAATTCAATAAGTTCAAAATTGAATTAGGAATGTTGAACTTAGAATAGTTTGATAAAAATTGGCTAAGTAAAATAGTGTCGACACAAGGAGTTGACTGTGTCGACACATAGAGTATGTGTCGACATTTTAGAGAAATGGTGTCGACACATCTAGAAAGTTTGTGTCGACACTTCAGAGAAATAGTGTCGACACATCCAGAGTAGGTGTCGACACATCCAGGGTGGTGTCGACACTTAGGTTTAACACTAATATCATCGAGTGAAGTATCGACTAATCGTCGAACGCAAATGTATAAGTGTCGACACATCATAATTGGTGTCGACACATAAAAGTCAACACTGTTGTCGAGACTTAAGTGGTCTGTGTCGACACTTTTCAACAGTGTCGACACATTTAGAGTATTTTGTCGAGCCTTTTCACCTTCGTTCTAGAAAGGTATAAATAGGTCTTCAACATTGTTTGTCGACACGCTATCCATAGTTTAGAGACCAAAGTTGTGTGTCGACATCTCTCTCTTCAAAATTCAAGATTTCTCAAAACCTTAATGGCGCATAAGCTTGAAGAAAACGTCAATGAAGGATATGAGCTAGTACGACATGCCTTTGACGATGCGGAATCTGAAATTAAGGAGACAGTAACTCTAATTACAGAGAATGGGTTGGAGTATCTAGTGTCTGATCCAACCAAGATCTGGAAGAAGGAGGTACTCGAATTCTTTGGTGCAGCTACCCTTGATGACACTGGACTTAAGATTAAATCCATAGTCCATAGAGAAAAAGTAAAACTCACCCAGAAGAGTCTAAGAAAAGTTCTACATCTACCAAGAAGTAAAGAGGAAGAAGATGTACCTACATATAAGACAAGGGAGGCACTGCAATGGTGTGGACTTGATTCAACCATGAAGATTGGATCAGTTTTTAACAGGAAGGCATGAGCATGCAAGGAAAGTTTTTATCTGAAGTAGTTGGGAAGGTGATTCTGAGCAAGCCAGGTGGGCATGATAGGATATCAGCTCACATGTTCAGTTTAATGACAAAGATCATTTTCAAACTAAAAATTGATTGGTCAGCAGTAATGTTTGACAAGATTAAGGAAAGTCTGAAGAAACCCAATCTGGGTATAATTATGAGTTTATACTTGGCTCGAACTATTCCAGAAGTGATGAACCAAGCTGCAGGTTCTAAGATAAATCACATGAGGAGAATGGATGTTAGGATTATCTCAAGGTGGGATAGGGTGTTAACCAAGGACATGCCTACTCCAGAAAAGGAAGTTCCTCAACAGAAGAAGAAGAAGAAGAAAGCCACAGTGGCTCCTGAATCATCCAGTAGCTCAGAAGAGCAAGTTATTTTCAGTTCTGATGATGCTGGACAGTCACCAGCAAGGAATGGAGATGCACAGAGGTAGGTGGAGTAACCATCTGCTATCCCCATCGACCTGGATTCACTCCAGGGGGAGCCTCAACATGTGGAAGACCCAACTCACTTAGACAGTGACATGGCAACTCAAATAATCCTTGAGGTAATACATGACATTAATCAATCAATTTTGCATATTGAGGATCAAGTATTAACTGAGTCTTTACTTAATGTTGATGAGCAAACTCAGTTACATAGTCAACTACAAGATGTTATCATGGAAGACACATCAGTTGCTGATAATGCTCCTGAGATAAGAGATTTTCCAGTCCCTACTCAACAGGAATTTACTCTAGAAGAGCTGTTCCCCGATTTATTACAGACTGATTTTGTGGGAGAGAAAGCAGTTTATGAGGGGGAGAAGGTATATCTTGAGGGGGAGCATGTAATGTTTCATGAGGAGACTGTAAGAAATAAGAATGAGGAGCAAAGGAATGTTGAGGAGCTACCAAGGGCAGAGAAGGAATTGCCACCTACTCCAAAGGATAGAGTAGACATTGCCAGTACTTCTGATTCTGAGGATGAAGAAGCTGCTAGAACTAAGAAGAGACAACTTATGGTCTTCATAAGGAGAAGCCAGACCTACAAGAAAGCTTTACAAACTGTTGCTCCACAGCCTGCCCCAACAGCTGATTACAGCTCTTTGTTGGTGGCTTTGTAGATCAAAATGGATGAGCAAAGGAAGGCTCTAGAAAAATATATGGATGAAGGACATAAATCACTTCAATTTGATCTGGCTCAAGACATAAAATCTATAAGATTTGAAGTGAATCAAAATAAGAAGGAAATGACTGACTGTTTTCATAAAGGAGGTAATGCAGTGGTTTACCTAGCCACTCATCAAGAAAAGATAAAGGCACAGGTGGATGATATGGCAGTTAAACAAGGATATGTCCTGGAGAATCAAATTAGAATGAATGACAATCTAACTGAATCACATAATGTGATAGTAACTGAAATGAAGACTCTTGCAGCTGCTCAGACTGAAGCAATGACTGCTGCCAAGGCTGAGTTTGACAAGCAATTACAAGATGGAATAGCTACTGTAAAAATAGCTATCATAGATTCCCAAAAGGTTATTTCTGGACTGTTGTTGAAATTGAGGGGATTTTATAAAGATGTAGTTAATTATATAGATGGACAAGTCAGATTCCAAAAGGATGATCTCAGACATCACATAGCTAGAGAAGTCATAAAGGGGGAGAGGGTTTTAGTCAAAGCTGGATCTGACCATGCTAAATGGATTTCAAATAGCATCAGAGCCACACTTGGCTATCCTACCCTGTGTGATGATGATAATGTGGCTGAATCTGGCATTCACCCTGCTATTTTTGGAGGAGAGCCTGCTGAAGTTGCTCAAGTCATTTATCCTCCTACAGATTTTGAAATTATTCATCAAGAAGTCCAATATATGTACAGCCATCCTGAGGGTAATAAGAATATTATTTTTGATAAAGTAGATAAGCCTGTGCATGAGGAAGTTTTGAAAGATCAAGAAGCTCAATTATCTAAGAAGAGATTCAGAGAACAGGCAGAGTTAAGTCCTGATTTTTAACAGTGGAGCCCAACTTTTAGAAATATTATACTGACTGCTTGGAAAGCTGCAAAGGACAATATTCTAGAGATGGGCAAATGGTATTCTGAGCAAGAGTGGAGAAAACATGAAGCCATGCAAGAAGCCATAGTGCAGTATAGAAGAAAGGCTAAACTTGGGAAGCTACCTCCTAATGCACATGAGCCTAGCAAGTATTTCCCTAAGCCTTATCATTATTTTGAGAGACAAAAGATAAGGGCTGAAGAACAGAAGAAGAAAGATCTTAAGGGCAAGAATCCTGTTGATGTCACTGATGCTCCAGTTCAAGCCAAGATTCAATCTGGCAAGGGCATTGTCATCAAGGAGCCAGAGCAGCCATAGAATAGAATTTTCTTGAGTTTACATTTTGTAATCTTTAGTATTAAAACATCTATGTAAACTTTTGTTCATGAAACTATTGGAAGTTATAACAAAACATGTTTAATGCTTGTTCTGTGTTAGCATTATCTATTCTGTGATGATTTGTTTTACATGTTTTGTTTAGTATTTACCCTGTCATATAATACTGTTATACATCATATTGAGTATTTGTTATGAATGGTGTATATCATTGACTAAGGGTTATGACTTCTCCAAATAGGGGGAGATTGTTGGGTACATTGGAAAATGTGTACCAAATTTGAAGAAGTCTCACCCTACTCAAGGATATACATCAAGGTGTATTTGATGTGCTTTGAGTTTATATGTGCAGGTTAAGTAATTGCAGGAAATGCAGAAAAGTTTCTAAGTCCATGTGTCGACACCTAGAGAAGCAGTGTCGACACTTATGAAGGCTTGTGTCGACACTGGAGAAAAGCTGTGTCGACACTTGGAGTATTTGTGTCGACACCAGGAAAGGCAGAGTTGACACCAGAAGAAATGTGTCGACACACTGTGAAGAATAGTCAACATAAATCATGTCGACACTTAGAGGCAGTGTCGACACCCAGAGAAGCTTAGTCGACATCAAATGTGTCGACACCAGGAAGCTGTGTCGACACACAGAAGTATTTGTCAATTGTGTCGACACATAGGACTTGTGTCGACACACAGCAAGTTTCAACACAGTTAAAGTAAAGAAGTACTTAAGTCGACACAAAGGAGATGTGTCGACACTGAGCAAGTATCAACAACAAAAGAAGTTGTGTCGACACAAAGGAGATGTGTCGACACACAACAGAATTCAACTAAGTGTTAAAGAAGAAGTATTTGTGTCGACACATAGAATCAGTGTCGACACATTCAACAGAAGGCTTGTGTCGACCCACAGAATCAGTGTCGACACATTCAATAGAAGCTGTGTCGAGAAGCTGTTAAAAGAACAAGAGAACTTGTGTTGACACCATCAAGGCTAGTGTCGACACTTAGTTCACTTGTGTCGACACTTAGTCTATTTTTGTCGACACATAATAAAGATCAGTCTCGACACTTTCAGACAGAGACAGTGATTTTAAGAAGTGACTGAATGACTTGACAGCTATCATTTCAACCGGTCAACTACACCTGTCAAAGCTGTCAGAAGGTTATTAGAAACCAGACCAGCCGGTTACCATGGAGGAAGACTATATAAAGGCTTTCTCCTTCAACAGAAAGAGAGGATTTTCAGACGACTAAGAAGATCAATACAGATCCAGAGAAAACTGTAAATCAGTATTTTGAAGAAACTTCAGATTTACGTGGAGAGAGAGAACTCCAGTAATTGAAGTCAAGAAAGAGACTTGTTTAATCAAATCTCTTAAGAAGCAGGTTCTGAACCAGATTGCAAAGAAGGATCCAGATTTAATTCTTCATCCTAAGAAGGGAGTTGCCAGCCGGACTACTTCAAGAAGATCAACTTTTACTGAGTTCAGACTCAAGAAGCCTTGAAGAAAGCAAAGACAAAGTTAATCTCAGGAATCAGTTCTATCAAGAACTAATCAAGAAGGTTGCCCTCTTCATTCTCTCAAACAGAGTGGTAACATAAAAACTCATTATTATCTTTTTGTAGGATCCTAAGGGATCTGAGTTGTAAGCCTAAATTTATAAAGGCTAAGGTAGGGCTTTTGAGCCTGAGTGTAGGAGAATATATTCTCTGAGTGTAGGTCATGTTGAAGACTGAGTGGTAGGGCTTTGTGCCTGAGTTGTAGGAGACTGTGTTCTCTGAGTGTAGGCCTTGGTGAAGGCTGAGGTAGGGCAGCTTGTCTGAGTTGTAGGAGTGGGGACACTCTGAGTTGTAGGAACCTGTTTGGGGTTCTGAGCTGTAAGATCTGAGGATCTGAGAAGAAGTGCAGAAGTTAGGCCGAATCTAGTACACTGCTAGATAGGCGAATGGGGAAAGTGGATGTACCCAGACCTTGGGGAACCACTATAAACTCTGTGTGCACTCTGTGAATGATTATTTCTGTGATTGCTGTGCTGATAGTTGTAGAATTTGCAATTGCTGTTTAAATTTCAGAACAAATTTTCTGCCTTTAAAGTAAAAGAAAAATTACACCTGTTCATCCCCCCTCTAGGTGGTTAGGCACTATTTCTTTCAAGCTGAAGGTGGTCCATATTAAAAATATTGCTTATAGCTCTTGCTCCTCTTCTTAATTTCAGAAAGTTTCCTTTTCTTCAGGTGAGAAGCTTCAGCATCCTCAGATTCAGATGAACTGACCTCTTCAACTTGAGGTGTCTCTTTAGTTTTCTCAGTAACAAGGGCCAACACCCCCTCAATTCTTGTACATTCCTTATCTATATTGATATTATCCATTGTAATATCTTCCTGCTGAAATTCAAGTATCTCAATCTGATAATCTTCAAATCTCTCTTCCTGGTTGATTAATTCTTTTGACTAGAGAATTTCTTCATTTTCTTGTTCAGTGATTTAATGTTTAGGATCTTTGGATTGCTCTAGGTCCTAAACAACATACACTATTATTGTAGTTGCTATATCTGGAATGTTCTCCCCTATATTTGCATACTGGTCTCATGGATAAGCTAAGGAGATCTGTCTTGTACTTCCACTGCATTATCACCAGAACTAAAGTGTACCACTTCTTCTGAATCACTAGAGGATTCAAATTCTTCAATTACAGTCTTTTTGCCGTTTACCTCTTTTGTCCTTTTAGGTTCTGATGTTTCTTTAGTCAAGACCCTGTCCCATCTATACAGGATTCTCAGGTCCATTCTCCTCATATGATTTATCTTAGTTCCAGTTTTCTGATTGATATTATCTGGAATAACCTTTACTAGATATAAACTAATAATTCTGTCGATATTGGGATTCTGAATTCCTTCCACAAACCTATCAAACACCACCCTATTCCAGTCATTGGTGATTTTTAAGATAATTCTTGTCATTAGGTTGAACATGACTTTAGAAATCCGGTCATGTGCTCTAGTCTTGCAGAGGAGCACCTTTTCTACTATTTCAGATAGGATTTTTCCTTAGGAATTCGTTCCTTTCCTATTTAAAGATTTTCCAAAACTAGTTGTTGGAGCTAGTCCACACCAAACTAGTGCCTCAGCTATCTTGGTTGAATCAAGTTCATCATCCTATGGTATTCTTCGCATCTGAAAGACTTTAGCTAATCTTTTGGTTGGTACATTTATCCTTGCTCCATTAACACATGATTTGATTTTGTCTGACTTAGGGTTTATTGAGGCATTAGAGTAAAATTCAGATACCTATTTCTTACAAATCTTCGTTTGTTCTAAAAGAAGATATTCTATACCAGCCTTATTCACTTGGTCAATTACCTTCTTTATATCATCAGAAGCGGAGACGAATGCATTGCGCACCAGCTCATATCCCTCATTGATGTTGTCGTCCATCTTTGGTGCCATTCTTGTTGAGAGAATTTGAGTCTATGAGATGTCGACTATGGATTTCTAGGTCTCGACACTCAGTGTTCTGTCACTCAAGATTTCTGGTGAATGAAGTCGAGTAAACCTAATACCTCATATTTATAGTATTAGTCTTTTGAAGATGAAAAGGCGTGCTACATTTAGTGATTTTCTCATTATTTGGAAATATCTGGTGTCGACAAAGAAGACCTAATCTGTCGTGATGTGTCGACTTAAGTCGACAAAAGGGTTTTGTTTCTCGACATAGACCTTAAGGTCTCGACACTAAATTTTTATTTCTCGACATATATCCGTTATTTAGTGTTGACACTCAGTCTTGTGTCTCGACACACCTATACTAATAGTGTCGACACACGCCCTGGTGTCTCGACACAATTCTTTGACTTAGACTAATTTTGTGTTCTGAATAATATTTCTTGGCTAATTATAGTTTTCCCACTTTTTTTTAAAAAAATATTTGTATGCCTAATTTGTCATCTTTTTAAGAATTCTACCAACTTTTGCAATAATTAATTGGACGTATTTATTCAATATTCAACATGCTAGTTCAAATTTAAAATGATTGAACTTACTTTAATCTAGAGATTTTGTAAAAATGTCAGCTACTTGTCTTTCTATTGGAGTATACTGTAAGCTTATATTTCCTTTTTAAACATTCTCTCTGAGAAAGTGATATCTAATTTATATATGTTTAGTTCTACTGTGAGAAACAAGATTATTAACAATAGAAATTGCACTAGTTGAATCACAAAACAAAATAGCTTTACTTAGTTGTAAACTGTAGTCCAGTAGTTGATGTTGAATCCATAATAACTGTGCACAGCAACTCCCAGTAGTTATGTACTCAGATTCTGCTGTAGAGATAGCAACACTTGTTTTCTTCTTGCTACTCCAACTGATAAGTCAGTTCCATAGAAACTGACAAGTTCCAGAAGTACTTTTTCTGTCTTCTTTACACCCGGCAAAATCTGCATATATGTACCCAGTAAGTTCAAAATCACTATCCCTAGGATACCAAAGCCCAACATTGGGTGTGCCCTTAAGAAATCTTAGTATTCTCTTAACAACTGTATAATGAGACTCTTTGGGGCATGCTTGGTACCTAGCACAGACACATGTTGAGAACATAATATCTAGCATACTAGCAGTTAAATATAGGAGTGATCCAATCATGCCTCTATACAAGGTTTCATCAATTGGATTTCCAGATTCATCCTTGTGTAGTGATACTGTAGAACCCATTGGAGTTCTCATGGTAGAAGACTTCTCCATACAATATCTCTTAATTAACTCCTTAGTGAACTTAGATTGGGAGATGGATATTTCATCCTCAGATTGTCTAACTTGGAATACCAAGAAGAACTTTAGCTCACCCATGCTGCTCATTCCAAACTTGCCTTACATAAGCCTTGCAAATTTGCTACATAGCTTCTTATTAGTAGACCCAAAGATTATGTCATCTACATAAATCTGGACTAAGATGCTTGAACATTTGATGTTCCTAAGAAATAGTGTCTTGTCTATCTTCCCTCTAGAGAACTTTTTCTCTATAGAAAAGATAGATAGGGTCTCATACTAGGCTCTAGGTGCTTGTTTTAACCCATACAAAGCCTTGTGCAATCTGAAAACATAGTTTTTTTGTTTAGTGTTAACAAAACCTGGTGGCTGCTCTACATAGACTTCCTCCTTTAGTGTATCATTTAGGAATGTTGACTTTACATCCATCTGGTAGACCTTATATCTTTTGAATGTTGCATGGGCTAAAAACAATCTTATGCTTCTATCCTAGCTATAGGTGAAAAGGTTTGGTCATAATCTAACCCTTCCTCTTATCTATGTCCTTTAGCCACTAATCTTTCTTTGTTCTTAACTATAACCTCATATTCATCTAATTTATTTCTATAAATCCACTTTGTGCCTCTGATATTGTGACCACTAGGTCTAGGAACTAGACACCAGACTTTACATCTCTCAAATTGATTTAGCACTTCTTGCATAGCCAAAATCCAATTGTGATCTGAATTGTCTTCTTCAATCCTTTTAGGTTCTACCTGAGTAAAAAACTAGAGTATAGAACCTCATTATGATGTCTACTTCTAGTAGTCACACCTAATCTAGAATCACCTATTATTTGATCTATATGATGATCTCTAAGGTGTCTAATTGCTACTGGAAGGTATCTATCATCACCTAGTGCTACAGGAGTATTAGGGTGATTCTCTTCCTCCGCCTGAACAGTTGTAGTATCTTCTATAGGACTTTCTATATTTTCTCTAATGTCTAACTCTATATTAGGTGAGTCACTTATTTTTAGCTTTTCCATTTTAGAGTTTATAACACCTAAACTAGAGCTGTTAGAGATCTTATTACATAAGACAGGTGATTCATCAAACACTACATTAATAGATTCTTCTACAACCTGATGCTTCAAGTTGTAGATCTTGTATGCTTTGCTATGAAGACTATATCCTACAAAGATTCCTTCATGGGATTTCTCTAAGAACTTGGTTAGATAATTTTTTCCATTGTCCAGAACATAACACTTACTACCAAAAAATTTAAAGTATGATAGATTTGGTTTTATGCCTTTCATTAGTTCATAGGGAGTTTTATTGTGATACTTTTTGATCAAAGCTCTATTTTGAACATAACAAGTTGTGTTTGCAGCCTCAGCCCAGAAATATTCTGGGAGAGAATGATCACTCAGTATTGTTCTGTCTGCCTCAATAAGAGTTCTATTTTTCCTCTCAGTAACTCCATTTTATTGTGGTGTTCTTGGAGAGGAGAACTCCTGAAAGATTCCTAGTTCCTTTTAGAAATTTTTTATCCTTTCATATTGAAATTTTGTACCATGGTCACTTCTAAGATTGACCATAGAACATCCCATCTCATTCTGAATTTTTTTGACAAAGTCAGCAAGGATGTCTAGTGTTTCAGACTTTCTCCTTAAGAAGAATATCCAAGCAAACCTTGAGTGATCATCCATAATCACATAGGTATAGGACTTCCTACCCAAACTAAGAACATGCATAAGACTAAATAGTTCCATATGAAGTAAGTACAGACATCTCTTAGTGTCATTGGACTGAATGCACTTAAAGGAGACTTTTGTTTGTTTGCATTTTTGACATACAGGACATAAGCGTTATTTGGTGTATTTTAGTTGTGGACTATTTCTAACTAAGTCCATGGAGAATAGTTTACTCATAGCTTTGTAGTTTAAGTGAGACAGTCTCTTGTGCTACTGTATACACAAAGTGTCTTTTTCACATGCTACAAGACATACAGGTGATTGTTCATTAATACTAAGGAAATTTAGAAAATAAATGCTCCCACTCCTAGTGCCTAACAAGATGATCTCTTGATCACTTGAATTCATTATCAAACACTTGTCATTGTAGAAAACAATTTCATATCCTATATCACAAAGCTGACTTATGCTTATCAGATTGTTATTCAATCCTTCCACATAAGTAACTTTAGTTATGGTAACTAGGCCATTAGAAATGTTACCATATCCCTTGGCGAGTCCTTTTTCTGACCCTCCAAAGATGACTTTTTGTCCATTCTTAACTGGAGTGTAATCTCTTAGAAAACTCCTTGATCCAATCATATGCCTGGAACACACACTATCCAAGTACCACACTGCCCTATTAGTGATACTTGGCTCCACCTGCAAATAAAAATTTAGTTCACCTTAGGCACCCAACAAGTTTTGGGGCCTTCGTCCCTGTTAGGCTTTGCTATGTAAAACACAACAGTCTTTCTAAATAAAGCTGATTGAAATTTATATGAAGGAGTTGTTGGATTATACCAACAATCTATGGCAAAATAACCAACTTTCATATAACACTAACACTGAAATCTTTTGTATCTTTTCTTTGATTGCATATTTGAAGTTGTTCTCTTGTGCAACACAGAATTCTCATCCAATTTCCAAGGTAGAGGCGCAAAATTTACACCTTTACCTTTCAGATTTGAGTGAGCTACACTAGGATCAGCTAGAAGAATTCATTGGCTTCTTGAATTGATTACCTTTTGTGGTGGTTCATGGCCCATATTGCCTTTTAATATCTGATCCTTCCAGCAAGGCTCTTTATTGACCTTACTGGTAGAGAACATAGACATCATGTGTATAGGAACACATGATCTCAAGCAACTGTTAGAAGGCAGATACTTGACTGGTTACCTTTCTGGACCACTTGGAGTTTTACCCTTAGGTACGGACTTCTTATTAAATTTTGTATTCTTATCATACCCTACACTACTTCTAAATGATACAGAAAAGGTATCTATGATAGGTAGCACTGACTTAGGTTTTGAGAATTGAGTCAGGAGCTGTCTTTCCTGAGAAAGCTTTGCTTCCAAGACTTTGAAAGTCTTGACCTATTCTATTATCACCTCTGCCTGGCTATCTATCTTGTTAGTTAATTCTATAACTGTTAGTTTTTTAGGTCCAACTTTGTGTTGGCACTTATCAACTGAGAAGATACTCCTCTCAAGGATTCTAATTCTCTGGCCTGATCCTTAGCAAGCTGTCTACTTGCAATCAAGGCCTTTAGTAACTTTCAATATCTGTTGATAAGGGAGTTAAACTCTGCTTCAATGTATGAATCATGTTCTTTATTATTATAAGAGTGTGAACATGATTCAATTTCTGATGTAGAAAGAGAATATGATGCTAAACTATGTGAGATTGATTTTACCTTATTAGGATCTGAACAATCCTGATCATCTTCTCCTGGTTGAGTTTCATCAATGGTCATCAGGCCCATGAGAGCCTCCTCTTCTGATCCAGATAAACCAGACTCACTGTCAGACAATGTTAACTGTCTTTTTGCCAAGAAGCTTTTGTCAGCCTTCTTGTGTTGTCCATCCTTCAAGTTCTCTGACTTTTCTCCTTTCTTTTTGCTGGGCAATCAGCTATGACATGCCCTTTTCTATTGCAACAATAACACACTATATTAGTTTTAATATATTTGTTCTGAGAAGAGGCATACTTGTTCCTAGAATTCTTCTTCCTGGGTTTCTCTGGATGATTGATATTTTTGTGAGAAGTGTCTCCAGCTTGACCCTTCCACTTGACTTGTTTTCTTCTCCTTAACATCTTCTTGAACTGTCTGGAGAAGGGAAACAGTTCCTCCTCATTTAGTTCCCCTTCTATTGAAGTTGATTCTGAACACTCGAAAGCAGTTTCAAATTTTTCTAAGAGAGTTGGCTTCTCTCTGAGTTTTCTGGATGACTCAGCCTTTAGAGCCAAAGTCTTTTCTCTATTGTGTGCTCTGGCTGATTCTTCTTCATACTTTCAGAGATTGAGCGGTAACTCATGAGACAGCAGCTTTCCATATAGGGCCTGTGGGTCTATGTTGGCTAAGTTTCTCATTTCTCTTATGACACAGATCTTAATGTCTCATTCCTTTTTCAGGGACCTCAATAACTTGTCATTAAGTTCATAATTAGTAAAACTTCTGCCATAAGTCCTCAAGTTGTTTATAATTCTGAAAAAAATTTCAAAAAAGTCACACACCAAATCTTTCTTATCCTGTCTGAAGGCTTCATACTGTTGATTTAGCAGAGATTTTCTATCATCTCTGACCTCTTCAGTTCCTTCTATGTAAACTATCAAGGACTCCCACATTTCCTTGGCTGTCTTGCAATGAATCAGATTCTGAAAAGTGGAATCATCTATTGCACTTACAATTATATTCCGAGCCCTCTTGTCCATAGAGTCCAGAATGATTTCACCCATAACCATTTCCATGTAAGTCTTGGGTGTCCTGATGTTTGCATCAAGAACTGACACTTTCATGAGAATGTGATGGCGACGGTCATCATAATGGCCTAATTGGTTGTAAAGATGACGACGTTGGCGCACCGGGTGTTCATGGTGATCGCGGGATATTGGCGGAAGATGAAGATGTTGATCCACCGGCAAAGGATTTGCGGCGCCGCAGCGGCCATGGCTACAATCTTCGCCAAAGCAAAAGGACTTATTATTAATATTAATTTTAGTTTGCTAGTTTATGAGCTAATGTTTAATTTTTGACATTTTTCATGTTGGTGTGCGTTTAGCCACTATTATTGGGCTGCTCATAGCTTTTTTGATGTAAGCCTTATACAAGGCCATGACCATTGTATTTTTTCATTTAGTTTTATGAATGAATTAAGAATCCAAAATCCCTAAACCTAATTTTTCTCCTCTCCTCTCTCTCCCTATTGTCGCCGCCCCCCTTAGTGGTCTCTCTCCTTCATCCACTCGGCCGCCCCCCTTCACCCTAGCTCTCGATCGCCGATCTCCTCCCTCTCCTCCTCTCTTTCCCACCTTCAAATAGCTCCACCAACGTGCCTTTCTCCACCTATTAATTTTCGGCCTCCTTCGATTTGAGGAGTTAAGTGCAAGGAAGAAAGGGTCAACGGTGAACATCTACGACGAGAAGCGGGAAAGACGAACGAGTTCTTCATCCTTGGAGCATCTCCCGCCGCATCCAAGGAAAGCGATCGTCTCCTGTGGATCCAAACATCTCGGATCTACTTTTCCGAGCAGGGTAACAAAACTATCTACCCAAGAGATTTCTTTTCTTAGTTAGTTCTTGTGGTAGACGATTTTTGCGTGGAATTTGAATCGTTAATTTTTTTGCGGTATTACTTTTAACAGTGTGTCGTTTTCGTTTGGTTTTCCGAAGATCTTTCGAGAGGAGTGGCGATCCTCGCTTCTTTGTTTTAGTTGGGATAGATCCTACCTTTTTCCGAATTCGTGAATTTTTCTTGGTGGATCTATTTTGGTATAACTCCAAGCTCGTCGGAATCAATATTATTCCTTTTAGCCAGAATAGGATTTTGGCCTATAGCCATTCTCCGTTCCTTTTTGCGGATCGGCTATCCGTATGTTAGCGCGAGAAAATAAATAAAATCTTTGTGACAGCTGCATTTTCCTAGTGTGCGGGTTAGAGAGCGTCGAGAGTTGCGAGAGTCGTCGTCACGCCGTCAGTGTAGGATCTTTTAGGACATGGCCTACATCAAATTTGGTATCAGAGCCAGGTTGTGTTGGTTCCTCAACCAACACCATCCCTTGCTCTCTTTGTAGTAGGATTTGCGACTCTCACTTGGGTGTGCACAGCCCGTCAAAACCACAAGCAAAATCTGAAATTTCTGAATTTGGTCTGCAATTAGTAAAAAAAACAAAAACAATTTTTTTGCAGAAAATTAAAAAAAGAATTTTGGAAATTCTCCATATTTTTCTAAGAATAAATGTCAAAAAAAATTTTTTTGTTCGCTCAACGGTTAAAGTGTTTAAAATTCCAACATTATAAAATTAACCTGGACTAAGTCCCAAATTTTCTGCTGTTCATGCGCACTAGGCGTGGCACGGAATATCACCCATCCACTTCACGTATGGCTGACCACTGTGATGATGACCACACTCCGGCCACCATCGCGGAGCTACGGGAAGAGTTTAACGCTAGGTTCGATGCACTCACCCAACTCATACAAGGGTTGGCTCTAAATCAAGCGGCGCCTCGAAATCCCGCCGTTGGGATAAACCGGCCGGGTCCCCAACCCCAGGCCGCCCACCAGCGCAATGATAGACACAACCAATTTCAGGATCAGGACAATGAGCATACACCTCGAGCCCCTTATGAGTTCGATCTAGATAGAGCCGTTAAGATTGACCCACCATCATACGATGGTATGGGTGAACCCCAAATTTTTTTAGACTGGATCATGGAGATAGAGTGCTACTTTGAATGGCGCAACCTGACGGACGGTGAGAAGGTGCGAGTTGCACGGATGAAGCTTATTGGTATGGCCAAAACATTCTGGTTGAATGAAGAGCGACGATTAGGTATCGTGAACGGATTACCCCCAATTGGGTGGAATGCCATGAAAGCACTATTGACTGACCAATATGTCCCCGTGTATCACCGAACTCAAATGTTCGACGAGTTAGCCACCATTCGCCAGGGGAGCAGCTCGGTCGCGGATTACATGGGTACCCTTAAGGACATGATGGTACGTTGCGACGTTAGAGAAATGCCCGAAGTTACACTCTCCCGTTTTCGTAAGGGACTCAATCCGAACATCCAATGCAAGCTTCTGCGTTATGGTCACATGGACCTTAACACGACCTTTAATGCAGCTTTGGATATTGAAAAGCATAATGCCTACAAGTCCAAGGGACGAGCTTTCCAGAAAGGAAAATCTATTTTAGGACCCCCACCCTCGTCCTCCATGTGGGACAAAGGAAAGTACCGATTGACTGACTCAAGCTCCATAGTAATTACCGCTAGGAACAACAAAAATCCCAATGGCGAGAGAGTTTCGGTAGGAAGAATTAATAAGACTAATGCCACATGTTATTCATGTGGAATCCAAGGGCACTACTCTAGTGAGTGCCCCACTAGGAGTAAACCACTGGCACTTTTAGATTCCACGTCTGAGCCTGCCGAGCTCGTCTATGAAGCTGGTGGTGAATCGGATGCCGAGCCAAGTGATATCGAAGATGATTCTTTTATGATGATTATGAGGTGTATTCTGGCCACACCGCGTGCGTTGGATGAATATAATAGGATGAACATCTTCTCATTAATTTTTAAAAGCGGTCAAAAGTGGTGCAAATTAATAATAGACAGTGGAAGTTGCATGAATGTCATTTCGGAAAATGCCGTCACTCGTATGCACTTAGTCCCCGAACCGCACCCCCATCCGTATAAAATAGCATGGGTAAACAAAACGTCAATCGCGGTATCTAAGCGGTGTTTAGTTCCCCTTACGGTGAAGGGCTATATCGATAAGGTGTGGTGTGACGTCATCCCCATGGATGTTTGTCATATACTACTAGGGCGCCCGTGGCTTTATGATTACGACGTGACCCATTTCAGACGAGCCAACACCTACGAGTTCAAGTTCAACGGTAAGACCATTGTTCTTAAACACACACCGCCTAAGGATCCGACGAGTGCCACCAAAGACACAATTGTGCCTGCGGAACAGAAAACTATTAGCCTAATAAGCAAGAATGAGTTAGAGCGCGAGACCTTCTTTGATGACGTCATCTATGCGCTAGTATGCCTCCAAGCTAAGGAAGATTCACCCTCGTTAGAGAATTTGTCGTTATCCCTGCGAACGTTATTGGAAGAATATAAGGACGTCTATCCGGTAGACTTACCCTCTGAGTTGCCACCCTTGAGGGATATACAGCACGAAATTGATTTCGTCCCAGGTTCCTCTTTGCCTAACCTTCCCCATTACCGACTCAATCCCCCCGCGCATGACGAGCTACAAACCTTGATTTCCGACTTAATAGCAAAGGGATTTATCCTCCATAGTAAGAGCCCGTGTGTCGTCCCTGCCCTTTTGGTCCCGAAGAAAGATAAATCTTGGAGATTATGTGTAGACTATCGGGCCATAAATAAAATAACTGTCAAATATAGGTTTCTCATACCCCGTTTGGACGATTTATTAGATATGCTATTAGGAGCCGCCATATTCTCAAAATTGGATCTTAAAAGCGGTTATCATCAAATAAGAATACGGGAAGGGGACGAATGGAAAACGACATTTAAGTCTAAGGATGGACTCTATAAGTGGTTTGTGCTTGGAGAGGGGCTTACCAACAGGCCAAGTACATTCTCACGATTGATGACCCAAGTATTTAAACCATACATGGGTCGATTTGTAGTGGTCTATTTCGATGATATATTAGTATTTAGCCTCTCACAGATGGATCATGAAACTCACCTAAGGACCATCCTTATAACACTGCGCCAAGAAAAATTATTTATTAATCTTTAAAAGTGCACGTTTGGTGTGACCTCTGTGGAATTCCTAGGATACATAGTAAGTTCCGAAGGTATTCATGTTGACCCAAAAAAGGTCCAAATTTTTAGAGAATGGCCGGAACATAAAAATATTCGGGAAGTTAGAAGTTTCCATGGATTGGCCACGTTTTATCGCAGGTTCATTCGAAAGTTTAGTAGTATCATGGCGCCAATCACTGAATGCATGAAGAAGGGTGATTTCAGTTGGACAAAAGCGGCCACTAGTGCCTTTCAAATGATTAAGGAATGGATGTCTGAAGCCCCGCTACTCCGGTTGCCGGATTTTACTAAGGTGTTCGAATTATCCTGTGATGCTCGAGGATAGGAATCGGAGGAGTTTTAAGCCACGAGGGACATCCGCTAGTGTATTTTAGCGAAACATTAGCCGGTCCAAAGTTAAATTATTCCAATTACGATCGCGAGTTCTATGCCGTAATACGTTGTCTCCAACATTGGCGACACTATTTAATTTTGAAAGAATTCGTGATATTATCTGACCATGAGGCGCTAAAATTCGTAAACTCCCAAAGTAATATCAGTCCTCGGCACGCCAAATGGGTCTCCTACCTGCAGGAGTACACATTCATTATCAAGCACCTTAAGGGTACGTCAAATCGTGTGGCGGACGCTCTTAGTCGGGTTTCCTTATTACTATCTACCATGGAGGTAACGATCATAGGATTTGAAAGAATTAAAGATGAATATGCTCAATGCCCGGACTTTAAGGATATATACTTCGCCGCTCAGGACAATTCCCCGTCCACTATCTCAGCATTCTACCTCTGTGGCGGGTATTTATTTAAGCATATGTAGTTATGTATTCCCCGCTCATCGTTACGTCATTTTATTATTTGGAAGTTACATAGTGGAGGGCTAGGCGGACATTTCAGTCGGGACAAAATGATAGCACTTGTAGAGGACAAATTCTTTTGGCCGGGCCTCAAACCAATGGTCAATAAAATCGTAGGGAGTTGTCGCGTTTGTCAATTGGCAAAGGGTAACAAGACCAACGTGGGTCTTTACACACCCCTTCCGATCCCGTCTGTACCATGGATGGACGTTTGCATGGACTTTATATTGGGCCTACCTCTGACTTTTAGGCGACATGATTCCATTCTGGTCGTCGGGGACCGTTTATCCAAAATGGCCTATTTTATCGCGTGTCATAACACTAACAATGCTTCACATGTCGCAAAATTGTATTTCAAAGAAGTCGTGGCACATCGGGGCCTCCCCAAAACGATAGTGAGTGATAGGGACGTTAAATTTACTAGTTATTTCTAGAAACCCCTTTGGAAGCTCTTGGGTACTAAACTTATGTTCTCTTCAGCCTGTCATCCCCAAACGGATGGGCAAATGGAAGTAGTTAACCATAGCTTGGGAGGTTTGATTCGTTGTTTAGTGGGTGATCATAAGGGTACGTGGGACCCTATTCTTCCGCATGCTCAATTGGCGTACAATAATTCTAAGAATAGGTCCACTGGTTTATCTCCGAATGAGATAGTGCATGGATATAAGGCGCCCGTGCCTCTTGACTTGGTTTCATTACCTCCATCTTTTAAATCCAGTCAATTTGCATAGGACTTCGCCTCGCACGTTTGCGCTCTCCATGAGCACATTGGCAAGACGTTAGCTCAACAATATGATATTTATCAATCGAATGCTAACATACATAGGCGAGCTGTCTCCTTGAATATTGGTGATTTGGTAATGGTTTGACTTATCCCTGAACAGCTGCCTTCGAGCACCATAAATAAATTAGCGAATAAGAGAGCCGGTCCTTTTCGAGTTTTGAAGAAGCTAGGAGAAAATGCATATTTATTAAAGTTACCCGCTGATTGGGGAATCTCTCCTGTTTTTAACATTTCGGAATTAACGCTTTATGTCGCTCCACACCCTGAACTTTCTGTCTCTCCGTTTAATATTTCCACTATATCGTCTAATGGGGTGGGGGTGAGATTGTTTCTGGATCGCTCTCTCCTTCGGATTCTCCGGGAGGTATGTTGCCTACTGATGATGCAACTTGTTTTTCTTCTTCGCCTAACGCATTTCCAAGGTTCCCCCGGACCGATTTCTTGCCTGACAGGATTTTATAGGACATGGTATTTCCCACTCCCGATGGTGACATTCACAGGTTTTTGATCCGGTGGCGTGGTCGCCCTGCTTCGGACAACTCTTGGCTCTCTGCTGCACAGGTGGATCTTCAAGATGCGGATCTCCTATGCTGTTACTATCGCGCCAACTCCTCGGTGATCAGTCCTTTTGAGCGGGGGAGGATTGATGGCGACGGCCATCACGACGGCCTAATTGGTGGTAAAGATGACGATGTTGGCGCACTGGGTGTTCATGGTGATCGCGGGATATTGGCGGAAGATGAAGATGTTGATCCACCGGCCAAGGATTTGCGGCGCCGTAGCGGCCATGGCTACAATCTTCGCCAACGCAAAAGGACTTATGATTAATATTAATTTTAGTTTGCTAGTTTATGAGCTAATGTTTAATTTTTGACATTTTTCATGTTGGTGTGCGTTTAGCCACTATTATTGGGCTGCTCATAGCTTTTTTGATGTAAGCCTTATAAAAGGCCATGACAATTGTATTTTTTCATTTAGTTTTATGAATGAATTAAGAATCCAAAATCCCTAAACCTAATTTTTCTCCTCTCCTCTCTCTCCCTATTGCCGCCCCCCCCCCCCCTTGGTGGTCTCTCTCCTTCATCCACTCGGCCGCCCCCTTCACCCTAGCTCTCGGCCACCCATCTCCTCCCTCTCTTCCTCTCTTTCCCTCCTTCAAATACCTCCACCAACGTGCCTTTCTCTACCTATTAATTTTCGGCCTCCTTCGATTTGAGGAGTCAAGTGCAGGGAAGAAAGAGTCAATGACGAACTTCTACGGCGAGAAGCGGAAAGACGAACGAGTTCTTCATCCTTGGTGCATCTCCCGCCGTATCCAAGGAAAGCGATCGTCTCCTGTGGATCCAAACATCTCGGATCTACTTTTCCGAGCGGGGTAACGAAACTATCTACCCAAGAGATTTCTTTTCTTAGTTAGTTCTTGTGGTTGACGATTTTTGCGTGGAATTTGAATTGTTAATTTTATTGCGATATTACTTTTAATAGTGTGTCGTTTTCATTTGGTTTTCCGAAGATCTTTTAAGAGAAGTGGCGATCCTCGCTTCTTTGTTGTAGTTGGGATAGATCCTACCATTTTCCGAATTTGTGAATTTTTCTTGGTGGATCTATTTTGGTACAACTCCAAGCTCGTCGGAATCAATATTATTGCTTTTAGCCGGAATAGGATTTTGGCCTATAGCCATTCTCCGTTCCTTTTTGCGGATCGGCTATCCGTATTTAAGCGCGAGAAAATAAATAAAATCTTTGTGACGGCTGCGTTTTCCTAGTGTGCGATTTAGAGAGCGTCGAGAGTTGCGAGAGTTGTCGTCATGCCGTCCGTGTAGGATCTTTTAGGATGGGGCCTACATCAGAATGAAAGGACCTTCAATCACTTTGATGTATATTCTTGGATTTACTTCCTCCATGAATTATCTGACTCTTTCTTTCCATATTCCAAAGTTTTCTTTAGAGCAGATAGGGAGCTTAATGGAATTGTTTTTCCTCTAGGCCATGATATATCTTATTTTGTAATCCTTTGGATTCTCACTAGGTTGTTATGCCTTTTTCAGTAAACCTCGCTCTGATACTAATTGTAAATGTTTACTTTAGGATTACTAATGACCTATAGGGGGTGAATAGTTCCAATCTAAATTATGGCACCCCCTTTTAACAATCAGAATACTACTATCTTTAATATGAATAACTCAATCAGATAAACATAATATACTAAATAGCAATTAAGAAAATAACCACAGCACACTGATCCAGCACACACAGCACAGTGCACACAGATTTATAGTGATTCCCCAATTTATGGGTACATCCACTTTCCCCCTTCGCCTATCTAGCAATGAACTAGATTCAGCGAAACTCCTTCTCTTTCCTTTACTCAGATCCTTAGATCTTACAGCCCAGAGCCCACTCGACTCCTACAACTCAGAATATACAAGTCTTACCACTCAGATCATCAAGATCCTACAACTCAAGTTCTTCTCAAGAACTCTACCTCAGAATGAATCCTTACTCCTACTTCTCAGGCAACACCTACCCTACACCACAAAGAATTTCCACCTTCTCTTACCTCAGGCAATCCCAGCCCTATATCAGCCTTTATAACACAGGGTTACAAATAGAATGAGAATATCTTACCTCCACTCAGATCTACAGATATATCTTACAATAAAAGTGGGCAAAATAAAAATAGAATTATAAAGTGTCACCCAACAAGAGAGATCTGAGTAACAACTTCTTGATCTGATCTTTATGAATGTGCTTCCTTTGATCTTTTTCAAGATAGATCTGATCAACCCTTCTTAGCTTTTCAAAGCTTCTTGAAGTGGAAATTATGGTTGATCTAGGCTGGAGAGATGTTGAAGATGATTCTTGATCAGACCACTCTCCACCTTCTAAATTGTAGCTGATGGTTCTTCTTCTTCTTCTTTTTCCTCTTCTGTTTTCTTCTTTCTATTTGTGTGTTTTTCAACCAGATATCTTTTTTTCTGAAGTTTAGATTTCTTTAAATAGACTCTGATAGGAGTAAACGACTGGTCCAGTTAATAACTGACATCTACCAGTTCTGACAGTTCTAACAGTTGTCAGTACCTCCATCTCGATTTCTGTACTTAGGAAAACATGTCTGCTAAAGTGTTGAACCTCGACTGATAAATGTGTCGACACAAGTCCAAGGTGTCGACATTGCTCTTGTGGTGTCGACAAACTTCTGAATGTGTCGACACAGTTCTTGTAGTGGTATCGACAAACTTCTGAATGTGTCGACATAACTCTTCAACTTGTCTCAGCATGATTATAGTGTGTCGACACAAGTCATGAGTGTCGACATAGCTGTCTTCAGTCTCGATATAATTTGATTATAGTGTGTCGACACTAGTCCTGAGTGTCGACACAGTTGTCTTCTGTCTCGACATAATTTGATTATAGTGTGTCGGCACTAGTCCTGAGTGTCGACACAGTTGTCTTCAGTCTCGACACAATTTGATTATAGTGTGTCGACACTAGTCGTGATTGTCGACATAGTTGTCTTCAGTCTCGACACAGTGTGTCGACACAGTTGTCCTTCATATCGACACAACTTTTGTTATCTCGATACAGTTTTTCTTTGTCTCGACACAATTTATTCTGTGTGTGTCGATAAGGTTGTGAGAGTTTCGACACTTTGTACTTAACTTTATTTACCTGCACATATGAACTTAACATACATCAAATACAATAATGTGTATATCATTGAGTTGAGAAGATTTCTTCAAAACAAGTACATTGAGACCAATGTACTCAACACACAGCCTTAGACTTTCTCGAACCTTCAGCCTTCAGATCCACTGACTTTTCTCTGGTATAAGTTCTGTTGGTATGCTCCTCCTTCTTCGTGGTGTTCATCTAGAGTTCGTAAGAGAGCAATTTGCCAAACAGGTTCTGGGGGTCGATTTCCGACAGCTTCCCAAATTCCCTAATGGCAATAACTTTGGTATCCCACTCCTTAGTCATGGATCTTAGAAATTTGTCATTGAGCTTGCCATTGGTGAATGTGCGACCATAGTTCCCGAGGCCGTTGACGATCTTGAAATTTTTTTTGAAACTGTCAGTAATAGTGTCACTTGATACTTTCTTAAATGTTTCGTACTCTTGATTCAGTAAAGATCTTCGATCATCTTCAACTTCCTCAATCCCTTACATCAGAACTACTAAGCAATTCCACATTTCCTTAGCAGACTTGTAGTGGAATAAGTTTTGGAGCATAGAGTCGTCCACTATGCTTGCAATGATGTTATTCACTTTCTTATCCAAGGAGACCAAAGCAATTTCATCCTTCGTTAAATCCATCATTTTCTTATGGATCATAAGCACCAGATTCAGAGCTGAAGCTTAAGTAGGTATATGTGGTCCTTCTTCTACTATCTGAAAAATTCTTGGATCTGCAGCCTCTATGAAGAACCTAACTCTTTCTTTCCACATGGTAAAGTTCTCTAAAGTGCATACAGGCAGCTTTATAGATGACATGTCCTTGCTTCTGTCCATGGTAAATATGCGGAATCTCTAAACGCTAGATCAGGGATCTTGTTCAAGGTGTTAGCCTTATCGAACAAAATGCCCCTCTAATACCAATTGAAAGTGAAAATGTTTTAAGTTGTCTATCTAAATCACCTAGAGGGGGGGGGTGAATTTATGAGTTGTGCTTCTTTTTGCGGAATAAAAAATTTAAACAATGCAAAAAAATAACCAAGTATTCACAGACGACACCAAGAGTTATAGTGGTTCCCCAACCTAGGGTTCCTACAACTCGATCCCAAAAATAGGATCTACACTCGGAGGAGAAAACTTCCTACAAGGAACTCAGGGAACAAAGCTCCTACACTCAGAGAAAAATATCCTACAATAATAAAATGAATTTAAAGAAATACAAACAGTAACTTTCTCAGATCTGAAAACTTCTGCCTTTCATCTTCCTTGAAATTGAAAGCTCTGTCAGAATAATTTTGAAGAAGAATCGGCTAGATCTCTGGATCTGAAAACTCAGGGCTCATCAAGATCACGGAGAGAATCAGTCGATTGTAGAATAACTTGATCTTTGAATCTCTTGCACTGAATCTTTGGATCAAAAGCATATCGACAAGAATTGCGATGCACAGAGGATGCGACTCTCGATTTAGAATGTGAATTTCGGATTTAGATTCTTAGTATTTCTTCTTACGGCATCTTCTATGGTTGGTCGATTATGATAAGACCTTTTATGGGACTTGCCTAACGGTCATAATCATAATAAATGATAGGAACGTGGACCAATCACGTTCTAATTACATTTGCAAATCCGTCTGACTGTACTTAATAAAATTTTCTGAAACTGTACAGCAGTTCTCGAGAAGAATGATTGTACTCGAGAAAAATAGATTCTGTTCTCGAGAACAATAATGAAGGTCTCGAGAGAAATGACGCTTGTTTTCGAGAACAATAATCGAGATCTCGAGAAAAAGGACTTAGAAAAAATGTGGATGTGGAAAACAGTAATCTCGAGAATGAAGGAAGTACTCGAGAAAAAAAAAACCTTAAGTTCTCGAGAAGGAACAATCTGGTACTCGAGAAAAAATAAGTTCTCACGAGAACAGATGTCTGGCTCTCAAGAAAAATGGTTTAGGTCTCGAGAAAAGTCTTCTGCATCTCGAGAATTAAGCATAGTCTTCTCGAGAATAAATTTAGTCTTCTCGAGAAAAATGCTTAGAAAAATTCCGTAAGGGAACGATGTAACTCGAGAAGAAGTGTCATGCACTACTTGAGTATAGAAGGCCTTCTCGAGAACATCATTAATCTTTCTCGAGAACTATTTCTGCAAATCGAAATCAAGACAAGTCTTACTCGAGAACAATCTTTAGTTCTTCTCGAGTACAAAAGACAGTACTCGAGAAAACACTTGGAGAATTTTACTGAAAATCTGAAAACATGATTTCTTCATAATAAACAACATCCAACTTTTTCCCATGCCCTTAGTGCTTGAAAAGGAAGTGTGTCCCAATAGAGAGGCTACACATGAGTCAACACCATGGATCATATAATGAGCTATTACATTGTATGGTCCTGTGTTTCTTGACTCATTGTGTAACAGTCCAAATTTCTGAAACAGGACTTTTTGGGTGACACGGCCTGGGACATGGGCGTGTCCCAGGGCGTGTCGGCGGACACGGCCTGCGACATGGGCGTGTCGCAGGGCGTGTCGAGGTTGTGTCGACGATCGGGCTTTGTCTCGACGATTTTTCGCTCGACGGTGTGTCGAGAGGGAGCACACGGCCCAGGACACGGGCGTGTCCAAGGCCGTGTCGTGTGCTCGACGACTTTTGCTCGACGATCGTCGAGTGTCGAGACGTGGGTGTCGAGTGTCGAGAAGTTGCACACGGCCTGTGACACGGGCGTGTCACAGGGCGTGTCAAATCGGGTCGACGAACTCAGCCCGCCGAAGGATTTCGACAGGGCGTGTCTTTGTGCCGTGTCAGGGCACACGGCCTGGGCCACGGGCGTGTCACAGGCCGTGTGAAGTCTCGGGATGTTTTGGGATTTTTTTCGCCCAGGCACACGGCCATAGACACGGGCGTGTCAGAAGGCGTGTTGGTGACACGGCCCATGACACGGGCGTGTCCAATGGGCGTGTCACTGGTTTGGAAAAGTCAGTTGCCCACTGCTTGAGGCACACGGCCTGGCACACGGCCGTGTCAGAAGCCGTGTCGGGTCAAAATCTGTGTTTTTGGCAAAATCGTGGCCGTCCATTCCTTCAGCTGGGATCTAAGGGCTGAAGCTTCTTCCTCTTTTTCTTAAAGGCCGAAAACTGAGAAGTGATTCTCATTTGATTTGGCCTTGATCTTTCTTCAAGTTAAGAGAAAGAGAGAGAGAAAGGAGGAGGAAGAAGGAAAGGGGGTTGCTGCTGGTGGTGCTGCTGGTTACCGACGAGAAATCCGAAGCCGGCGTTGCGGAGGAAACGCTCTTGCGAGTCTTGCAAGCAAGCTTTGAGGTCATGGCACCGAATCGGTCATCAAGGGTAACGACTTTTCTTCCTAGCCATGTGAAGGCTTCGTTTTGGCATAGCTTTGTGATTTCCCCCACCAAGAGGTGGCTGAGTTTGGGAATCTTTGGGTGGATGCTTGAAATCCCCTTTGTTAGCATATAGATCCGGAAATGGAGTACGGAATAGGCATGCTGTGTGAAGCCCATCTGGACAGGTTGGTCTGATTTGGTGATGTTGTATACGGACCGGAGAAGACTCCGTGATAACGTGTAGTTTGAGGAGTCAACAGGTTATGCCTGCGAAAAGGAGTAGTAGGAAGTACTGGGGTGGTAGCCCAGGAAAGTAGCCATGTGATGTGTTTGGGTCCAACCTGTGAATGAAGCACAGGAAGTACTGGTGTGACCAGTAAATGTCCTTTGTGATGCTTGATGTCGTAGGGTGTCCACCTGTGAAGCGAGTAACAGGAAGTACTGGCATGATAGCCAGGAAAGACCCCTGACATTTGTGTTTGTGCGGTGTCCACCTGTGGAGAGAGTCACAGGAAGTACTGGGAGGCCCAGGAAAGACACGCTATTGTGCTAAGAAAATGGGTATAGCGAAATACCCAGACTTGAATGCCAAGAACAGGATTGGTGAGACCGACCCGTGCCTTTGATATAGCCATGAGTACGCTGTACTCGGAGTAGGCAAGGCGATTTGAGCAACGGGGGGTGGAGGATCCGACCTGCGCTATGTCCGTCCGACGTGAGACCAAAAGGTGCGGTCTGTTGGAGCGCATAGCAAGAGTCTTCGGCCTGCGTGCCATGACACAATGGGGGGCTACGGGCCATCCCGGTGTAGGAAGACTAACTCCGGCTGCACGCCATAGAGAAAATGCTCAAGAGATTTACCGTTGGGTTGTGACCCCGATACGGTGGTGGGCAAGAGCTTTGCTAGAACACCAAGAATGTGCCCTGAATGCACGGACCGTTGGGCCGGGTGGCGAATGGTTGTGATGGCTTGTGTGCGTGAAAGCACATTTTGATGATATATCTTGCCATACTTGTGATTTGATATGCCTGCAGGGAAGAGTACCGCTGCCCCGAGAGAAGCGGTAGGGTCGTTATAATTTGGTCAGCTGAACGCTGACCGTTGCTTTTGTTTGCCACCGTTGGGTGGATTGTCCCTGTACAGGTGCTGGCGAGCCGAGCGGGACACATAGAGGTTGATGTTCCTGATGTTGTTGCTGTTACTGCTGCTAGCCCTCGAAGGCTTTCTGTGTTGTTGTGCGTTTTCTTTTATTGTGGCCGGCCTGCGCGCCAAGTTGTTTAGGCCACTGTTTGATAGCTCTGTAAGGCCATAAGGTCAACTCTTTTCACTTGTTGTAAGACATTCCTATATTGTATAAAATGTTGAGTTTTATGTTTGGACATTCATGAGGAGTTCCAGTTGTAGTCTAGTCTTCCGCTAGAATGATTTGTGATAGGTGCGATGCGCTACTCTGGTATCATCCTGTACCTTCATCGTCTGTTTTGTGATATATACTGTGGGGCCCCGGCCGGACCTTCTAGAATATACCATATGAACGGATGGAGTTGTTACATTTTTGGTATCAGTTGTCCTGGTTTTTCCCTCTCGAAGTCGTGGCCGACTTCTTTTGTGGGGTGGCGAGCACGTGTTTATGCAACCCAAAGTCTACGAATGAACTCCTGAATGTCCATGATAGGAATGCACATTTGTGTGTTTGAGGAACCTGTGTGTTCTTATTTTGTGTTGTTTGCTTGGATACGACCACTAATGTGTGTGTCTTGTCCACCTTTAGGTGACTCAAAGTGGAGCTGGGCCGTCTGAGCCCCAGCGTTCTGATGAAAGTACGGCAGCAGCCGCGGTGTCTACACCTCCACCGTCTGCGGAACATGTGCATTTAGTTGCGGAGGCCTTATTTACCATGATACAAGGCCAACCACTTAGGCAGGAACAAGCGGCTGGGAGGCCAGAACAGGTGGCGGCAAGGCCAGAACATGTAGTGGATGTGGCTCCTCGAGCGGCTGAGAAGCAGCTAACGCGGTTTATGAGTTTCCATCCGCCTACGTTTTCGGGAGCGGGAACCCCGACGCAGGCTGAGGATTGGCTATCGCGCGTCAAGTGAGTGATGACGGCGATTGGAACAGCGGAGCACCAGAAAGTTACTCTAGTTACCTTCTTGCTTGAAGGAGAAGCTCGATTATGGTGGGATGAGATGGAGTTGCATCATTTGGCGGGTCGTACGTTAACCCAAGTATCGATGGAAGAATTCTCCAGACTCTTCCTAGCGAAGCACCTTCCTGCGGCTCAGCAGATAGCCATGGAAAATGAATTCCAACGGTTGACCCAAGGTGATGGCAGTGTTGACGCATACCTGCATGAATTTACTCGCTTGGGGCGGTATGCAGGTTCTATATTTACTGATGAACAGAGGAAGACCAATCGGTTCTATGAAGGACTGAGGGACGAGCTGAGGTTCCTTGTGTCAAGTTCAGTGAACCAAGGTTTCCAAGCATTGGTTGACACTGCGAGCGCACTGGAGAAGGATATGAAAAGGGTGCAAGGGAAGAGAGCTTTGGCTGTGGCGCAACCGGAGTGGAAGGCGCCCCGATCGGGGAAACCATTTTATAAGAAGAGATGGGGCAAGAAGTCCAAGCCTAGTGGACAAGCTCCTTCATCCATTACAACGGGAGCAACGTCAGGGGCAACCTCCAAGCCAAATACTCGGATCTGTTTCAATTGTGGCCGAATGGGGCATATTGCGCGAGATTGTAGGATGCCGCCAAAGAGTGAAAAGAAGGCGGGAGCATCTTATGCAGAAAAAGGAAAGACGGTGGTGGATTCCTCTGCCTCGCAGGCGCAACCCGGGGTATACAATCTTGGCCTGCAAGAGGCCATCAAGCAGAGTGACGTGGTCACAGGTATGAGTTTAGTTGTGCATATGCAATTGTTTGTATGCTTTGCTTAGTACCCCTATGTTTGCGGTTTGTGTGTGTGACATGTTTGTCATAGGATTTGTGATGATTCGGGACACACTGGCGCGAGCATTGTTTGATACAGGTGCATCACATTCTTTTCTGTTTAGCGAGTTTATTACGCGGCTTGGGATACCCAGTCGTTCAAAGACAGATAACGTCAGAGTGGTGTTGTCGAATGGTTGTTGGATACTTGCGGATCAAGCTTGCGATGTGGCGATCCAAATAGGAAGTCGGGATTTCAGTTTGACTACATTTGTTTTGCCAATATCGGAATTCGACGTGATTTTTGGGATGGATTGGCTTGCGGAGCAGCATGCTCTGATTGATTGCCAGTCCAAAGAAATCACGTTGGGCCAGAATACCGAACAGGAGACAAAGTTCGCGGGTATGTGAGGAGTGGGCGGGATGTTGTTGACTGCACTCCAGGTAGTCAAGGCTGTTCAGAAGGGTGCGGAGTGTTACTTTGCACTAATTCAGGCTGTTGAGCCGAAGGCCAGTTTGTGCGAGGTTCCGATTGTGGCAGAATTTACAGATGTGTTTCCCACGGATCTCCCTGGGCTACCACCCCAGTGGGAGATTGACTTCACGATCGAGTTGGTATTAGGTGCGAAACCTGTGGCCCGCTCGCCATATCACGTTGCGCCAAAAGAGATGGCTGAATTGAAGGTTCAACTACAAGAAATGTTGGAGCAAGGTTATATACGCCCAAGCATGTCACCTTGGAGCTCTCCTGTGCTTTTTGTAAAGAAGAAAGATAGTGGGTTGCGGTTATGTATTGATTACCGTGAACTGAATAAGCTGACCGAGAAGAATAAGTATCTGATACCCCGAATTGATGAGTTATTCGATCAGCTGGTGGGCTCGTCCGTCTATTCGAAGTTGGACCTGAAGTCTGGTTATTACCAGTTAAGAATTCAGGAAGGTGACATTCCCAAAACCGCATTTGGAACGCATTATGGGCACTATGAGTTCACTGTCATGCCATTTGGACTGTGCAATGCGCCCTCGTTGTTTATGGATCTGATGCACCGTATTTTTCGCGAGTACCTGGATCTGTTTGTGATAGTGTTCATTGATGATATCCTGGTGTACTCGAAGTCCAAAGCTGAGCATGAGATTCACTTGCGGTTGGTGCTGAACACGTTGAGGCAAAATCAGCTCTATACCAAGTTCTCGAAGTGCGAGTTTTGGCTATCGTCAGTGGCATTTTTGGGCCATGTGGTGAGTGGAGCGGGCATTGCAGTGGATCCAGCGAAGATAACGGCCATACAGGAGTGGCCAATGTTGTCTTCCGTGGCCGAGGTCAGGAGTTTCCTTGGACTTCCGGGCTACTATATAAGATTTGTGGAAAACTTCTCGCGGATCGCTTTGCCGCTCACCACATTGACGCGAAAAGATCAGAAGTTCGTTTGGATTCCAGAGTGCGCACGAGCTTTTGAAGAGCTGAAGATTCGGTTGACCACGGCGCCGGTGTTGTCTTCGCCAAGTGGAACCGATGGATTTGTAATTTATAGTGATGCCTCAGGGAGCGGCTTAGGCTGCGTTCTTCTGCAGAGCGGAAAGGTGATTTCTTATGGCTCACGACAACTGAAGGTGCACGAGCGAAATTATCCCATCCATGATTTGGAACTAGCGGCGGTGATTTTTGCACTCAAGTTATGGCGACACTACCTTTATGGTGTGAAGGTGGAGATTTATACAGACCACAAGAGCCTAAAGTACCTATTGGAGCAGAAAGACTTGAACATGCGACAACGAAGGTGGTTGGAGTTCCTTGGGGACTACACTTTCGAGATTCACTATACGCCCGGGAAGGGGAATGTTGTCGCGGATGCCTTAAGTCGGCGGGTTCCGGCTAGAGCGAATTGGTTACAAAGGCATGATAAACGCCTTATCCAGGCATTGGAGGTGTTAGAGATCTATTGTGTTGACAAGAATGCCACTGCCATTGCATGTTTGAACTGGGTCGAGGTGCAATGTGACCTTGCGGACCGAGTTCGACGGGCAACGGAGTTGGATGAAGATCTCTTACGCTATGTAAATGAAGGGCCAGAGGGCAAATTCACCTGGATTGACGGTCTTTTACGAAAAGAGGGCCGTTTGTGCGTCCCGAATGTGGGGAAGTTGAGGGAAGAACTCATGTATGAAGCGCATTTTACAAAGTATTCCATTCACCCCGGGAGCACAAAGATGTTCAACGATATGAAGAAGCTATTCTGGTGGCCAGGGCTCAAGAAAGATATTGCCCTTTATGTCTCTAAATGCCAAACATGTGCGTTGGTAAAGGCGGAATGCCAAAAGCCGGGCGGTTATTTGAAGTCATTGCCAATCCCAGAGTGGAAATTTGATGATATTTCCATGGATTTTGTGCACGGGTTGCCAAGATCGCAGCGAGGAAATGATTCCATTTTGGTCATTGTGGACCGGCTAACGAAAGTGGCACATTTTCTCCCGAACAGACGGGATGATTCAGTTGAAAGTTTGGCAAAGTTATATGTTGACCAGATTGTGCGGCTTCACGGTGTTCCTCGGAGCATCGTAAGTGATCGAGATGGGCGATTCACGTCAAATGATTGGCGGCTAGTTCACCGACTGTTGGGCATGAAGTTGACTTTCAGTACGGCCTTTCATCCCCAAACGGATGGCCAAACTGAACGTACCAACAGAACAATGGAGGACATGCTCCGAATGTGCGCCCTTGACTTCGGAAAGAGATGGGAAGATCATCTCTATATGGTCGAGTTTGCATATAATAATAGCTACCAGGTGAGCATTGGGATGACACCATATGAAGATCTATATGGAAGGAAGTGTCGTACTCCCTTGGCTTGGGTAGAAGCGGGCGAAGCTCGGGTTTTTAAACCAAATGAGGTTGATGAAGCAAACTCAACCATCCGGACTATTCGAGAGAGATTGCTTATTGCTCAAGATCGACAAGCGAAGTACTACAACGCCAAGCACCGGAACGTGGAATTTGCGGTTGGCGATTGGGTCTACTTGAAGATCAAGCCATTCAAAGGTGTCTCCAGGATTCGACGAGTGAAAAAGTTGAGTCCAAGATATTTGGGCCCTTTTGAAGTGGTTGAGCGAGTTGGCGAAGCGGCATATCGGCTAGCTCTATCGGCAGACTTGGGTGGATTACATGATGTATTTCACATCTCGGTGCTTCGGAAGGCCGTGAAAAATCCAGCTCAAGTTATCGCGGATGATCGTGTGCCAGTGGAGTATGGGCTAACAACGAGAGTTAGACCCATTCAGATCGAATATCGAGCCGAGAAACAGTTGCGGAACAAGGCGGTCGCCATGGTAAAAGTCCGGTGGGACAATTGTGGCCGTGAAGAACTGTCATGGGAGCGAGAGCAAACCATGCGCGAAGAGTTCCCTGAACTTTTTTTGTAATCTCGAGAGAGATGATGCTGTAACATAAACTTTTGTATGTTGTAACATATTTCTTACTGTTTACTATTGCCTTTCCTGTGTCTGAATTTTGAGGACGAAATTTCCTGTAGGAGGGGAGGATTGTAACAGTAAAAATTTTTGAAACAGGACTTTTTGGGTGACACGGCCTGGGACACGGGCGTGTCCCAGGGCGTGTTGGCGGACACGGCCTGCGACACGGGCGTGTCGCAGGGCGTGTCGAGGTTGTGTCGACGATCGGGCTTTGTCTCGACGATTTTTCGCTCGACGGTGTGTCGAGAGGGAGCACACGGCCCAGGACACGGGCGTGTACAAGGCCGTGTCGTGTGCTCGACGACTTTTGCTCGACGATCGTCGAGTGTCGAGACGTGGGTGTCGAGTGTCGAGAAGTTGCACACGGCCTGTGACACGGGCGTGTCACAGGGCGTGTCAAATCGGGTCGACGAACTCAGCCCGCCGAAGGATTTCGACAGGGCGTGTCTTTGTGCCATGTCAGGGCACACGGCCTGGGCCACGGGCGTGTCACAGGTCGTGTGAAGTCTCGGGATGTTTTGGGATTTTTTTTCGCCCAGGCACACGGCCATAGACACGGGCGTGTCAGAAGGCGTGTTGGTGACACGGCCCATGACACAGGCGTGTCCAATGGGCGTGTCATTGGTTTGGATAAGTCGGTTGCCCACCGCTTGAGGCACACGGCCTGGCACACGGCCGTGTCAGAAGCCGTGTCGGGTCAAAATCTGTGTTTTTGGCAAAATCGTGGCCGTCCATTCCTTCAGCTGGGATCCAAGGGCTGAAGCTTCTTCCTCTTTTTCTTAAAGGCCGAAAACTGAGAAGTGATTCTCATTTGATTTGGCATTGATCTTTCTTCAAGTTAAGAGAAAGAGAGAGAGAAAGGAGGAGGAAGAAGGAAAGGGGGCTGCTGCTGGTGGTGCTGCTGGTTACCGACGAGAAATCTGAAGCCGGCGTTGCGGAGGAAACGCTCTTGCGAGTCTTGCAAGCAAGCTTTGAGGTCATGGCACCGAAGCGGTCGTCAAGGGTAACGACTTTTCTTCCTAGCCATGTGAAGGCTTCGTTTTGGCATAGCTTTGTGATTTCCCCCACCAAGAGGTGGCTGAGTTTGAAAATCTTTGGGTGGATGCTTGAAATCCCCTTTGTTAGCATATAGATCCAGAAATGGAGTACGGAATAGGCATGCTGTGTGAAGCCCATCTGGACAGGTTGGTCTGGATTGGTGATGTTGCATACGAACCGGAGAAGACTCCGTGGTAACGTGTAGTTTTAGGAGTCAACGGGTTATGCCTACGAAAAGGAGTAGCAGGAAGTACTGGGGTGGTAGCCCAGGAAAGTAGCCATGTGATGTGTTTGGGTCCAACCTGTGAATGAAGCACAGGAAGTACTGCTGTGACCAGGAAATGCCCTTTGTGATGCTTGATGTCGTAGGGTGTCCACCTGTGAAGCGAGTAACAAGAAGTAATGGCATGATAGCCAGGAAAGACCCCTGACATTTGTGTTTGTGCGGTGTCCACCTGTGGAGAGAGTCACAGGAAGTACTGGGAGGCCCAGGAAAAACCCGCTATTGTGCTAAGAAAATGGGTATAGCGAAATACCCAGGCTTGAATGCCAAGAACAGGATTGGTGAGACCGACCCGCGCCTTTGATATAGCCATGAGTATGCTGTACTCGGAGTAGGCAAGGCGATTTGAGCAACGAGGGGTGGAGGATCCGACCTGCGCTATGTCCGTCTGACGTGAGACCAAAAGGTGCGGTCTGTTGGAGCGCATAGCAAGAGTCTTCGGCCTGCGCGCCATGACACAATGGGGGGCTACGGGCCATCCCGGTGTAGGAATACTAACTCCGGCTGCACGCCATGGAGAAAATGCTCAAGAGATTTATCGTTGGGTTGTGACCCCGATACGGTGGTGGGCAAGAGCTTTGCCAGAACACCAAGAATGTGCCCTGAGTGCACGGACCGTTGGGCCGGGTGGCGAACGGTTGTGATGGCTTGTGTGTGTGAAAGCACATTTTGATGATATATCTTGCCATACTTGTGATTTGATATGCCTGCAGGGAAGAGTACCGCTGCCCCGAGAGAAGGGGTAGGGTCGTTATAATTTGGTCAGCTGAACACTGACCGTTGCTTTTGTTTGCCACCGTTGGGTGGATTGTCCCTGTACAGGTGCTGGCGAGCTGAGCGGGACGCATAGAGGTTGTTGTTCCTGCTGTTGTTGCTGTTACTGCTGCTAGCCCTCGAAGGCTTTCTGTGTTGTTGTGCGTTTTCTTTTATTGTGGCTGGCCTGCGCGCCAAGTTGTTTAGGCCACTGTTTGATAGCTCTGTAAGGCCATAAGGTCAACTCTTTTCACTTGTTGTAAGACATTCCTATATTGTATAAAATGTGGTGTTTTATGTTTGGACATTCATGAGGAGTTCCAGTTTTAGTCTAGTCTTCCGCTAGAATGATTTGTGATAGGTGCGATGCGCTACTCTGGTATCATCCTGTACCTTCACCGTCTGTTTTGTGATATATACTGTGGGGCCCCGGCCGGACCTTCTAGAATATACCATATGAACGGATGGGGTTGTTACACATTGTAGACTGACATTGGTCTACACTTAGCAATTGTATCCTGTAAACACTTAACTAAAAAGAGCATCGAATACAAACTTAATTCATCTTAGTTCAAGGGTGACTTCATACAAATATGTGTTGGATCGCTAGTTTAGATTTGGGCTAGGTTCACTAATTAGGTTCAGTTTTGACCCACATTGTATAGTCAGGGTCAAGTATATGAGTCCTAGAGTTTAGGCTAGTCATTAGGTTCAACCTTCATGGACCAGCCAGTAGAGGACTTCAGGAGACTCAAGATTTAGAAGAATTCAGAGTTAAAATTTTTTGTTCGAAATTCTTCGAACTCAGCTCGACGATCATCGATCGCAGATCGACGAACTCAAAGTTAATTCTATTAGTTGAGCTCAACAATATTTGAGCTCAGTTCGACGAATTCTGGAATTCAACTTCAACATATTCTTTCCAGCTTATTTTTCGCTGAACTCAGCTCGACGAAGACAGATTCTTAGCTCGACGAACTTAGAGGGCAGAATTGGCTAGTTATTTGCATAATGCTGTTCGCTGAGCGCAGATCGACGAACAGGAATTCTCAGCTTGACGAACATGGATCTCCAGTCGATGAATTCTGTTGAGAGCTCGATGAATTCTGTCTCAAGCCAGATTTAGAAGTTTTTCCTTATTTCTGTCCTTATTTTTTATATTATTTAGCAGTAATTCTCTGAGTAATTAATGCTTATATTCCCCTGAATATAGCCAGTATTGACAACATTAATTATGGTCTTCATTAGAGTTAATTACTTGCTTAATTTATTGGGACAGTTAGGGAAAATCATTTAAAACAATATTCTCCAGCCATTTTCATTCTCCAGATAGATCAGCAATCAATGCTTGGAATTCAAATTTTCAAAGGAGAATTTTAACCGCAGAATTTAAAAGAGATTTTCTCTTTTCAGATGAAAAGTAATACAAAGACAGAGATATAGAGTCTCAACATCAGACAAGCAGAAACACAAGAAAGTCCCTGTACAGAAAACATTCTGTTTTCCCCTTGTACTTTCGGAAGACTGAAGAAGAAGAACTATCAAACATCTTAAGTCTTCTTCAACTTCAACTCCTGGAATATTCAAGGACAACAAAATCTAAATCATTCAAAAGTTTCTGGATCACTTCAAGTCAAGGCTGAAGACCTACACCCTGAGCAAGGCTCCAAGACATTTCAGAAGGAGCTTTGACACCAGCAATCCACTAGTCTTTTCTGTTGTATAGATAAAAGAAAAGACAACATCAACTCTCTCTCACCTCCTGTAAAAGGGTTTATTAACTCCCTTCAAAAGTTTATTCTTGGATTTTAGGGACTGATCAAAAGCCTAAATGGTTGTGAGATCTCCATGGAAATAGATCTTGTGGTGGCAGTCACCTGATCATAAAACTTGATAGTGGATTCCTACCATGGTGGTAGAAGAGTGGATGTACACAGGTTGAGAAACCACTATAAAATCCTTGTGTTATCTGGTTGCCTATTTTCTTTCTATTATTGCTTTGATGTGATAGTTTAGCTTAGTTTGCATTTCCTGTTATAGTATTATAGTATCACATATTTTATTACTCTAATAAATTCTCAAAACATCCTAAAATTTTAATTACTCTATTCACCCCCCTCTAGAGTAAATCAGGTCTATCTCTTTTCTTTGAATTGGTATCAGAGCAGATTCCTTTGGTTTATCAAGCGAATACTTGAACTAAAAGATCCTTATTAGATCTGATTTCTTTTTCCTTAGTTATTTTTGGTTATTTCATATCATGGAAGATAACAATGATTATGCAAGCACCAGACCTCCAGTCTGCAACCTGAATAAGTTTGCTATCTAGAAGGCAATAATAAGGCTTTATATGAACTCTATTGATGAAGACATATACAACTCTATTTTGACAAGACCACTAGCTCCTGTGGCTACCACTACTGCAAGTTCTAGCACGCATGTTGTTCCACCACTTGAGTGGATAGATGCACAGAAGAAGGCCAAGATAGCAGATGCCAAGGCCATGAACATCTTAGCACAGACTATGTCAGATGACATATTCCAAAAAGTGGCTGAGTGCACATCAGCCAAAGCTATTTGGGATTCTCTCAACAAGATGGTTGCTTGAACAGCAGATGAGAGAAAGGACAGGAGATCAAATCTCATCTCCCAGTATGAAAATTTCAAGAAAGAAGAATCTGAGTCTGTGAGTGACATGTATAACCGACTAAGCTCAATCATCAATGAGCCGAAGACTCTAGACAAGGACATCACTCTCACAGAAGTAAATGACAAAATCCTCATGTGCTTCCCTAGCTCATGGGATTTCAGAATATTGCCAATCAAGGAGGCCGGAAGTCTTAATGAGATTTCCACTGAATCTCTTCTTGTAAAGCTCAAATCATATGAGCAACTCATAAAGATAAGAGAAGCTGCAGAGTAGAAGACTCCTCCAGCAGCAAAAAAGGAGCAAAGCATAGATTTCAAAGCTTCAGAAGAATCAGAAGCTTCAACAACCAGTGAAGAACTCCTGAGTCTCTTAGCCAAGAGATTTTACAAAATGGCAAATAAGGACTTCAGAAAAAAGTCATCTAGGCAAGATGACAAACCAAGGTATGACAAGACAATCACTAAAGAAGTTGTTTGTTTTCGTTGCAGGAAACTAGGACACTTCATATCAGAGTGTCCAAAAAACTAAAAGAAGGAGAGAAGAAGAGAAAAGAACTCCAGAAAATAGCACTATAGTAAGCCCTCCACCAGCATGCATAAAAGGAAGGAGAAAGGTTTCATTGTTGAGACATGGAGTGCCACAGATGAAGAATCCTCATCTTTCAGCTCTAGTGAAGATCAAGAGGAGGCAAAGGCAAGGTAAGTTTGACTTATGGCTATCAATGCCCCCTATAGCAAATCTGATACCGAGGAACAAGCAGAAGAGTCAAATAATGAAGAAACATCAGAATCTAAGGCAGATCAAGTACTATCCTCTTTTGACTATTATTCAGATAGCTTTTAAACTGAATTTAAATCATTATGTATTAATCTAATTAATTCTGAAAAATAAATTAAAACACTTTGAGAAAAATTGACTGAGCAAGAAAACTTGCTTTCTGAAAATATCAAGTTAAAAGAGGAATTAACCCTAGCTAATGAACTGACCATTACACTAAAATCAGAATTAGCTGAGGCAAGGCAACTTGAAAAATTCCTAAATGGCAGAATTATTAAGCTGATGGACATCAAAAGAACAGTGAATGCCATGTTTAATGACAAGCTGGGCTTAGGTGCTTCATCAAGCCAACCCCCACTGATTTAAAAGAATATTTTAACAACTCCTATAAAATTTGTTTCAAAAAAGGGTAAAGAAAAGCTAAATGAAGTAATCAATCAACTGAAATCATTCATAAAACTAAGGAAAAGAGAAACAATAAGAAAAATATTAACCATAGCAATGTTCAACAGATTTTGTCGAACTCGGATCGACGAAATGTGTACAGTTCGTCGAACTCAAGTCGACGAACTCTGAATGCAAACTTTCATTATAATTATTCGTTGAACTACGGTCGATGAAACCAGTATGGTTCGTCGACCCGAGATCGACGATATTGCGGCCCAGAGAATGAATACTTTCATTCTCTGAGTGGAGTTCGACGAACTCATCCACATTCGTCGAACTCAAATCGATAAACTTACCAGAATTCGTCGAACCCAGTTCATCTTAACAGGAACTTTAATTCTTTTAGAACATTTAATCAACCAAAACAATATAATAATCCATTCACCCAGTGGATAATTCTACTTAGAAGATTTCACCCCTTAGGCTATAAAAATCAACTTGAATACTCATATATTTCTAGTTTTAATTATGAAAAGATACAAGGACCCAAGTTAACCTGGGTCAAGAATAGCTAATCTATTTTATTGCAGGTGAAAAACTATCCCACCACAGAGCAACAATGGTATTTGGATAGTGGCTGTTCAAAACATATGACTAGATATAAGGACAACTTAATCAACTACAAGTTTAAGCTAAGTAATATTTGGTTATTCCAATTGTGGCCAGACTGAAGGATATGGAAAGGTCAAGATTAGAGCAGCCACCTTCAGGAATGTAACTTATGTAAGTGGACTGAAGTACAACCTTATATCCATAAGTCAGTTATGTGATGAAAGGTTTCAGGTATAATTTAATAAAACTTCTTGTATTACTACTTCTGTAGATAACCAAGTAGTGTTAACTGGTACTAGGGTAGGAAATATTTATGCAGTAAATTTTAAGTTAGCCAAATCAGAAATATGCATGTTTAACCAAACTAATAACAATAATGATCTTTGGCATAGGAGATTAGGAAATGTAAACATGAAAAATATTGCAAAACTCTTTAGGTACAGCCTTGTTAGAGGATTGTCTTCTTGCCCTTACAATAAGGAAAGCCTTTGCATGGCTTGTCAATTAGGCAAGCAAACTAAAAATAGCTTTAAATCTGTAAATAAAAGTGACGCACCTATAATATTGTACTTAGTATATATGGACCTTTTTGGCCCTATTGCTGTACAAAGACTAGGAGGGAAATCTTATACTTTAGTGATTGTAGATGACTTCTCAAAATTCACTTGGGTATTCTTTCTGAGATCTAAGTCAGATAACTTCAAGGTTCTCTCAAATTTTCTCAAGAACATACAGATTGAATACTTTACTCCAATTACATTGATCAGAAATGATCATGGTACTGAGTTTGAGTCTCTTCTTATGAAATAGTTCTGTGAGAAGGAAGGTATCAGGCACTGCTTCTCAGCTCCTAGAACTCCTCAACAAAATGGGGTTGCTAAAAGGAAAAATAGAACTCTAATTAAATCTGCAGGTACATTACTTGCAGATGCTCACTTGCCCCTATCCTTTTGTGCAGACACTGTGATCACAACAAACTATATACTGAACAGAAGTCTGATACACAAGCTCAAGAATAAGATTCCTTATGATCTACTTAAAGGGAAGAAACCTAAAGTAAATTACTTTAAAATTTTTGGTTGCATTTGTTACATTCACAACAATAACAAGAAACACATTAAAAGTTTGAAGCCAAGGCTGAAATAGGAATCTTTCTTAGGTATTCCCAGGTAAGCAAGGCTTATAGGGTTTATAATAAATTTACTATGGAAATAGAAGAATCTATTCACATTTCTTTTGATGAAACTAACATGTTTTACAAGAAAAAGATTCCTACTACTAGTGAAACTTTATAGGAACCAAATCTATATGAGAAATTGGATAAATTGACACTCACCAATGAGGCTGTTAGCCAACCTTCTCCACATATTGCTGAAGATAGTCAAGATGAAGACACTGAACTCAGTGAAGAGCCAACAACAACTATAATTCCATAAGAGCAATTAATTCCCCAAGATGTTGCTCAACTAACTCCTCCTACTGAATTTCTCACACTTAGAGATCACCCTGTATCCCAAGTGATTGGATACATTTTAGTTAGTGTGCAGATAAGACATCATCTACACAAGGACATGATGCTTGTCTGCTTCATATCTCAAACTGAGCCCCAATCCATAAAAGATGCTGAGCAAGATCCACACTGGATTATTGCAATGCAAGAGGAGCTCAACTAATTTGAGAGATGTACAGTTTGGGATTTAGTTCCAAGACCAAAAGACTACCCAGTCATTGGAACTAAATGGGTATTTAGAAGCAAACTTGATGCTCAAGGTCATATCATAAGGAACAAGGCCAGACTAGTTACTCAAGGATAAAGACAAGAGGAAGGCATAGACTATGACCAGACTTTAGCCCCTGTTGCAAGGATTGAAGCAATCAGGATATTATTAGTTTATGCAGCCTACAAAAAGTTCACGGTGTACCAAATGGATGTCAAGAGTGCATTCCTAATAGGTGAACTTAAGGAAGAGGTCTATGTAGAACAACCACCAGGTTTTATTTCTCCTACTCATCCCTCTTATGTTTTCAAATTGCATAAGGCTCTCTATGGTTTAAAGCAAGCTCCAAGAGCTTGGTATGAAACCTTAGCTAGATTTCTCTTGGAGCATAAATTTTCTAGAGGCATAGTAGATAGGACTTTATTTATTAAGCATCATCATGATAAAATCTTATTAGTACAAATATATGTAGATGACATTATATTTGGCTCTACAGATTCCAAACTATGCAAAAGGTTCTCCAACCATGTGCATTCCAAGTTTAAAATGAGTAGCATGGGTGAGCTCTCCTACTTTATTGGTCTCCAAGTGAAGCAGTCACCTGATGGCATCTTCTTATCCCAATCCAAGTATGTTAAGGAGCTGATCAAATGGTTTGGGATGGATAATGCTTTTGCAAAGAAAACACCTATGACTACAAATGCTATGATTGATTCTGATGAACATGGGAAACCTATAGATCAAAAATTATATAGGGCCATTGTTGGGTCCCTGTTATACCTTACAACAAGTAGACTAGACATTATATTTTCTACATGTATTTGTGCTAGGTTCCAGGTGAACCCTAAAGAATCTCACCTTATTTTCTTAAAATGGATTTTGAGATATATAAAGAGTTGCCCTAATTTAGGACTCTGGTATCCAACTGAGTCAGAGTTTGTGTTAACTGGATACTCTGATGCTGACTTTGCTGGATATAGAGTGGACATAAAGAGAGCATTAGGGACATGTCAGTTCCTTTTTGATAGGCTAGTGTCATGGTTTTGCAAGAAGTAAACATTTGTGTCTACTTCAACAGCAGAAGCTGAGTATATAACAGCTGGCAGTTGTTGCTCACAGATGCTGTGGATTCAAAACCAACTCCTAGATTATGGTGACAACTTAAATAATTCAACTCTACTTTGTGATAATACTAGTGCAATTTCTATTGCACAGAATCCAGTGCATCATAGTAGGACTAAGCATATAGATGTAAGACATCATTTCATTAGAGAGTGTGTTGACAAAAAGAAAATTAATCTCACCTTTGTATCTACTGATTTGAAAAAGGCAGATATCTTCACCAAACCTTTAGATGAGAAAAAACATCTGTTCTTTATGAATCAGCTAGGTATGGTCAATGGAGATGCATTAATTTAATTTCCTGTCCGTGGTCGAAGAATTTGCCACAGTTCGTCGAACGGAGATCGACGAACTGAGAAAAGTTCTTGAGATAATTCGTTGACCTGAGATCGACGAACTCTCTGTGTGAAGTTCTATTCATCAAACGGAGATCGACGATATTGCTTCAGAAAATGTTTCGTCTACCTGAGCACGACGAAATGTGCTTCCTTCTTCAGACTGAAATTGACAAACTCTTTCATTAATAAAAGTTTTCGTCGACCTGTGATCGAAGAATTTCTTAGTTTTTTGTCGGACGGAGTCTGCAGCTTCATATTCTGAAAACCATATAACTAGGTTTTCTTCGAGCTCCATCCCGCGCTTTCTGTTCCCCCTGCACTTGATCTTTCTGTTTTCTTTTGCAGGCGATCAATGACGATTCCGGCGAGCTCTTTGGCGGCGATGAAATTTGATATGGGTTTCGACATAGACTTTGAATCGTTCCAATATTCTGATCATGTTTTTCTGGATATACTAAAACTGTTTGAAGAACAATAGTTCAAGAACTTCATGACAACAAGAATAAAGATAGCTGCTATAGAGATCAGAGAATGGGTGTTTACCTCCTCCACTCTAGATGTCGACATAATGATAGGCACTATATCTAGTAACCAAATTTCTCTTCCCCCGTTGTACTAACTAAAATTTTCTATTTGGTTAATTTAAATGAAGATATTGAAGTAGATAGTTCTGAATTTGATAACATGCTGAATAAAATGGGTCATATTGGAGAGAACCCTAATAAGCTGTTAAAGAAAAGTTTATCCTCTGAATATAAATTTTTAGTCGATGTGGTGGGCAAGGTACTGCGGGGTAAGCATACGGTAACTCATGACTACATTACCAGGAAATAATTTCTGGTAATGTGTGTTGTTGTGAATAAGAAGAAAGTGAATTGGTCAAGGATTCTGTTTGAGTTGATAAGGAAGTAGAATACTAAGAAAGAAGTCTATTTTGGAAGAGTTTTGGCATTTTCCTACAGGCAAAGGCAGCTGAATCTCTGGTCCCCAGACCATATTCATTAATGCCTCCAAACGGCTCACATGTGCCTTGTTTGGAAGGTGGTATAGGACAATCTCTAAGCCATCTAGGGCTTCCTCCTCTTCCACACCTTCTGAGAGCACAAGGGCTGTTCCAGCCACTCCCCACCCTGTTGAAGAAGTTTCCATTCCACCTCCTCCTTCAACAACACTTCTTCCAACAACAAATCCTTCATCTCCTTAGTCACCACCTCATACAACAATTACAACACCTTCAGAAGATATTCCCCCATCTACCAGCATTCCTTCACCAATGCATCAAAAAACTCCTACTCAATCTCCAAAACACATCACACCACCTCCATCTCCATTACCACCTCATCTTACTGACATACATCCTCAAACATTCATATCATCCCCCATATTTGTTTTGCTCACCTCCTTACCATCTACACCAACCTCACATCAACATGACATTTCCACTCCTATTCCATCTCCTGCTGCATCACCTTCACATGATGACATTATGCAAGATGTTATTCCTTCTGATGTCATTCCTCCCATCCATCCATATGTATCCACTCAAGCTCCTCCTGAGTTTATGGATATGGATTCTGCTTCATTTTCCACCCTCCTGGAGTACATCACTCTAGTAATCAGGCAACTTATTGCAGACGCAATCACAGCTCTTGCTACCTCCATCTCATCGCTTGCTACCCTATTTGCTGCCTCCTCTATCTCTTCTTCTTCAAGGGGCCTGATTCCAGTATCCACTGATATCAGGAAGGGGAAGATGCTCAATCAAGATGCAGCTCCAGCAGAAGCAGCAGTAGTTTCAGCAGTTATAGTAGCAAAAATTGATACTGAAATTGTTTGTGCAGATATAGAGATTACAGATATAGAAATTCCATAGAGTATAACTATTGGTGATTTTATTATCAATCCCACAGTTGATTTATTCCATTTATTAAATTCTTTTAATATAGTTCATTTGAACTATCTTCCAGATGTCTGTCCAAAGCATTCTATGGCTATAGTCCCCTATACTTTTCTAGTAAGCCCTGAAGTTGTTAAGCAACTAAAGGTAAGTTTTGCAGCTCCAGTAGCTCTAGTGATTACAGAAGAACATGTGTTTGAGAATATTCCTGAAGTAGTCTCTTCCCTAGAGCAAAAGGCTATCTCCCCTCCCAAAGCTATTTCTGTTGGAGCATGCGTTCCGCGCTTCTTAGTTTGAGAATAACAAATCCCGTATGTATTTGAACTTGGTATGTGTTTTAAATATGCAGGGATAATAACATTTTTATGTACAAAAGAAAGGCTGAGCATGGCATTGACGAAACGGAAAAACGCGCTATCACGGGCGATAACGCTACCGCGGGCGATAGCATAATCAGTTCCTGCTGACGTCAGCCTTAATCCGCACGTTGTCGCGCACGAAGTCAGTCACGATCAGCGATATCGCGGGGCGATACCGATGTCGCCGAGCGATATCCCACGATCGTCACGTTCTCCGCTCAGATCTGAAAATTAGCGCGACGTGTGCCACGTGTCAAGCAACGGAGAGTTATCACTATCGCGGGGCGTTAACGCTACCGCCGGCGATAGCATGAAATTATATATACGGCCAAAAATTTCAGGGAAGAGTTGGATTGTGCAGAGCTTTGTTTTCCCAGAGAATTTTCAGAGCCTTCATCTCCGGTTTCCAGACGAACTCCCTTGGTACGTTGAAATCTCAAGAGCGAAGGAGATACGACCGTGTGTTCAAGATTGGAGATCGTCTCGTTGGTCCACCATCATCTTCAGAGCTCGTGATTTTGAGGGAGTTTTTAAGTTTTACTATTGTACTTTCATTTTCATTCTTTATCTTTGTAATTGGGAAGGGAAAATCACCACCTTGTGTGTGGTGTCTAAGTCCGTGTGTGGCTTAGGGGCAAATCACCACCTTGTGTGTGGTGTCTAGGTCCGTGTGAGGCTTAGGAGTAAATCGCCGCGTGTTGTGCAGCGTCTAGATCATAGGTTTGATTTAGGGGGAGTCTAGTAGGCATATCTAGGGAGATATTGACTATAGCCTACCGGTTCTTGGGAGAAGGATCGGTGAAAAAGCTAAAAACTATTATCGTTGTAAGCCTTGATTTCAAGTTTTATTGGAATCATTTTACATATATATTTTGGAGAAGTATAATCTTGTTTTTAATTTCATTGATCTGTCTCAAACATAGTAGGTAGTTTCATATTTTATAAAAAGTAAAAAAAATTTAAAGAGCCCATATTCACCCCCCCTCTAAGGGCGCCACAAGATCCTACAAGTGGTATCAGAGCTGGTTATTCCTAATACGGTTTCACCACCAGGAATTATGGCGCAGCATGACCATGCTTTCTCTGAGGGGCAAGGAATTAGTAGACCTCCATTATTCACTGGATCTGACTATAATTACTGGAAAACTAGGATGAAGTGTTTTCTTATTTCTTTGATATTGAAGTTTGGAATATGGTAGAGACTAATTATGCTCATCCCACTTATACAGTAGGCGATGTAGAAATGGAAAAACCAAAAGATAAATGGGATGATCAGGATAAACTAAGATGCAAAAATAATGCAAAAGCCATGAATGCATTATTCTGTGCATTAGATAGGACTGAATTTAATAGAACTTGTGCTTGTAATAATGCTTATGAGATTTGGAATTTACTTGAAGTAACTCATGAAGGTACCTCGCAGGTGAAGGACTCGAAGCTGTTTCAACTTGAATCGGAATTTGAAAAGTTTAGGATGGAAGTGGATGAGGACGTAGACTCAATGTACACCAGATTCACCAAGATAGTGAATGACTCAAAAGTGCTTGGAAAATTTTTTTCAAATGGTGATTTGGTGAGAAAACTTCTTAGATCTCTCCCCCCTAAGTTTAATCCCAAAGTGACGGCTATTTCTGAATCTCATGATCTTAAATCTCTTAATATTGAAAGCCTGATTGGGAACTTGAAAACTCATGAAGTTGAATTGAAAATTCAACAACAAGAGTACATGGAGCCTAAGAAGAAGGGGTTGGCTCTAAGATCTAAGAAAGAAGAATGCAGTAATTCTGAGGATGAAGAAGATGATGAGGAGAGTCTTTTTGTAAGAAAGTTTAAAAAATTTATGAGAAATCCGGAGAGGAGAAATGCTTTTAAAAAGTATTTTAAGAAGGAGACGTTTAGAAAGAAAAAACAAAAGGATGACGACGATGAGGAGGAAGAGAGACCCCCACCGGAGTGCTATCATTGCAGAAAGTTAGGACACATTCGAAGCAAGTGTCCAAAGTACTTGAAAGAACTTAAAGAAAAGAAGCACAAAGGGAAGAAGGAAGTCCTGAAGGCTGAAACATGGGATGATACTACTTTTGAGGGTGCAAGCAGTTCAAGCTCAAGCGAGGAGGAGGAGGCCAATATGTGCCTAATGGGAAAAAGCGTCACATCTGATGACGAGTGCAGTGTCCAAAGCGACACTGAGGTAACTCCTCCAACTTATGATGAATTATTTTCTGAATTTTTAAATACTTGCAAATATCTTGAAAAAAGTTTAAAAGATAATGATATTCTTAAAACTGAAAATAAAGTTTTAATTAAAGAAAACAAAAAATTGTTAAATGAAAATAAGACTATTGGAAAAGAAAAAGTCTCTTGCCAAGAGTGTGATCACTTTATGGGAAGAATAAAAGAGCTTGAAGAATCTCTTTCCAAATCTCATTCAGAAATAAAAATTATCAATAAAAAGAATGAGATTTTAGAGAGAGATCTGAAATCTTCTATTTCCAAAGTCCATGAAGGAAAGAAAGCTTTTGAACGTAGATGTGTAAATCTACTATCCGAGAATAATGAAATGACAAGCAAATTCATGACTTAACACTAGCCATGAAAAAGTTTGGATTGGGCCAAAGATCGCTGGATATGATCTTAGGTTACCAATGTCACGGATCTGGAAGATTTGGACTCAGATACATGACTGGAAACTATCGCCCGGCGATAGGTACTACCGCCGGCGATAGCGAGAAGTCCAGAAAATCGAATTTTAAAAATTATGATAATAATAAATTAGCTGATACTACCTTTTCTCACAATAAAAGTCCAGAAAAGTTATATTCTTCTTGTTACATTACATGTGCCAAATGCAATAGATTTGGTCACACCACGGACTCGTGCTGGAAGAAAGGAAAAAGTAAAATTAAGCAAATCTGGATGCCTAAGGCCTCTACCTATACTATGGGTGGAACCACTTGGGTAGCCAGATCTTTACTCACATCCTCTTTCTAGGTGTGTTGGCAGGCTAAGGACAAAGAAGACGTGTGGTACTTGGACTCAGGTTGTTCAAAGCACATGACGGGCAATAAAGAGAAGTTTCTTAGCCTGGAGATGAAGAAAGGAGGAGTCGTTACATTTGGAGATAATGGAAAAGGAAAAATCATCGGCATCGGTGTTGTGGGTAACGAAAGTTTTTCAATTTCAAGTGTTTTGTTAGTAGAAGGTTTAAAACATAATTTGATTTCTATTAGCCAACTATGTGATAAGGGTTTAAATGTTTTGTTTGAATCTTCTACAAATTTATGCAAAATTATTGATTCCAAAACAAATGAAATTGTTTTTACCGCCCCTAGATGTCATAACGTATATATGATTAAATTTTATGATTTTTCAAATTCTACTTTAAAATATTTTTTATCAAAAAATGATGAGTTAGAATTATGGCATAGGCGACTTGGACATACTAGTGCAAAGTTAATTAAAAAACTTTCAAAAGATAAATTAATCAAAGGTTTACCATTGCTAGATGGGAGTTTATCTTCATTATGTGAGTCTTGTCAAAAAGGAAAATTTACAAAATCATCTTTTAAAAGTAAAAATATTATTTCTACAACTAGGCCACTCCAATTAATTCATATGGATTTATTTGGTCCAATTACTATTTCTAGCTTAGGAGGTAGAAAGTATACATTTGTATTGATTGATGATTATTCATGTTTTTGTTGGACTTTGTTTCTAACCTCAAAATCCGATGCGTTTTCAGAATTTTCTAAATTATGTTTGCGTGTTCAAAATGAATTTGAGTTAAAAATTAAACGCATACGTTCGGATCATGGAGGGGAATTTGAAAATGAAAAGTTTATTTCTTTTTGTATGGAGTTAGGAATTAAACATGAATTTTCCGCTCCACGCACACCACAGCAAAATGGTCTAGTGGAGAGGAAAAATAGGACTCTTCAAGAGCTAGCCCGTACGATATTATTGAATTTTTTTTACCAAAATCTTTTTGGGATGAAGCGGTGAGTACTGCATGTTGTGTAATTAATAGAGTAATGCTTCGCCCTATTTTAAAAGTAACTCCCTATGAATTAATTTTTAATAAAAAACCAAATGTTTCTTATTTCAAAGTTTTTGGATGTAAATGTTTTATGTTAAATTCTAAAGATTCCTTACGAAAATTTGATGAAAAATGTGATGAAGGAGTTTTCATTGGGTATTCTTCAACTAGTAAAGCTTATAGAATTTTTAATAAACGAACGAAAATAGTTGAAGAATCTATTCATGTTAGGTTTGATGAGTTTGTTCCATGTGTAGATAAGAAAACTACAGGAAAAGAAGATACACCCCTTCCTTTGATGGAAAATGATGATGAAGAACATGAAAGGAATGAAGAAGGAAAAGAAGAAGAAGAAAGAGAACAACATGTCCCTCCAAGGGAATTGATATTTTCAAAGGATCATCCGAAGGAGCTTATTATTGGAGATCCATAAAAAGGGGTAAGTACTCGTTCTTCTTTACATGTTTTATTTGCAAACCTTTGCTTTGTCTCTGAAATAGAACCAAAAGATGTTTCCACCGCTTTAAATGATGAATTTTGGTTTTTAGCTATGAATGAAGAACTTAATCAATTTGAACGTAATAAGGTTTGGAATCTTGTAGAACAACCCAAAAATCATCCTGTAGTTGGAGTAAAGTGGATTTTTAAAAATAAATTGGATAGTGATTCTAGAATTGTTAGAAATAAAGCCAGATTAGTTGCAAAAGGTTATGCACAAATTGAAGGGGTAGACTATGATGAAACTTTTGCACCCGTTGCTAGACTAGAAGCGGTTAGGATATTTCTTGCATTTGCTTGCTTTAAAAGATTTAAATTATATCAAATGAATGTCAAAACTGCATTTTTAAATGGGTATATAAAAGAAGAGGTTTATGTAGAACAACCCTCTGGCTTTATTAATGAAAAATATCCAAATTATGTTTATAAATTAGATAAAGCACTTTATGGGTTAAAACAAGCGCCTCGTGCTTGGTATGATCGTTTAACTCAATACTTATTAAAGCACGATTATAAAATGGGAAGTGCCGATTCTACACTCTTCATTAAGCAAATTGATCATGATTTAGTTATTTTGCAAATTTATGTTGATGATATAATTTTTGGATCCACCAATGAAGAGTTATGCAATGAAGTAGTTCAAATTATGAAAAATGAATTTGAAATGAGCATGGTAGGAGAACTTTCATATTTTCTATGTTTTCAAATTACGCAAAAACATGATGGTATTTTTATTTGTCAATCCAAGTATATTCATGATATGTTAAAAAGATTTGGATTTGACAACCTTAAACATGCAAATACTCCTATGAGCGCTTCATTGAAATTGGGAAAAGATGAAAGTGGTATTTCAATTGACCAAACCCTTTATAGAAGTATGATTGGGTCTTTATTATATTTAACTTCTTCTAGACCCGATATTATGTTCGCCATTTGTTTATGTGCTAGGTTTCAAGCTAATCCAAAAGAATCACATTTAAAAGAGGTGAAACGTATTTTTAGATACCTTATAGGAACATCTAAACTAGGCTTATGGTATCCTCATAATGACACTTTTATTTTACATGGATATTCTGATTCTGATTATGCGGGGTGTTCATTAGATCGAAAGAGCACAAGTGACACTTGTCACTTTATCGGCCCAACACTTATTTCTTGGTCGAGTAGGAAACAGAATTCTGTTGCCCTCTCCACTACTGAGGCCGAATATATTGCACATGGTAGTTGTTGTGCTCAAGCACTTTGGATGACACAAACACTAGAAGATTTTGTCGTATACCAAAATAATGTTGAATTAAAATGTGATAGCAAAAGTGCTATCGATTTAACGAACAATCCCGTATTACATTCTAGATCCAAACACATAGATGTTCGTCATCATTTTATTAGGGATCACATAAAGAAAGGACATATTAAAATAAATTTTATTGGAATCGATTCTCAAATAGTAGATATTTCCACAAAACCACTTAATGATTCACGCTTTTCAAGGTTAAGACTAGAACTTGGAATCTTAGAATTATAAATAAAAGTTAAGAACTGACCAACACATAAACATAACATAAAACTGGGCAGCATATAGGATAACACTGAAAAAGAGAGTACAAACAACAGAACCACAAATTAAAAGAGTCTTCACTATCGCCAGACGACAGCACTATCGCCGGCGATATCACAGATACAATAAACCATAAAATATTACATCACTGATCATAAAAAGTCATTCATCCATGTTCTCTTCAGCAGACACATTCACATCTTCACTGGAAGTCGGAGTTGGTTCTCTAGGCCTTCGCGTCCGCCTTATCGAATGTCGTGGAGGATCCTCGACTGGACTCCCCCATTCTCGTTCTTCTTCCGGAGTTGGCTTTAGTTTCAGCCCCTTTACCAGAAATTTCATGAATTTGCGAAAACCGGAATGACTACGCCTTTGTTCCTCTTTCATCTCCTCCACAGTCTCTCTTAGATCCTCAATAGATTCACGCAAAGAACCTCCTCTTTGGAGTGGTTTCTTGATGACGAGGCAGCCCTAAGAGATGGACCTCTAGCTGGTTCTACGGTATGTATCGCCAGGATACAATCATCAATGTAGAACTCCTGATCTATCCAATCATATTTTTGATATACGATCCTTTGAATAACACTTCCTAAAGGAAGTGTATTCAGTTTCCTCCTAAGGTGATGCTTCATTTTATATGTATATCGTATGATATATAACACAAAATCCGCCACATCAAACTTGACTCTCTCTAATACATAATACGTCACTAAGCTCAATTGAGCCGTGATATTCCTTGTGTCACCGGACTTCAACATAACCGTGTTCTTAATATGTCTTGAATCAAAAATGCATCGCGAGAGAGTGATGAGACGTCTTGAATCAAACTCCTATTTTCCTTTCCATGAAGGACTTGGTTCAATATACTCCAATCACGATCCTTACGGTAATTCTCCACTATATCAATAAAATGTTCCTCACAAGTGGCAAGACTATATTCTCGTCTTAAATCAGCATGAGTAATATCTATTTGAGCTCCTTGGATTCGAGACCTTACTCCTCCATTCAACCCCGTATATTTAGGGTCTTCCAAATTATTATAAAAATCCCTTACGAAGATGGAGCTAAAAGTGTTCGGTACAATGAGAGACATTATACCTGACTCAACAAGTAGTTCATAGATATGTGGTGGCAGTGATTCATCCAAAAGTTTAGCGATACCAACTGACGCATTCTCAATTCCAGGGTATGTTTGATATGATGCATGAGGATTGCGGCAGGTACTCTTTCTTGCACGGGATAATGATGCCATTTCCTGAAAACATAATGAAAATATCGTGTTAACTCAAAAAATAAATTTTCCAAGTTTTTTTTTTCTCTGTCGCCGGCGACAGTACTAACGCCGGGCGATAGTAGAAAAACGTTTTTTTGAAATGTCCGGTAGATTTTCTCTCGTAGGTTCAGAAAAATTACTAAACTTCCATACATCTCAAAGATCTACAACCTATAACTCGTTTTTTGTAAGGATTTTGCATCAAAATGGTATGTTCCTCAAAAAATTTTCTTAACAAAATCTATGACCAAAATCAATTTTTTTTCCTAGATCTATCTCCTCTCATACTTTAGAGTGCAGATCTATATTTTTTTTGAAGTAAAACACCACCATAAAGAGGGATCTAAACCTTACCTTTTGGAGTTTTGAGGGTTTCCGCTGAAGAAGACGTTGCCAAACAGCCCAGGGTCGGTCAAAGCAGGAAATGAGTCAGCCCCCTTCGGTTTTTCGCCTTTAATATCAAAAACCGCTATCGCCGCGCAGTAGCGCTTCCGCTGGCGATAGTGTATTTTTTTCAGCCACACTTTCCAAAAAATTCTGCCATTTGTTTTAAACTTGTTTCTAGTATTATCGTAAAGTTTTGGATGCTTATCAGAATACAATACCTAGTACCTGTGTGATTATTAGTTTATCAGTTGTTTGAACATTGTTTTTTAACTTGTCGTGCTCTTGATATCTACATGTATCATTGATGACTGGAACTTGAATAGACTTGTTTCCGCATGCCTCTAAGTATGAGTAACCTTTTATGCTTGATAATGTGCTCCCACTGACACGAGCTGATATTTAGACATCCTTAAGTTTCTTCTTACATGCTATTAGTTTGTTTCAAAGATTCGCATACAACGCTAACATTTTCATTTATGCCTCATTCACATTGATTTTCCAAACTGATGGCCATTCTGAAAAACCCTTTTTGGGGTTTGCAATACAAGTGAATTCGGAGTCCTAAGTCAAATTTTCAAAAAAAAAAAATGAATGCAAAATAATTAAAAAAACAACAATTACACATGACTAGGATACTCCAATCAAGCTCTACTCACCCTCCTGATAAGTCTTAATGAGCATTGTGAGGTTGAGCACCTTGACAAGGATTGTAAAGTGTCTTGTGCAAACCCACTTGACCATTTTTTTAAAAAGAACAATATTTATGACATGAGGTTATCTATGTAAAGGTGTTAGCTTCTTGTATCCATATCTTGCAAACCTTCCTGTAACATTATTTCTTAAGGAATATGTATACTAAATCACTCTTCACATGTACACAACATTATCACTTATAAAATTTCTTCTCATGAGAATTGGACCGGTCATAGTTCTTCTCTTCCATTTCATCAATTTTCATGTTTTCGATATCTTCACCTGACAATTTTTCAATGTTTCAATAAAACTCTTAAATTAATTTTTTCCATAGCCTACATTTTTTTTGATAAACTTCCAAATCTTCAGGTAACACTATTCCATGGTTTTTACTGTCTATATCATACTACTCGTGCTTCTTTCAGCTTCCGCATTTCCACCTCGTTTTCTTTCCACCGTCTTTTGCTAATACCAAAAGGGGGAGATTCAGTACGAAATAAATTGATTAGTACATTTAGGGGGAGTAACTATTTCTTCTTTTGAATAGGGGGACAATATAGGGGGAGCAACTAGTATTTATTAAATGAGGAATTTATTATAACTAGTTATGCACTTTGATTCATATTGATTATTAGAATTGTTTCACATTCGCCTAATCTCATGCAATTTCTTTCTTAGTGGATTTGTTATTATCAAAAGGGGGAGATTGTTGGAGCATGCGTTCCGCGCTTCTTAGTTTGAGAATAACAAATCCCAGATGTATTTGATCTTGGTATGTGTTTTAAATGTGTAGGGATAACAACATTTTTATGTACAAAAGAAAGGCTGAGCATGACATTGATGAAAAGGAGAAACGCGCTATCACGGGCGATAACGCTACCGCGGGCGATAGCATAATCAGTTCCTGCTGACGTTAGCCTTAATCCGCACGTTGCCGCGCACGAAGTCAGTCACGATCAGCGATATCGCGGGGTGATACCGATATCGCCGAGCGATATCCAACGATCGTCACGTTCTCCGCTCAGATCTGAAAATCAGCGTGACGTGTGCCACGTGTCAAGCAACGGAGAGTTATCACTATCGCGGGGCGTTAACGCTACCGCCGGCGATAGCATGAAATTATATATACGACCAAAAATTTCAGGGAAGAGTTGGATTGTGCAGAGCTTTGTTTTCCCAGAGAATTTTCAGAGCCTTCATCTCCGGTTTCCAGACGAACTCCCTTGGTCCGTTGAAATCTCAAGAGCGAAGGAGATACGACCGTGTGTTCAAGATTGGAGATCTTCTCGTTGGTCCACCATCATCTTCAGAGCTCGTGATTTTGAGGGAGTTTTTAAGTTTTACTATTGTACTTTCATTTTCATTCTTTATCTTTGTAATTGGGAAGGGAAAATAACCACCTTGTGTGTGGTGTCTAAGTCCGTGTGTGGCTTAGGGGCAAATCACCACCTTGTGTGTGGTGTCTAGGTCCGTGTGAGGCTTAGGAGTAAATCGCCGCGTGTTGTGCAGCGTCTAGATCGTAGGTTTGATTTAGGGGGAGGCTAGTAGGCATATCTAGGGAGATATTGACTATAGCCTACCGGTTCTTGGGAGAAGGATCGGTGAAAAAGCTAAAAACTATTATCGTTGTAAGCCTTGATTTCAAGCTTTATTGGAATCATTTTACATATATATTTTGGAGAAGTATAATCTTGTTTTTAATTTCATTGATCTGTCTCAAACATAGTAGCTAGTTTCATATTATATAAAAAGTAAAAAAATTTAAAGAGCCCTTATTCACCCCCCCCCCTCTAAGGGCGCCACAAGATCCTACACTTTCCCCTCCTACTTATAAGATGGATGATAGTCCTTTACTAGACTTGGATGAAATCATTCTTGTAGACATAGTAGAAGAGAACTTATCAGTTTCTGAAAATATTGTTGCTCCACCAGAAGTTGCAGAACCTCAAGTGCCTCCTCAAGCTGAAAAAAAATCTCCAAGGAAGCCTTGAAGGAAATTAATGCTTTATATGACAATCCCCCAGGATCATCTGATGATGACAATGATGATGAAGACTCTGATGATTCTGATGATTTAAAAGCAAAGAATAAGGTTGCTAACAAAAGAAAACCTCTCGCTAAGGCTGTTCCAAAGCCCAATCCTAATGCAGACACTCCCTATTATATTTTACAGAAGATTACTCCTTACCCAGGGAGACCTTCATGGATGTGGCTATCTAAAAATGAGCAAAAAGCAAGGAAAAAGAGCAGAAGGTACTCTCCTCCTCCTCTTTCTCAAAGGAATTGGAGAGGTCCTCCTCCTCCTCCAGCAACAGGTGCTTCAGGGAATGTCTCTCAAAGATCTACCTCTTATACTCAAACTTACTAAAGGCAATAGTGTAGATCTTCAAGATCTCAAGGAAGTAGTCGACAGAGACATCCTTCAAGCAGCAGCAGACATCAACAACAACATCAGAAGCAAGACATACAACAGGCAATATCTGAAATTGATCAACCTGAAAAAGATGTTAGCTCTGAAAGACCTTACTCTACACCAGTTCCCTTTGTTGATCCTGAACAAGAAACAGCTGCTAAAATGGCAAGATTTCAAGAACTATTTAGACTCTCCTTAATAAATAAAGCTAAAGCTAAAAATAGAGATCTTTCTCAGTACTCTACAATGTCATCCTATAGGAGAGAAGAATTATAAAGGTATGATAAAGATAACAAGTTTTTCAATATAGATGCTTATATGAATATATATCCAGAGGCTTTAGTTCCAAGAGGAACTTCTCTCAACATAATTGGAGCATCAGACATGACTATGTGTAAAAGGGAAGCTGCTAATCTAAATAGAGAAATTATATTCAGACAACCCTCTAATAAATCTGAAAAAGCTGAGAAAGGAAAGTCAAAGAAGAACAAATGATAGTTTTGTTTAGTTTTATTTTCAGAACTCTATTTGATTATTCTGTCACAAAGCTCTATTTTATACATATCTGCTGGATGTTTTAATTTTCTGCCAGATATATTTTATCTTGCTTTGTGATTGTTTTTCTTTTATTTATATTTGTGACCTCATCCAAATAGCGGGAGATTGTTGGATCCCTAGTTTTGATTTGGGCTAGGTTCATTAATTAGGTTGAGTTTTGACCCACATTGTATAGCCAGAGTCAAGTGTTTGAGTCCTAGAGTTTAGGCTAGTTATTAGGTTCAACCTGTATGGACCAGCCAGTAGAGGACTTCAGGATACTCAAGACTTAGAAGAATTCAGAGTTAAAATTTTCTGTTCAAAATTCTTCGAACTCAGCTCGACGATCGTCGATCGCAGATCGACGAACTCAGAGTTAATTCTCTGAGTTGAGCTCGACGATATTCGAGCTCAGGTCGATGAATTCTGGAATTCAACTTCAACATATTCTTTCCAGTTTATTTTTCACTGAACTCAGCTCGATGAAGATAGATTCTTAGCTCAACGAACTTAGAGCGCATAATTGGCTAGTTATTTGCATAATATTGTTCGCTGAGTGCAGGTCTGTTGAAAATTGTGATGTGGAAGTGGTTGACGGGACAAGTCGGGCGGCCTGGGCGGACAGTGTTGGCGGACTAGGCGGACTAGGCGGACTGCGATGTGCGGCCTGGTGGAAGGTCTAGTGGAAAGCCGGCTGTCTTCTGAGCGGGTTGTTTTCATGGAGTCCGCGGACTGTGCGGCCTGGTATCTGCGGATACGACGTTTAGCATTGGTTTAGCTGAGGAGCGGCCTGAGCGGATAGAGGCTTGAGGATTGGTGCATTGCTCAGTGGCCATGGTGCAAGATTGTGCGGATTGGCGGTTTGGCTCTTGTCTGCGGGAAGCTTGCGGACTGGCGTGTCCGCGGTGTGGGCTGTTGCGGACTGGGCTTAGAGCTTGGCTGAGGCCTTGTCGAGCTCTGGTGTTACAGTAGGTGCTTTGCTGTGGAGTTCGTTGGCGGACTGGCTTATGGAGTCCCGGAAATGGCTGCTGTGTTGGGCAGGAGTGCGAGGAGCTTGCGGACTGCTGGCGGTCTGTGCTAAGGTGTTTGGCGGACGGGAGTTTGTGTCCGCCATGCTCGCATTGGCCTTTCATGGTTTTGGACTTGGTCATATTCTGTGCCAAGACCATGGTGTCCGCAGTATCCGCCAAGTCCGCTGATTGACCGGGCGGACTTGCTATCTGTCTTTGGTCGTGGACTTGTGGCGGATTGAGGCTTGAGTCTTGGGGACTGCCTCAGGTTTGTGCGGATAGCCATTTAAGGGGGTTGCTATCTTGCAGTGGTGGTAGGCTGTGCGGGCTGATGCCTTGTCCGCATAGCTTAGGCGGACAGAAGAGGGTTCGCCAAAGTTGCCTTACTCCTGGCGGTTTTCCTTGGTATCCGGCTAAGTCCTTGCGGCCTCGGCGGACGGTGTTTTTGTTATCGCGTGGGCTAGGGCGGTGTCGCTATCTCTAGGGCGGTGACCACACTCCTCACCTCGCCTATAAATAGGACCCCCTGGCAGGTCTACAATAACTTGAGTGAACAGTAAGTTGGGTTCGGTGAGGTGTTGCGTGTTGGAACACCCTATTACTAATTTTAGTCAGGATCACTATGTCTCTAGGAAACTAATGTTTGACCTCCTGTATAGCTCAAAGGTCAATTAGAATTGGGTCTAAGGGTTAGAAGTCTAGGTTTGGAAGCTGCCCTCAAGACCAAGAATTTTTCAGTTTGAGACTAAGTCATATCGTCGAGCTCAGCACGATGATTCGTCGAACTCCGATCGACGATCGTCTAGCTCAACTTGGACAGATCGTCGAACTCCATTCGACGATCGCTGAGCTCAACTTCCACATATCGTCGAACATCATTCGATGATCGGTGAGCTCAGTTCGACGATCTTGACTCATTATTGGATCTCTATCTCTGAGCTCAGTTCGATGATCTTTGAGCTCAGATCGACGATATTTTGTTGCTGTATAAGTCCATATCGATGAGCTCAGTTCGACGTTAGTAGAGCTCAGTTCGACGTTTTCTGATGACTTCAAGGATTTTCAAGATTCAAAATCAGATCAGTTAAGGAGTTATTCTGCAATTAATTCAGAAGATTTTCTAGCCGTTTTCATTTATTTCTGGACCAAGTTTCAAGGGATTATCAAGGAATGTTTCTTTGGACTTTCCTCCAGAAGACATTTTTGCAATTAAGGATGCAATTAATGCAGGCCAACGGTTATTCTTGACAGAGGATATTTTTCTATTCAGTACCAAAGAATAAAAGATAAGAATTTTTGAATCTCTTAGAGATATCACAACACTCAGAACACAGACAAGAAGAAGAACAAGAACAATATATTCTCTGTCTCAAAGAATTCTCTGAAGAACACACATCCAAGGAGATCAAACTTTCTGAAATCTTCTGATCTCTCTTGTCTCAAGTGTTCAAGGCCAACATCTTTCAAGAATCCAGACACCTAACATTTCAGCTATTGCTGAAATCATCTTTTGCTGGAGATCAACTTCTGAAGGCCTATCACCCTACAGTAAAGCTTCTTTTCCTGAACATCTCAAGGACTCAGGGGGAGCTTTGACACCATCAAATCCACATAGTCTTCTCAGCTGCTTTGAGAAAGAGAAGACTTCCATCACTCTCACACCCCCATCTCTGTAAAGGGTTTCTCAAACTCCCTTCAAAAGTTTGAGCTTGGTTTTTGAGCACCTTGTCAAAAGCTCATTGGTGGCAAGACACCTGATAAAAAAATCTGATTTGGTTTTTGAGCACCTTATCAAAAGCTCATTGGTGCCCAGGACACCTGATCAACTCATCCTGCAGTGGATTCCTACCTAGTGTGGTAGAAGAGTGGATGTGCCCAAGTTTAGGGGAACCACTATAGTTCCTTGTGTCGTCTAGCTTGCTTGTCTTTATTTTTGTTTCTGGCTGTGATTGTTCTGTGATTATTTTGTGACTAGTTTAGTTCTGTGATTAGATTTAATAATTGCTTTCCTGCTCACTCAGATTACAACAATTGTTGTAAAAAGTTTTCAAGCACCATATACTCTATTCCCCCCCCTCTAGAGTATATCAGATCTAGCTGCACTTTCAATTGGTATCAGAGGCAGGTTGGTTAAACAGACCACACCTTGGTGGTTGCACAGGCTAACACCTGAACCCAAAGATTCCTAGTTAGATCTGTTTTCTTTTGAGTTTGCTATTAGGTTTTGTTTTCACAAATCATGGCCCAAAGCAAAGATTATGCTAGCACCAGACCTCCAGTGTGCAATCTATCCAAGTTTGCACTTTGGAAAGCAAGGATCAGATTATACATGAATTCTATTAACGAGGATATTTTTAACTCTGTTTTGACAGTTTGTCCAAGACCTCCAGAGAACTCAAGTACAAATGTTGTTCAACCTCCATCAGGAACAGATGCTGACATCAAGAAATGGAAGGTAGATGATGCCAAGGCTATGAACATCTTAGCCCAGACAATGTCTGATGACATCTTTCAAAAGGTGGCTGAATGCAATTCAGCAAAGGAAATTTGGGACAAACTCTCTGAAAGAGTCTCAGGCTCAGCTGATGAGAGAAAGAATAGGAGATCTCACCTCATATCTTAATATGAGAATTTCAAGAAGGGAGAAACTGAGTCAGTGGGAGATATGTACAGCAGGCTCAGTCTAATAGTCAGTGAACTCAAGACATTGGATAAAGAGATCTCACTAACTGAACTGAATGACAAAATTCTAATGTGCTTCCCTAGCACTTGGGATTCAAGAATCTGGCCAATCAAGGATTCCAGAAGTTTGAATGAGATCACCACTGAAGCTCTATTGGGTAAGCTCAAATCTTATGAGCAACTCATCAAGAATAGAGAAGAAGAACAGAAGGCTGCCTCACCAGCCACAAGAAAAGAGAAAATAATAGCCTTCAAGACAACTGAAGATCAGCCTGAAGACAAAGTCACAGGCAATGATGAACTGCTCAGTCTGTTGGTTAAAAGATTTTACAAGATGGCCAGAAAGGACTTCAGAAGGAGATCATACAAGGAGCATGATAAGCCAAGGTATGATAAGTCAATTAATAATAAGGAAATTGTCTGCTTTGGTTGCAGGAAACCAGGGCATATTGTTCTTGACTGTCCAGAAAACAAAAACAAGGACAGAAGGGACAAGAAAGAAAGAAGAAAGGAGAAAGACTCCAAGAGGAATGGCAATGGCAAACCCTCCTCAAGCAAAAACAAACACACAAGAAAGGGGTTTGTTGCTGAATCCTGGAGTGAGACTGAAGAGGAGTCAGAAGCCTCATCCAGCTCCAGTGATGATGAAGATGATGCAGAAGAGAAAGAGTTCTGCATGATGACAATCAATGCCTCACAACATAATTCAGATGAAGAAGAGTCAGAGTCAGATTCAGAGACTCAACCTGAAGAAGATCAAGTAATTAGTTCATTTGATTTTATTTCAGAGGACTTTAAATCTGAATTTAAAGCATTATGTTTAGACCTGCTAAAATCTGAGAGAGAAATTATCTCTCTCAGAAATCATTTATCTGAACATAATACTTTAAAGTCAGAAAACCTCAAACTCTCTCAGGAGTTGGAGTGCTGTAGGGAGCAGATAGCTTCACTGAAAAGTGAGCTATCTGAGGCCAAGAAGCTTGAAGAATCCCTTAATGGGAGAAGCATCAAGCTGATGGACATCACAAGCACAGTGAACTCCAGACTCAATAGTACACTGGGCTTGGGTGCTTCATCCAGCCAACCCATATTTCTAACAACTCCAATCAAATTCATTTCTGATAAAGAAAAGGGAGTTGTAGAGGTAGCTAGGAAAAATTCTGATCTGCCCCAGAAAACTAAGACCCAGCAGAAATCGTCGAACGGAGATCGACGATCGCCGAATACAGATCGACGATCTCAGGCAAAATCGTCGAACTCAGGTCGACGATCTCAAGTTCCTGAACTCTGCCATAGTCGACCGTCGAACGGAGCTCGACGATCTGACCCAAGATCGTCGAACGCAGCTCCACGATCGTCGAACAAAGGTCAGAGCTCTGGAAAGTCTTTCAAGGGCAAATCAAAATCCAGTCCTAAGGGTCCTTCATCCCAAATCTTTAACCCTTATACTGAATGGATTATACCTCCAAGGAGAAATCATCCTGAAGGATATAAGAGTCAACCTGGGATGTCTTTTATTTCAGAATTTAAAGGTTATCAACCTAGGCCCAAGTTAAACTGGGTCAAAAATAAATGAATTATTTTATGTGCAGGTGAAGACCTATCCAACATCTAACCAGCAATGGTACTTGGATAGTGGGTGCTCTAAGCACATGACAGGAAACAAGGACAACCTCACATCCTTTAGAGCCAAGCTTGGACCCAAAGTTATCTTTGGTGACTCAAACTTTGGACAAACTAAAGGATATGGTGCAGTCCAGATTGGATCAGTAACATTCAAGAAGGTAGCTTATGTGGAAGGACTGAAGCACAACTTAATAAGCATCAGTTAGCTGTGTGATGAAGGCTACTAGGTGACCTTCAGCAAAGCATTATGCAAAATCAAGTTAGAGGACAACACAACTGTGTTGACAGGTAAAAGAAAAGGTAACATCTATCTAGTAGATTTTCTTTCAACAGATGTAGATATTTGCCTGTTCAATTCTGTTTGTAGACCAAATATTTTATGGTACAAGAGACTAGAACACCTAAACCTTAGAACTATTGCTAGGCTATCCAAGGACAACCTTGTTAGAGGACTACCTTCTGGCCCCTACAAGAAGGAAGGACTCTGCAGGGTTTGTCAATTAGGCAAGCAAACTAAAAATAGTTTTAAGTCACTTAATAAGAGTGATTCACCTAGGATATTATATCTGTTACACATGGATCTTTTTGGACCAATCACAGTATAAAGCCTAGGAGGGAAATCTTACACTTTAGTAGTTGTATATGACTTCTCTAGATTCACTTGTGTGTTTTTTCTAAGGAAGAAGTCTGATAACTTTAAGTGTCTAACAGAGTTTCTCAAATGTATACAGATTGAGTTCAATACTCACATTGCCCTGATCAGAAGCGATCATGGGACAGAGTTTGATTCTCTTCTTATGCAAGAGTTCTGTCAGAGTGAAGGGATCAGGCATACTTTCTCAGCTCCTAGAACTCCTCAACAAAATGGGGTAGCTGAAAGGAAAAATAGAACCCTTATTGAATCTGCCACTACATTGTTGTCAGATGCTCACCTTCCTCTATCCTTTTGGACATTGAACACCTCCAACTATGTGCTGAATAGAAGTTTGATACATAAACTAAAGGGAAAGACTCCCTATGAATTACTCAAAGGGAAGAAACCTAAAGTTGATTATTTTAGAGTTTTTGGCTGTATTTGCTACATAAATAATAATGACAAGAAATATTTAGCAAAATTTCAAGCTAAAGCTGATGAAGGAGTGTTTCTGGGATACTCCATGATCAGCAAGGCTTATAGGGTCTATAATAAATCATCTCTAAAATTTGAGGAATCTGTTCATTTATCATTTGATGAATCTAACATGTCTTTCAAGGAGAAGATCCCTTCTACCATAGAACCTTTGCTGGAAAATTCTCTTGTTGAATACTTGAACAAGTTATAGGTTACTCAAAGGGATGAAAGCAGTGAAGATGAAGAAAATATTCAACATATTGAAGAACAACTTGAAGAGCCAGTTGTTGTACCACAAGAGGAAACAACAACACAGGTTGGTGAACAATCAACACCCCCTGTTGATTTAGTAACATCAAGAGACCATCCAATTTCCCAAATAATTGGAGACATCTCAGCTGGTGTGCAAACCAGAAATCAGGTCAACCAAAACCTGTTGCACACCTGCTTCCTATCTCAAATTGAACCTCAGTCCACTCATAATGCAGAGCAAGATCCACACTGGATCATTGCAATGCAAGAAGAGTTGCATCAATTTGAAAGGAACAAAGTATGGGAACTAGTGCTAAAGCCTAAGGATCACTCCATTGTTGGAACAAAGTGGGTGTTCAGAAACAAACTGGATGATCAAGGAGTAATTGTAAGAAACAAGGCAAGGTTAGTTGCTCAGGGATATTCTCAAGAAGAAGGAATAGACTATGACCAGACTTTTGCACCAGTTGCAAGATTGGAAGCCATCAGAATATTTTTAGCTTATGCAGCACATAAAGGATTCAAGGTATATCAGATGGATGTCAAAAGTGCATTTCTAAATGGAGACATCAAAGAAGAAGTATATGTCAGACAACCTCCAGGTTTTATCTCTCCAACTTATCCTGATTATGTGTTCAGATTAAACAAAGCATTATATGGTCTCAAGCAAGCTCCTAGAGTATGGTATGAGACCCTAGCATGCTTCCTTTTGAAAAATGGATTTATAAGGGGTAGAGTAAACCAAACTCTTTTCATTAGAACCCATAAGTCTCATACCCTACTAGTACATATTTATGTAGATGATATTATTTTTGGTTCTACTGACTCAAAATTGTGCAGAAGGTTTTCCAACCTAATGCATTCTAAATTTGAAATGAGTAGCATGGGTGAGCTATCCTTCTTCCTAGGATTGCAAGTCAAACAGCATGCTGAAGGCATCTTTATTTCTCAAACCAAGTATGCAAATTTATTGGTTAAGAAATTTGGCATGTTTGAAGCATCTTGTATGAAAACACCTATGCCTACTAATGCTATATTGGATGCTGATGAATATGGGAAACCTGTTGATCAGACAACATATAGAGCAATGATTGGCTCTTTACTGTACCTTACAGCTAGTAGACCAGATATAATGTTTGCTACATGTATATGCGCTAGGTTCCAAGTAAGCCCTAGAGAGTCACACCTAACACTAGTCAAGAGGATTCTCAGGTATGTTAAAAGTTGTCCAAATCTAGGTCTCTGGTATCCAAAAGATTCAGCATTTGATTTAACTGGATTTTCTGATGCTGATTATGCTGGATGCAGAATTGATAGGAAAAGCACCAGTGGAACTTGTCAGTTCCTTGGTGACAGACTTGTCTCTTGGTTTTGTCTGAAACAAACTTCTGTGTCAACTTCAACTGCTGAAGCTGAATATATGGTTGTAGGCAGTTGTTGTTCACAAATCTTGTGGACTCAAAACCAACTCCTAGACTATGGCTACAACTTAGAGAAGTCTAAAATATTTTGTGATAACACCAGTGCTATTTCTATAGCTCAAAATCCAGTCCTCCATAGTAGGACAAAATACATAGAGATTAGGCATCACTTTTTAAGGGATAATGTTGAAAAGAATAAAATTGAACTACAATATATCCCAACTGATTTACAAAGGGGAGATATTTTCACCAAGCCCTTGGATGAAAAGAAACACACCTTCTTCCTAAATCAGTTAGGAATGTTAGATGGAGGAAGTCTTAAATAATATCCAAGATTTTAAAAGTTTAAAAATTGACCAAGACTAGGAAAACATCTTGATTTTTTCTTAGTGTCTAGAGTTTTTCTGGTCTCTGAACTGCGCTCGATGATTTTCCCCCGGATCGTCGAACGGAGATCGACGATTTTTGAAATCATCGACCTGAGTTCAGCGTTTCTCAGATAGTATGAACTATCTCTTCCGGTCAGCGATCGTCGAACGGCGCTCGACGATTTTGTTCTCTGAACGATCGTCGAACAAAGCTCGACGCTCTCCAATATTGTCGAACGGAGATCGACGATATTGAAGACTCTTCAGATTCCTTTAGAAGCCCCGATCGTCGAACTGAGTTCAACGATCTTTCCATTTCTGCGTCGAACCCTAATAGAAAATTCATTTTTCACCGTCATTCTCCTTTGCGCTTTCGATTTCTCTGCAAAAACTTTCTTTCCCTCCAAACATTTCTGCACTTGGTCGTTTTGTTTGTTGAATCATTGCAGGTAACTATGGCTGTTTCTGTTGCTGTTCTCGACGCCATGAAATTTGACGCCGGCTTTGACATAGACATGGAATCCTTCAGCACGACAGACCAGGTTTTTCAGGATATCTTAGAGTTATTCAAAGAGCAGAAACTTACTGCAATCATGACCACAAGGATTAAGCTTGCTTCTGATGAGATTAACGAATGGGTCTACACTACCCACAATCAGGATCACAACACCATTGTTGGATCAATCTCTGGTACTCAGGTACCCATGACCCCAACAATTCTGACAGAGGTTTTTGAGTTAAGAACTGGTGGAGATTCTACTGATTTGTCTGGAGAAGAATATGCTGACTTGCTTGCCGGAATGGGTCATTCTGAGGCTAACCCTAGCAAGCTGTTGAAAAAGAATCTGTCTGTGGAATATAGATTCCTGGCTGATGTAGTTGGGAAAGTCCTATTGGCTAAGCACTCTGCCCATGATACAATTTCCAGGTATCAGCTCTGCCTAATGGGAGCCATAGTAGACAGGAAGAATCTGAACTGGGGAGAGGTCTTCTTTGACCTAATTAAGAAGAAAATTAACAAAAGTTTTGTAAATTTTGGAAGGATATTAGGCATTTTTCTGCAGAATAGGTGCTCTGCATTGCTGGTATCCTCTAGGATTCACATAAATGCTTCCAAGAGACTGTCTTGTGCCCTTTTTGGTAAATGGGACAGGCAGATCATCAAGCCCAGCAGGCCCTCTTCCAGCACTCCTTCAAGCACCAGGACTGTCAGAGTCACTTCCCCTCAGGTCTCTGCCCCTGCAGCTGACCTGCCTGCTGATGCCTCTCCTCCTCCTCCAATTCCATCTCTTCCAATTCCATCTACCATTCACACTCCATCCACTATCATCATCTCTAGCCCTTCTCCAACATCTATACCATCTCCAATCCCTACTCTTCCAACCACAGAAGACCAATTCCATCCATTATACTCCTACTCTCAAACAGACATTGCTACTTCATCACCCTCCATTCCATCCTTCAACCTCATTGATGATTCCTTCATGGATGACTCACCATCCTCTCCTCCTGAGCTACCCTCATCCTCAACATCTTACCAAGATCTTCTGCAAGAGATCATTGATCAACCCACCTTCACCCCATCTATCTCCATCCCACTGTTCTCCATCACCACCTTACCCACACCTCAACCATCTCTTCCTCCATACACTACCTCTCCACTACCATCACCAACAGCTACACCTCCATCCTCTACCTCTGCTCCAGTCACTACTGAGCAAGTAGATATTCCATCCCTTGCTGACAGGCTTTAAGAATTGCTATCCCCCAGGCTATCTCTTCTTTTTGAGACCTCCTTGGCTCCATTAATCCAGTCAGTGGCAGCTCTTTCTTCCAGGCTCTCCTCTTTATTCCCTCAGGCAGCCCCTTCAGCAGTGTGCCTTGATCCAGCTCTGTCTGAATCTAGGCAGGGGGAGATGCCCTATGAAGTGAGCCTACCTGCTACTGTTCTTGCTGTTTCAGTGAGCCTGTCTGCTGCTGTTCTTGTTGTTTCTTCAGTTCTTGCTACTGCTACTGCTGCTGCTGATGTGTTTCAAGATCCAGTTCCACCTCCTATTGCAGTCTTTTCAATAGACCTCAGGTCTTTGCTCTCAGAATTTGATTCAATGTATTTCAGTTGTCTGCCAGAGAAAGCTTGTCTTCCAGAGATAGTTTATATCCAGCCCCATGAGGATTTGCTCAAGGCCCTTGTGCCCTTCTCTTGTTGTGACCCCAGCATCATCACTTTCTTTGTTAACTCAGTTTATGCTGCTGCTACTCCTGCTGAAAGCAGTGTTGTTGTTTCTGATGTTGCTGCCCTTTCTGCTGAAAATTTTGTTGATACTATTGCTGATACTGCTGATGAGTCAACTTCTAAGGAGATCCTTATGACAGAGGCACATGAGTTTGAGCCCTCTGTATTTTCTGATGATATTTCTGCTGCTGATATTGATGTTTCTATTAGTGAAACTGCTGCTGCCCCAACTGCTGTCATTACTGCTCCTGAACCTTCTGTATATATTGTTGTTACTGCTGCTTCAACCTCTGCTTCTGCTTCAACTTCAACTGCCACACCTTTAGTATCTGCTGCTGTTACTGCTGCTTCAACTCCTGTTACCAGTTCTGTATCTACTCCTGCTTCAACCCAGCTCAAGAAAGAGTTGATGAAAAGGATTGATGCTCTTTATGATGAGCAAAGCTCTGAAAGTGATGAGTTTAAGACAGATTCTGATGATTCTTCTGCTACCATTGCCAGAAAGAGAAAGGCAAGGAGCAAAGCCATGAAGAGAGTACCTCCAGCAAAGGTCAAGGACAACAATGACATACCATATTATATCCTTCATGATTGCCCCATAACTGAGCACTGGATGCAGTATGCAAAGAATCAACTTAAAGCAATGAAGAAGAAAATGAAATATGAAAAAGGATCTTCTCAATTCCAACATCCTCATCCTCCTCCACCACCTCCTCCTGATGCAGGTGCAGGTGGAAGTTCAGCTGCTCAACCCCCTGCTAGAAGTCAAACCCCCTATCAGCCACATGCCAGATCTTATCATAGGGGAAGCCAGTCCAGGGGCTCTCAATCCAGAAGAGGAGGCTATAGAGGCAATCAAAGAGAATTCCAGGTTTACTCTAAAGGATACTCAAGGCAACATCCGTACTCCAGGGAAGGACAAATCTCATCTGACACCACCTCTGGTCCTTTTCCCTATAAATTGAAGGAAACAGTTTCATCCAGGCCTCCTCAGGATAATCCATCTAATAGATATGAGCCACCAGTATCATTTGAAGACCCTGAGAACAATCCAGCTGCTTGGACTGCAAGGACGAAAGAACTTACTGCACTAGACCAGATTAAGAAAGCTAGAGAGCAAGGCAAAGACTCTTACAACATCACTATAATGTCTGAACAGAGAAAGAAAGAGTTGGAAAGATATGGGTCAGGCAAATTCTTTGATTCTGATAGATACATGGAGCTGCATCCTGAAGCTGTAGTTCCCAGGCCCAAACAGCAAACCACTTTAGGTGCAGCAGATGATACAAGATCAAAGAAAGAAGCTCTCAACCCCAATAGAGAAATCAAACTCATTAAGAGCAAGGAAAAGAAATGACAATGTAAGGTGACAATCATCTTAACTTCTGATTATTATCTAGGATGATATATATATCTGTGGTTCTGCAATGTCCAGCTTTTTGTTTTTTTTGTATTGCTGCTTGTATGTTGTTATTTAATTTTTCGAAACTCTGTAAATAGTAATCCTAACCCAAATAGGGGGAGATTGTTTGAACACCCTATTACTAATTTGGGTCAGGATCACTATGTCTCTAGGAAACCAATGTTTGACCTCCTGTATAGCTCAAAGGTCAATTAGAATTGAGTCTAAGGTTTAGAAGGCTAGGTTTGGAAGCTGCCCTCAAGTCCAAGAATTTTTCAGTTTGAGACTAAGTCATATCGTCGAGCTCAGCACGACGATTCGTCGAACTCCGATCGACGATCGTCTAGCTTAACTTGGACAGATCGTCGAACTCCATTCGACGATCGCTGAGCTCAACTTCCACATATCGTCGAACTCCATTCGACGATCGGTGAGCTCAGTTTGACGATCTTGACTCATTATTGGATCTCTATCTCTGAGCTCAGTTCGACGATCTTTGAGCTCAGATCGACGATATTTTGTTGCTGTATAAGTCCATATCGCTGAGCTCAGTTCGACGTTAGTAGAGCTCAGTTCGACGTTTTCTGATGACTTCCAGGATTTTCAAGATTCAAATTGAGATCAGTTAAGGAGTTATTCTGCAATTAATTCAGAAGATTTTCTAGCCGTTTTCATTTATTTCTGGACCAAGTTTCAAGGGATTATCAAGGAATGTTTCTTTGGACTTTCCTCCAGAAGACATTTTTGCAATTAAGGATGCAATTAATGCAGGCCAACGGCTATTCTTGACAGAGGATGTTTTTCTATTCAGTACCAGAGAATAAAAGATAAGAATTTTTGAATCTCTCAGAGATATCACAACACTCAGAACACAGAAAAGAAGAAGAACAAGAACAATATATTCTCTGTCTCAAAGAATTCTCTGAAGAACACACATCCAAGGAGATCAAACTTTCTTAAATCTTCTGATCTCTCTTGTCTCAAGTGTTCAAGGCCAACATCTTTCAAGACTCCAGACACCTAACATTTCAGCTGTTGCTGAAATCATCTTTTGCTGGAGATCAACTTCTGAAGGCCTATCACCCTACAGTAAAGATTCTTTTCCTGAACATCTCAAGGACTCAGGGGGAGCTTTGACACCATCAAATCCACATAATCTTCTCAGCTGCTTTGAGAAAGAGAAGACTTCCATCACTCTCTCACCCCCATCTCTATAAAGGGTTTCTCAAACTCCCTTCAAAAGTTTGAGCTTGGTTTTTGAGCACCTTGTCAAAAGCTCATTGGTGGCAAGACACCTGATCAAAAAATCTGATTTGGTTTTTGAGCACCTTATCAAAAGCTCATTGGTGCCCAGGACACCTGATCAACTCATCCTGCAGTGGATTCCTATCTAGGGTGGTAGAATAGTGGATGTACCTAAGTTTAGGGGAACCACTATAGTTCCTTGTGTCATCTGGCTTGCTTGTCTTTATTTTTGTTTCTGGCTGTGATTGTTCTGTGATTATTTTGTGATTAGTTTAGTTCTGTGATTAGATTTAATAATTGCTTTCCTGCACACTCAGATTACAACAATTGTTGTAAAAAGTTTTCAAGCACCATATACTTTATTCCCCCCCCCCCTCTAGAGTATATCAGATCTAGCTGCACTTTCACTGCGGTCTCAATTTTTCTATCCGCGCGGATTGATTTAGGGTTGACGGTTTACTGTATGCAGGTCGCGCGGGTAGCTTCAAGGAGCCAGGAGTTTGGCTTTGACTTCGGTCAAGTGCTTGGAAGTTGTGCGGTCTCTGCGGATTCAGTAGGAGGACACTCTGCAGCTTGTCAGTTCTGTTTCATCTTTGCCAGCTTCAATAACCTGTCCGCCGGCTTCAGGCGTGTAGGGGGTGTTCCTTAGTTCAGCTTCAGTAGGAGACAAATAACGGTGTGTCTGCACGGCCTCGCGGCTTCGGCGGACTCCGTGGCTATTCGGCGGATTGCAGCTTAAGTTCGGGTGATCTCAGCGGACTCGGCGACCTCGGCGACCTCAGCGGTCTCGGCGGACTCCGGTGTTGTCCGCCCGGCTTGTTTTTGGTGCATTCTGTTTACAGCTGTTTATACTAGTGAAATCATGTCTCGCTACGTATACCTCGCATTGTTAAGAAGTGAATGTATAAAAGATCTGCTTGTGCTTCCATTGTTTGTTGGGTTATCCTTGTTCCTTGGTTTTCCGCTGGTTCAACGTGCGAACTGGGTAGTGCCGAAGATATTAATTTGGCATTTGGGCTACCTTGCTGACCACGCTGAGAAAATTTTAACATGGTATCAGAGCCAGGTTCAGTTGCATGAGCAGAAGTCAACCAGTGTTGTTACTCAGTGATTGAGTGGTGATCAACCTGTGTTGTTGCTTGGAGCTTCTGAAAGTTTGCCAACAGGTGTTGCAATGGAAGGGAGCTTTGCAAGGGGTCTTGGCATTGAACTCTTAACGCCGATTAACTTCAAGAAGTGGAAGTCGTGCATGAAAAGTTATCTTCTTGGTAAGGAGCTGTGGGAAGTCGTCGGTGGTGACGACAGACAGGAAGTCACTTCTGCTTTCGGTACTGCTGAGCAGGTTAGGCTCTGGAGAAGAATAAATGCTAATGCGGAGTTCATTCTGAAGAGGGTCGTGTCTCCGGAACTGTTTGATCACATCGTTGGATGTGAGTCGGCTACTGATATTTGGACAACCATTGATGAGTTGTTCAATAGGAATAATGTGGCGCGGCTTCAGTTTTTGGAGAATGAGTTCGCCAGGGCAACTCAGGGAGACCTTTCCATCTCCAAGTACTTCTTAAAGATGAAGAGCTTGTGTGCTGAGCTGTCGGCACTGGATCCTAATGAGCCTATCTCTGAGGCTAAGATGAAAAGGAACATTATCCACGGCTTGCGGAAGGAGTATGTGGCATTTGTCACATCTGTTCAAGGGTGGGCTACTCAGTCGTCTTGCTGGAGCTGGAGAATCTGCTTGCATCGCAGGAAAGCTTGGCAAGGCAGATGGCTGGAGTGAATCTTAATCAGGAAGGCAGCAAAGCTCTCTTCTCAGGCAAGAAGAAAGGATGGGAAGGGAAGAAGAAGAAGAAGAAGGTGCAGGCCGCTGGTGAGAAGGAGACTTCAACTTCATATCAGCCGGAGAGGAGCGATGCTCCTAAGTACTGGAAGAAGAACTTGAAGTGCTACCGGTGTCATCAGCGAGGGCACTTCAAGCGGGACTGCAAGGTCAAACTGCAGCCTGGGCATGCTGCGGGAAAGGAGGAAACTTGCTCGAGAAGTGAAGAAGCAAAATGGGGCGGAGCTTTCATGACGAGCACTTGTGTCCGGGCCTTGTCTGCTGAGGACTTCAATGGCGAGTGCATTGTGGACTTCGGGTGTGGTCATCACCTCACTGGAGACAAGTCGAAGTTCACCTCCATGCAGGCTTACTCAGGTAATGAAGCTATTATCACTGCTGATAATACTGTTTTTGCAGTAGATAAAGAGGGGGTCGTGTGTTTGGGTAGTGATCAGGGGCCACTCATGTTAAGGAGTGTGTATCACGTGTCGGGCATGAAGAAGAACCTCTTCTCGGTGACCAATGCGGTGGACGCTGGTTATCACGTTCTGTTTGGGCGAACAGACGTGAGGTTCCTTCGCAACGTATCAGCGGTGAAGGCTGATGTTGCTCATGTAGGGAGGATGGTGAAGAACTTGTTTGTTCTTGCCACCAATTCATATGTTGATAGGATGAGGGCCAATGATAGCACTGCTATCTGGCATGAGAGGCTGGGGCATGTTAGCATGGACAAGCTGAAGTCGATGGCTAGTAGAAGTCTGGTGAAGGGGTTGCCTAAGTTGTCTTCCTTTGGTGACGGGCATGTTTGCGCGGGATGTCAATACGGTAAGGCACATCGCCTTCCGTTTGATAAATCACAAACAAGGAGAAAGAAACCATTGGAGTGCATACATGGCGACTTGATGGGACCGACGGTTACTGCAAGCCTTGGTGGAAGCAGATACATGCTTGTCTTGGTTGATGACTACTCAAGGTATACTTGGGTGTTCTTCTTAAAGGAGAAGTCGGAAGCCTTCCGTTTGTTTGTGGAGTTTAAGGAGTTGGTAGAAGGCCGGCTTGGCTTGCGGATCAAGAAGCTTAGAACGGATAACGGTGGTGAGTTTATCTCCTCAGAGTTTTCTAACTTCTGCAGGAAGCACGGGATCCAACGAGAGCTTACTTGTGCTCACACGGCACAACAAAATGTGGTAGCGGAGCGGAAGATCCATCATCTGACGGAGACCTACAAATGCTGGCTTCATGCGAAAGATGTTCCAAGGTCCTTTTGGGCGGAGGGGATATCTTGTGCTGCTTATGTCATCAACAGGATGCCACTCAGCCCTATCAACATGAAGACTCCTATTGAGCTGTTGCTGAAGGAGAAGCCGAGTGTGGGACACCTTAGGGTGTTCGGTTCAACTTTCTACGTGCATGTCCCGGATGCTTCACGGACAAAGCTGGATGCGAAGGCAAGGAAACTTGTCTTTGTTGGCTACGATGAGCGGAAGAAGGGATGGAAATGCATGGACCCTGTGACGAAGAAGTTCGTGGTGTGAAGAGACGTTGTATTTGACGAGCTGACGTCATATGGAGGTGGCTCGGTTGAGCTAACCAGAAGTAGCAAGGTTGATGAAGCACCGGTGGTGGCTGCTGAAGGCTTGGAAGAGGAGCTTGCTGTTTCACCAGCAACTCCTGTTGCTTCTAACTCTAAGGCTGAGCCTTCTGGCTCAGGATGCAGGGGGAGCACTGCTCAATGCTTGCCCCAAGTAGGAGTTGAGCCCGAAGAAGCAACAGAAGCAGCGAGCAAGGAGCTGACCCTTCGAAGATCGTAGAGGGTTGTAAAGCCACCGGCTCGGTACTATGATGGGAATGCAGTGAGCTTTGTCTCCTGCTTCTTTGTAGGTCCTCTGGATGAGCGAGAGCATGTAAACTTCAACGAGGCCACTGGAGTGAAGGAGTGGGAAGGTGCCATGAAAGAAGAGATGGATGCTCTGAAGAAGAATGAAACCTGGGACCTTGTGCCCAAGGTTGATGGCATTACTCCGGTTACTTGCAAGTGGGTGTATAAGTTGAAGAAGAAGGCTGATGGGAGCATTGATAGGTTCAAGGCTCGCCTGATCGCTAGAGGATTCTCACAGCAGTATGGAGAAGACTATGGGGAGACATTCAGTCCAGTTGCGAGGATGACTTCAGTAAGAGTGGTGATCGCCTTGGCTACTAGCAAGGGATGGAGGTTGTGGCAACTCGATGTGAAGAATGCCTTTCTTTACGGAGAGATTGACAAGGACATCTTCATGGATCAGCCACTTGGTTTTGTCTCTGAAAAGCATCCCGACTATGTCTGCAAACTCAGGAAGGCTCTCTATGGGTTGAAGCAAGCTCCTAGAGCTTGGTATGGGAAGATTGCAGAGTACTTGCAATTCTGTGGATACCTTGCTTCTAACTCGGATTCAAGCTTGTTTGTCAAGAAGAAGGGGGAGCTACAAGGCTTGGTCCTATTGTATGTGGATGACATGATCATCACAGGGAATTCGGAGGGGGAAGCAACAAGGCTCAGGGCTGAGCTTGCTATACGCTTCGAGATGAAATACTTGGGAGAGCTTCATCACTTTCTCGGTCTTGAAGTGGAGAGGAAGGAGTGCGGGGTTCTTATTTGCCAGAAAGGGTTTGCTGATCGCATTGTGAAGCGGTTCGGCATGGGCGAAGGGAAGAAATGCTCTACTCCACTGGAACCTGGGCAGAAGCTTTGACGAGATGAGGGAAGGGTTCTTCATGATCCCTTGGTGTTCAGAGCCCTTGTTGGGAGCTTGATTTACCTGACGATTACAAGGCCGGATATTTCTTATGCTGTTGGCCGAGTAAGTCGGTATATGCCTGAACCAAGGCAATCTCATCTAGTGGCGGCGAAGAGTATTCTGAAGTATGTCAAGGTGACTTCTGACATGGGACTCCTCTATGGAAGGGACTCGGAGTTTGCGTTGCTTGGGTACACGGATGCTGACTATGGCGGTGATTCGGATGATCGGAGGTCTACTTCAGGTTATGTGTTCACTTGCGGTTCAGCTAGCATCTCGTGGTGTAGCAAGAAGTAGGACTCGGTGTCCGTCTCAACTACGGAGGCAGAGTATAAGGCTTCGGCCTTGGCTGCTCAGGAAGCCATCTGGTTGAGGAGGCTTGTAGAGGATGTTCATGAAGAAGTGCAAGGGCCCACTTTACTCCGGGGTGACAATGAGAGTGCTCTAAAACTGGTTAACAATCCAGTGTGTCACGCTAGGACCAAGCATATAGAGATCGATCACCATTTCATCAGGGAGAAGGTGTTGGAGGGGTCTCTGCTAGTCGGGCATGTTCGGAGTGAAGATAATCTTGCTGACATCTTCACGAAGCCACTGTCAATAGGGCCCTTTGAGTGCTTGCGCAGCTTGCTGGGCTTGGTCACCACTTCCCACTTCAAGGGGGAGTGTTAAAATTTATGAAGTGGAAGTGGTTGACGGGACAGGCCGGGCGGCCTGGGCGGACAGTGTTGGCGGACTAGGCGGACTGGGGGGACTGCGATGTGCGGCCTGGTGGAAGGTCTAGTGGAAAGCCGGCTGTCTTCTGAGCGTGTTGTTTGCATGGAGTCCGCGGACTGTGCGGCCTGGTATCTGCGGATAGGACGTTTGGCTTTGGTTTAGCCGAGGTGCGGCCTAAGCGGATAGAGGCTTGTGGACTGTTGCATTGCTCAGTGGCCATGGTGCAAGCTTGTGCTGATTGGCGGTTTGGCTCTTGTCCGCGGGAAGCTTGCGGACTGGCGTGTCCGCGGTGTGGGCTGTTGCGGACTGGGCTTAGAGCTTAGCTGAGGCCTTGTCAAGCTCTGGTGTTATAGTAGGTGCTTTGCTGTGGAGGTCATTGGCGTACTGGCTTATGGAGTCCGGGAGATGGCTGCTGCGTTGGGCAGGAGTGCGAGGAGCTTGCAGACTGCTGGCGGTCTGCGCTAAGGTGTTTGGCGGACGGGAGTTTGTGTCCTCCATGCTCGCATTGGCCTTTGATGGTTTTGGACTTGGTCACATTCTGTGCCAAGACCATGGTGTCCGCAGTATCCGCCAAGTCCGCTGATTGACCGGGCGGACTTGCTATCTGTCTTTGGTCGTGGACTTGTGGCGGATTGAGGCTTGAGTCTTGCGGACTTCCTCGGGTTTGTGCGGACAACCATTGAAGGGGGTTGCTGTCCTGCAGTGGTGGTAGGCTGTGCGGGCTGATGCCTTGTCCGCATAGCTTAGGCGGACTGAAGAGGGTTCGCCAAAGTTGCCTTACTCCTGGCGGTTTTCCTTGGTATCCGGCTAAGTACTTACGGCCTCGGCGGACGGTGTTTTTGCTATTGCGCGGGCTAGTGCGGTGTCGCTATCTCTAGGGCGGTGACCACACTCCTCACCTCGCCTATAAATAGGACCCCCCTGGCAGGTCTACAGTGTAACGCCCCGAAACTCAAAGGAGCAAAGGGGGACGTTTTGGGCCAGTTTGGGTTCTGGCTGCAGGCACACGGCCTGGGACACGGGCGTGTCCCAGGGCATGTCAAGCCTGTGTCGACACTAAGACGGGAAGTCGACACTTTGGTCTCGACATTGTGTCGAGACTGGGCACACGGCCTGCGACACGGGCGTGTCGCAGGGCGTGTCGACCCGTGTCGACACTTAGCCGCGAAGTCGACACTCTGCGTTCGACGAGTGGTCGAGACATGGCACACGGCCTGCGACACGGGCATGTCGCAGGGCGTGTCGACCCGTGTCGACACTCGTCCCGGGAAGTCGACATTTTGGTGCCGACAATGTGTCGAGACAAGGCACACGGCCTAGGACACGGGCGTGTCCAAGTCTGTGTCGATAGGTCGACGATCTTCGCTCGACGAAGTGTCTACTGTCGAGACCGTGTATACGGCCTGGGGTCCAGGCATGTTGAGGTGACACGTGTAAGGATACGGGCGTGTCCTAGAACCTGTGTAGTGCTCGGGTTGATTTTGGGGAAAAATGATGGGGGTACACGGCCGGCCACACGGCCGTGTCACGTGGAACAAGGGCATGTCAGCTCGAACACGGGCGTGTTCGATACCCGTGTGAGGTTCCAGGCGAGCCGATTTTGACGGCGAATGAGGCACACGGCCCTGGACACGGGCGTGTTCCAGGCCGTGTTCGGTCCAGATTGGGCATTTCAGTCCCGAATCAAAGCCGTTCGTTTCCTTATTTTGAGATCCAACGGCTGGGGGTTGTTCCTGAAGGGATATAACCGGGATTGGACTTAGAAACCCTCACTTTTCATGAGTGGTTAGCTTTCTAAAACCTTAGAGAAAGTAGAGAGCCAAGGAAGGAAGAAGGAGCTAGATCCCGCCATTGGAGGAGCTTCGAAGCTCCGAATCGCGAGCCGACTCCGGATCCACGGAGGCAAAGCTAGTGCGGTGCTTTTCATCCGATTACTTTTCAATGGCGCCAAAGAGGAACGCTAGGGTAACGATCCTCATCTTGAGCATGAGTAGCTCTCTTTCTTTGCATAGGAAGCCCGCTCTCGCGAGTTTACGGAGAGTTGGAGGCGTTCCTTCGGGTAGATATGTGAATTCCCCGTTGTTTAGAGTCCGTAAGCGAGAACGGACATAGGCATGATGTGTGAAGCCTACCCAGACATGTTGGTCTGGATCGGTGATGTTGCATTACATAATGCCAGGGAAGACTCCGTGCTATTGGTTGTTTTTCGGATTTTCTACGCGGTAGATTGCAGCAGGGAGCCTTGGGTACTAACCCAAAGGTGCACCTGGAAAACTGGGCGGATACGAGATCTTGCCAACTTGGTGGCCTGAGCGCCAACTTGAACATAACCGGTTATGTGAATTGTGATGGATATGGGACTCGGTGGAAGTTTGACCCGCGCATTTGACTTAAAGTGTCGTTGCGATGTGAGCACGAGTTAGATGGAACCGTACCCGTTCTATGTCGTTCGGTTAAAGAGACCTAAAGGCACGTGGCACTTACCGTTGGCATAGATTAGGGTCTTCGGCGGTCAATTGATTAAATTGTCGTGACCCAGGCCAGGAAGACAAATTGCTCATAGGTTTGGCCGTCAAAGTGACGGTGGTGAGTCCGGAATGTCTATGGCTTTAATTGACGTGGCATCGACCGATTCACCGAGAATGTGCCCTGAGAACCTGGGGCGTGTGGCCGTGCGAGCCAACGTATGTGATGAAATGGCTATATGTTTATATTGCTTGCTTATCCTAATGAAATGCAGGGAAGGAGCATCGTCGTCCCGAGGTGGGGGCGGGATCGTTTTAATTTGGTCAGCATTGCTGACCGTTGCCTTGTTTTGCCACCGTGCGGTGGTTTGTTGCTTGCAGGTGCAGCTGGACCAAGCGGTCAATAGCGGGCTAAAGCCCGAATGCGAAGCCGGCCCTTGAAGGCCTAATTGGAAGTGTTTACTGCTTTATTCATGTGTGACCGGCCTGCGTGCCGTGGTTTGTAAAACATGTAATTTGAAGTGAAACATTTTGTAAGGCCTTAAGGCTTATTTTGGGTATTTTGTATAACATTCCTATTTTGTATTAGTGGACATTCATGCTCTAATGCTGGGTTCTTTAGTGCAACTTTTATAAACTGCTTCCGCTAGAATGCTCTGTGTAGAACGTTGAGATTGGTTGGATGGTTTCCATAAGTAACCACCCGGTCTGTCTGTGACATACGGCGTCGGGCCCCGGCCGGACCTACTGCTTTATGCTATGTGACGGATAGGGGGTGTTACAATTTGGTATCAGACTACTTGTTTTGGTTGGGCTTAAAGTGAATTCGTGGGCGAATTCTTTTTAAGGGGTGGTGATCACAGTGTGTGCGTCATCGTAATAACAGTAAAAAGAACCCATGAATGTCCACTTAGGAATGAAAATACTCGTGTTTGAGGAACCTGCGTGTTCCTATAATTGTTGTTTTCAATTTATTTGGTCGCTTAACGGTGTTTTGTACCACTATAGGTGACCAAAAGTGGTGTTGGGCCGTCAGAACGCCGAGTTTCTGAGGCTAGTAGTGCACCGGATGTTGCTCCTGCAACACCTCTGTCGGCTGAGAATATTCGATTGGTGGCTGAAGAGGTGTTGGCCGTGATAAATGCGCAGCCTGCAAGGCAAACGCAGCAGCCCGCTCCTGTGATGGAGCAAGAACCTCTTCAAGAGGCTGAGCCGAGGAGAGTGGAGCAAGTGGTTGTGGAACCGGTGGTGCCAAGGAGGGCAACTGAGAGGCAGCTTAAGCATGTAATGAGCTTTAACCTTCCGTTATTCTCGGGGTTGGGAACCCCATCTCAGGCTGAAGACTGGCTCTCCAGGGTGAAGAGAGTCATGACAGCAACGGAGACGGAGGAGTGGCAAATGACCACCATCGCTACGTTCCTTTTGGACGGTGAAGCGAGAATGTGGTGGGAAGGATTGGAGCTGCATCATTTGAGAGGTAGACAACTGATAGACGTTCCAATGGAAGAGTTCTCGGGATTGTTCTTAGCAAGATACCTCCCTTTTACTCAGAGGATTTCGATGGAGAACGAATTTCTGAAGTTGGTTCTGGGTGAGAAGAGAGTGGATGAATATCTCCAGGAGTTCACTCGTTTAAGTCGTTATGCTAGCTCCACCATCATGGATGAGGAGCGCAAGACTAATCACTTCTATGAAGGCTTGAGAGATGAGTTGAGATTACTACTCTCGGGGTCGATGACGCAGGGTTTCTTAACCTTGGTCAACACTGCCCGGTCCTTGGAGAAGGACATGAAGAATGTGCAAGCAAAGAAAGGCTTGGGTGATAGAAAATCTGAATTTAAAGTGCCGACTACTTCAAAGTCCGGCTATCGGAGGGCTTTCAAGAAGCATAGGACTTCGGGTCCAGCTCCTTCTGGTGCTTCTGGGGCGACTACGAGTCGGACCCCGGGCGTGTGTTTTACATGTGGAAAGACGGGGCACTTTGCCCGTGACTGTTGGAGCGGACGTCCTAAGTCCGAGAGGAAGCCGGGAGCTACCTATGAAGAGAAGGGAAAGGCGGTGGAGTCGAACGCATCCCATTATGCTCCGGCCCAACCAAGGGTTTACAATCTTGGCCAACAGGAGGCCATCAAACAGGCTGATGTGGTGACAGGTACGGTTTAATTTATAGCAAGTCAATTTCTTTAAATACTTGTTATGCACATGTTACCTTACCACTGCTTGTTTAGGATTTGTATTGATTTGCGAAAATCCGGCACGATCACTCTTCGATACGGGAGCTTCACACTCCTTCTTGTTTGAAGGATTTATATCATGCATCGGAGTCCCTTCTTCGATGGCGAAGGATAAGTTGGATGTGTTGTTGCCCAATGGGTGTTCGATGCGAGCGGATAGGATTTGCGATGTTAAGATTCATATTGGGGAGCTGGAGTTTGACCTGCGGGCGTCTTTACTTCCGTTGGTGGAGTTCGACGTCATATTTGGCATGGACTGGCTCTCGGAGCAGCAGGCCCATATAGATTGCGGTAGCAAGGAAGTTAAGCTGGGAGCGAGTCGTGAGCCGTCTTTTACTGGCTTAAAGGGGTCGAGCAAGACGTTGATGTCTGCTCTTCAGGTGGTGAAGGCGGTTCGTGCCGGAGAAGAACTGTTCTTTACACTAGTGGAGGTTGCAAAGCCGAAGCCCGCGTTGGATTGTATTTCAGTGGTATCGGAATACCCTGATGTGTTCCCCGCAGATCTTCCTGGAGCCCCGCCTCAGCGGGAGATAGATTTTACGATCGAGCTAGTGCCAGGTGCAAAGCTTGTGTCACGATATCCTTATCGGCTAGCGCCTAAGGAAATGGTGGAGCTGAAAGTTCAACTGCAAGAGTTGTTGGAGCAAGGGTATGTGCGCCCGAGTTCTTCGCCTTGGAGCGCACCGGTCCTCTTTGTTAAGAAGAAGGACGGAAGCTTGAGGCTATGTATTGATTATCGGGAGCTCAACAAGCTGACTGAGAAGAACAAGTACCCGATCACCCGGATTGATGATCTTTTTGATCAGTTAGTCGGGTCGACGGTGTACTCGAAGTTAGATCTCAAAGCTGGGTACTATCAGCTGCGAATAATGGAGAGTGATATCCCGAAGATATCGTTTAGTATGAGATACGGGCATTATGAGTTTACAGTCATGCCGTTTGGGCTGACTAATGCGCCGTCAGTGTTCATGGATTTGATGAACAGGACGTTCAGGGAGTACTTGGACCATTTCGTGATCGTCTTCATCGACGATATTTTGGTGTACTCGCAAAGTGAGGAAGATCACTTCAAGCATCTTCATTTGGTGTTGGAGACGCTAAGAAGAAATCAGTTGTATGCCAAGTTCTCGAAGTGCGAGTTTTGTGTATCCTCAGTGGCGTTCCTTGGTCATATAGTAAGTAGAGAGGGTATTGCTGTGGATCAAGCGAAGATTGTTGCGATACGAGAGTGGCCTGAGCTTGCTACTGTAGCGGAAGTTCGGAGTTTTCTGGAGCTTGCCGGCTATTATAGGCGCTTCGTAGAGAACTTCTCGCGGATAGCGTTACCTCTCACTACTTTGACGAGGAAGGAGCATAAGTTCGTTTGGACGCCGGAGTGCGCACGATCTTTTGAGGAGTTGAAGTGTCGGTTGACCACGGCGCCTGTGCTAAGTTCGCCATGTGGGACCGAAGGCTATGAGATTTATAGCGATGCTTTAGGCAGCGGTTTGGGTTGCGTGCTACTGCAACACGGAAGTGTAATAGCTTATGGCTCGAGACAGCTAAAAGTGCATGAAAGGAACTATCCGGTCCATGACTTGGAGTTAGCGGCCGTGATTTTTGCCTTGAAGCTGTGGAGACACTACTTGTACGGTGTGAAGATTGATATCTACACCGATCATAAGAGTCTGAAGTATCTTATTGATCAGAAGGATCTGAATATACGACAGCGTAGATGGATGGAGTTCCTGGGGGACTATACATTCAAGATCCACTAGGTTCCTGGCAAAGGGAATGCGGTTGCGGACGCGTTGAGTCGCCGAGCCCCAGCTCAAGCCAATTGGCTATCGGTGTATGATGAGCGGTTGGTGCGAGAGTTGGAGGCGTTGGAGATAGTTTGTGTGGACAGACAATCAAGTGCTGAAGCAGTTTTGAATTGGACTGAAGTCCAATATGACCTGGCTGATCGTATTCGGCAGGCTTAGGATATGGATGCTCATATGAAGCAGTTCATGGTAGAGGCTTTGGTTGGGTCAAATTCCCAATTCGTCGTGGAGGACGGATTGCATTGGAAAGACGGTCGTTTGTGCATCCCAAGTGTGGGCAATTTGCGGGCGGAGTTGTTGTACGAGGCACACCATACCAAGTACTCGATTCACCCGGGGAGCATGAAGATGTACAGTGATGTGAAGAAACTGTTTTGGTGGCCGGGTTTGAAAAAGGATGTGGCGCTATACGTAGCGAAGTGCCAAACTTGCACCTTGGTAAAGGCGGAGTGCCAAAAGCAGGGAGGATTTCTTAAGTCCTTGCCTATTCCGGAGTGGAAATTTGACGACATCTCTATGGACTTTGTGCACGGTTTGCCAAGGTCGCAGAAGGGGAACGACGCCATTTGGGTGGTCGTTGATCGATTAACGAAGGTGTCGCATTTTATTCCGCATAGGAAGGATGATCCGGTGGAGAAATTGGCAAAGCTTTATGTGGATAACATAGTACGGCTTCATGGTGTACCCCGCAGCATCGTGAGTGACCGAGATGGGCGGTTCATGTCCAATGATTGGAGGCTTGTGCAGCAAATGTTGGGAACGAAGCTGAAGTTCAGCACAGCCTTCCATCCGCAAACGGATGGGCAGACCGAGAGGGTCAATAGAACTATGGAAGACATGCTCCGCATTTGTGTCTTGGATTTCGGAAAGCAATGGGAAGACCACCTTTATTTGGTGGAGTTCGCATACAACAATAGCTACCAAGCGAGTATTCAGATGGCACCTTTCGAGGCCCTATATGGTAGAAAATGTCGCACGCCGTTGTCTTGGTTAGAAACGGGTGAGTCAAAGTTATATAAGCGATCAGAAGTGGAGGATGCTACTTCTTTGGTGTGAACCATTCGGGAGAGGTTGCTTATCGCTCAGGACCGGCAAGCGAAGTACTATAATGCCAAGCACAGGAACGTGGAGTTCGCTGTGGACGATTATGTATACTTAAAGATTAAGCCGTTCAAGGGTGTCTCGCGGGTGCGGCGATTGAAAAAGCTAAGCCCGAGATACCTTGGACCGTTTGAGGTTCTGGAGCGAGTTGGTGAAGCGGCCTATCGGTTGAAGCTTTCAGTGGAGCTTAGTGGTTTACATGATGTATTCCACATTTCGGTGCTTCGGAAGGCGGTGCAAGAGCCTACGCAAGTGATCGCGGTTGATCAAGTGCTGGTGGATAGTGGGCTAACGACAAAGGTCAAGCCCGTGCGGATTGAGGACTCGGAGGTCAAGCGGCTACGCAATAAAGATATCAGGATGGTCAAAGTCCAGTGGGACAATTGCGGTCGTGAGGAGCTCTCTTGGGAGCGAGAGCAGACTATGCTTGACGAGTATCGGGAGTTGTTCCGCTCAGGTACAAATTTTGGTTTTGTACATGTCTTTCCTTTATATAATTTTGTGGACGAAATTCTTTTAAGAGGGGGAGAGTTGTAACGCCCCGAAACTCAAAGGAGCAAAGGGGGACGTTTTGGGCCAGCTTGGGTTCTAGCTGCAGGCACACGGCCTGGGACACGGGCGTGTCCCAGGGCGTGTCAAGCCTGTATCGACACTAAGACGGGAAGTCGACACTTTGGTCTCGACATTGTGTCGAGACTGGGCACACGGCCTGCGACATGGGCGTGTCGCAGGGCGTGTCGACCCGTGTCGACACTTAGCCGCGAAGTCGACACTCTGCGTTCGATGAGGTGTCGAGACATGGCTCACGGCCTGCAAAACGGGCGTGTCGCAGGGCATGTCGACCCGTGTCGACACTCGTCCCGGGAAGTCGACATTTTGGTGCCGACAATGTGTCGAGACAAGGCACACGGCCTAGGACGCGGGCGTGTCCAAGGCCGTGTCGATAGGTCGACGATCTTTGCTCGACGAAGTGTCGAGTGTCGAGACCGTGTACACGGCCTGGGGTCCAGGCGTGTTGAGGTGACACGGGTAAGGACACGGGCGTGTCCTAGAACCCGTGCAGTGCTCGGGTTTATTTTGGGGAAAAATGATGGGGGTACACGGCCGTGTCACGTGGAACACGGGCATGTCAGCTCGAACACGGGCGTGTTTGATACCCGTGTGAGGTTCCAGGCGAGCCGATTTTGACGGCGAATGAGGTACACGGCCCTGGACACGGGCGTGTGCCAGGCCGTGTTGGTCCAGATTGGGCATTTCAGTCCCGAATCAAAGCCGTTCGTTTCCTTATTTTGAGATCCAACGGCTGGGGGTTGTTCCTGAAGGGATATACCCGGGATTGGACTTAGAAACCCTCACTTTTCATGAGTGGTTAGCTTTCTAAAACCTTAGAGAAAGTAAAGAGCCAAGGAAGGAAGAAGAAGCTAGATCCCGCCATTGGAGGAGCTTCGAAGCTCCGAATCGCGAGCCGACTCCAGATCCACGGAGGCAAAGCTAGTGCGGTGCTTTTCATCCGATTACTTTTCAATGGCGCCAAAGAGGAACGCTAGGGTAACGATCCTCATCTTGAGCATGAGTAGCTCTCTTCTTTGCATAGGAAGCCCGCTCTTGCGAGTTTGCGGAGAGTTGGAGGCGTTCCTTCGGGTAGATATGTGAAGTCCCCGTTATTTAGAGTCCGTAAGCGAGAACGGACATAGGCATGATGTGTGAAGCCTACCCGGACATGTTGGTATGGATCGGTGGTGTTGCATTGCATAATGCCGGAGAAGACTACGTGCTATTGGTTGTTTTTCGGGTTTTCTACGCGGTAGATTGCAGCAGGGAGCCTTGGGGACTAACCCAAAGGTGCACCCGGAAAACTAGGCGGATACGAGATCTTGGTGGCCTGAGAGCCAACTTGAACATAACCGGGTTATGTGAATTGTGATGGATATGGGACTCGGTGGAAGTTTGACACGCGCATATGACTTAAAGTGTCGTTGTGATGTGAGCATGGGTTAGATGGAACCGTACCCGTTCTATGTCGTTCGGTTAAAGAGACCTAAAGGCACGTGGCACTTACCGTTGGCATAGATTAGGGTCTTCGGCGGTCAATGGCTTAAATTGTCGTGACCCAGGCCAGGAAGACAAATTGCTCATAGGTTTGGCCGTCAAAGTGGCGGTGGTGAGTCCGGAATGTCTATGGCTTTAATTGACGTGACATCGACCGATTCACCGAGAATGTGCCCTGAGAGCACAGGGCGTGTGGCCGTACGAGCCAACATCTGTGATGAAATGGCTATATGTTTATATTGCTCGCTTTGCTATTGAAATGCAGGGAAGGCGCATCGCCGCCCCGAGGTGGGGGGGGATCGTTATAATTTGGTCAGCATTGCTGACCGTTGCCTTGTTTTGCACCGTGCGGTGGTTTGTTGCTTGCAGGTGTAGCTGGACAAGCGGTCAATAGCGGGCTAAAGCCCGAATGCGAAGCCGACCCTTGAAGCCTAATTGGAAGTGTTTACTGCTTTATTCATGTGTGACCGGCCTGCGTGTCGTGGTTTGTAAAACATGTAATTTGAAGTGAAAAATTTTGTAAGGCCTTAAGGCTTATTTTGGGTATTTTGTATAACATTCCTATTTTGTATTAGTGGACATTCTGCTCTAATGTTGGGTTTTTATTGAACTTTTATAAACTGCTTCTGCTAGAATGCTCTGTGTAGGACGTTGAGATTGGTTGGATAGTTTCCATAAGTAACCACTGGTCTGTCTGTGTCATACGGCGTCGGGCCCCGGCCGGGACCTACTGCTTTATGTTTTGTGACAGATAGGGGGTGTTACATACAGTAACTTGATTGAACAGTAAGTTGGGTTCGGTAAGGTGCTGCGGTCACAGTTTTTCTGTCCGCGCGGATTGATTCAGTGTTGACGGTTTGATGTGTGCAGGTCGCGCGGGTAGCTTCAAGGAGCCAGGAGTTTGGCTTTGACTTCGGTCAAGTGCTTGGAAGTTGTGCGGTCTCTGCGGATTCAGCAGGAGGTCGCTCTACTGCTTGTCAGCTCTGTTTCATCTTTGCTAGCTTCAATAACCTGTCCGCCGGCTTCAGGCGGGTAAGGGGTGTTCCTCAGTTCAGCTTCAGCAGGAGACGAATAACGGTGTGTCCGCATGGCCTCGCGGCTTCGGCGAACTCCGTGGCTATTCGGCGGATTGCAGCTTAAGTTCGGGCGATCTCAGTGGACTCGGCGACCTCGGCTACCTCGGCGGTCTCGGTGGACTCCGGTGCTGTCGCCTGGCTTGTTTTTGGTGCTTTCTGTTTACAGCTGTTTATACTAGTGAAATCATGTCTCGCTACGTATACCTCGCATTGTAAAGAAGTGAATGTATAAAAGATCTGCTTGTGCTTTCATTATTTGTTGGGTTAGCCTTGTTCCTTGGTTTTCCGTTGGTTCAACGTGCGAACTGGGTAGTGCCGAAGATATTAATTTGGCATTTGGGCTACCTTGCTGACCACGCTGAGAAAATTTTAACAAGGTCGACGAACAAGAATTCTCAGCTCGACGAACTTGGATCTCTAGTCGACGAATTCTGTCTCAAGCTAGATTTAGATGTTTTTCCTTGTTTCTATACTTATTTCTTATATTATTTAGCAGAAATTCTCTAAGTAATTAATGTTTATATTCCCCTGAATATAGCCATTATTGGCAGCATTAATTATGGTCTTCATCAGGGTTAATTACTTGCTTAATTTATTAGGATAGTTGGAGAAACTCATTTAAGACAATATTCTCCAGCCGTTTTCATTCTCCAGGCAGATCAACAATCAATGCTTGGAATTCAAATTTTCAAAGGAGAATTTTAACATCAGAATATAAAAGAGATTTTCTCTTTTCAGACGACAAGTAATACATAGGCATAGTTATAGAGTCTCAACATCAGACAAGTAGAAACCCAAGAAAATCCCTGTGCAAAAAACATTCTGTTTTCCCCTTATACTTTCTGAAGACTGAAGGAGAACAACTATCAAACATCTAGAGTCTTCTTCAACTTCAACTCTAGGAACATTCAAGGACAACAAAATATGAATCAGTTAGAAGTTCCTGGATCACTTCAAGTCAAGGCTGAAGACCTACACGATGAGCAAGGCTCCAAGACATTTTAGAAGGAGCTTTGACACCAGCAATCCACTAGTCTTCTCTATTGTATAGAGAAAAGAGAAGACAACATCAACTCTCTCAACTCTTGTAAAAGGGTTTATTAACTCACTTCAAAAGTTTATTCATGTTTTTTGGGCACCTGATCAAAAGCCAATTGGGTTGTGAGATCTCCCTGGAAATTGATCTTGTGGTGGTAGTCACCTGATCAAAAACCTTATAGTGGATTCCTACCAGGGTGGTAGAAGAGTGGATGTACCCAGGTTAGGGAACCACCCCTATCTTGTGTTGTCTGGTTGCCTATTTTCTTTCTATTCTTGCTTTGCAGTGATAGTTTTGCTTATTTTGCATTTCCTATTATACATTGTAGTATACCTATTTTGGAACATACATTAATTCAACTCCTACAAATTGGCATTCTAGCGGAAGCAATTTTATAAGTTGCACCCCCCCCCACCCAACGACAAGCATGAATGTCATAACAAAGATAATAGGAATGTTATACAAAATACTCAAAAGTCGCCTTAAGGCCTTACAAAGTTTCAATTGTCTTTTACATGTTTTTCCAAACTTCGGCACGAGGCGGCCATACATGAATAAAACATAAAACATTTACTTGGGCTTCGAGGGCCAGCTAGCAGAAATG